>OY751445.1:2130000-2730000 GCA_963565745.1 Phengaris arion
ATGATTTTAGAGGTCTCTAATGTCATAAATAAACACATTTTTTGTGCTTACATTACAAACGCTGGCTGAACCCTACTAGATAGAACTAAATAATGTACTACAGTATTGTACACCTTAAAAAGGTCTACAAAAAAGTCCGCGTTGGTATATGTCTATCTCTTAGGGATAACCCACAATAACCATTTTTTATCCTTTATTTTTAACGAGAAATAATGGCTTATTTACGAAGCGATTACGATGCAATACAGCATTAATCCTTATCCAATTCAGTACTTACGTACATTGTGTATTTAATATAGATCAATATGGCCCTTTGCAGCATGCAATTTAAATAAATGTTTTTGATGATATTACAGATTTAAAATGCAGGGACATAGAGGTTGGATCGTAAAATTTATATTCAAGCGCGAATTATAAAAGTTATATCAAGTCTCGCACGTCGCGTCGAGGTGATAGGGTCCCGTTTTTACCCATTGGGTACGAAACCCTAAAAGCATTTTCAATATTGTATACAGAAGTGTATTGCAGTGAGTAGAGTTATTTGCTGAAGAAGTTTTTCTCCAAGAACACTATTCCACGTGGGCGAAGCCGCGGTCAAAAGCCAGTGTCATACATGACAGCTCGACACTCGACACTTCGATTTTCAACTTTATTGTTCTAGTGCAGAGTTCTATTTTCAGTGCTCTGAATTTTTCCGGGACCGTCGGATTGCGGATCATGTAGTCCCAGGCCCCAGCGACAATATACAAGCGACGTGCCGCGACATCGCACCGTTTCACGTCGGCGTTGACGACGTCGTTTCGTGGACATGTGGACAGGCCGTGTGTGATTCAATATAGAACATCAATATAAAATCTTATATCTAATATGATGTACAGTAGCCGGCCAAGAAGAAGATACATAATCCTTTGAATATCAATCATCCTATGAAATATCTCTTGATATTCGAAAGTTTCAGCTTTGTAAATGTTTTTCCGTTTTCTTTTACGCACAAAAAGGTCCATGTAAATTCTTTTTGGACGTGCACTGTACCTTTTTTATTTTACGGCAAGAGTAATAATATTGTAATGCTATATCACAATTTCGTGCATAACTTGGTCTAGAAAACTATAAATTTATTTTTATAAAAATTGAAGTATTAATTTTATAGAAAATAAAACTAATTTCTTTGCGTGGCGATAGTCTAGGATTAATTTTCTATAAAATTGCTATAATGTCGGTCCTAACTTGGCCTACGCAATATCAAAATAAAAACAGTAAACCTCTTTTACATATATAAAAAGTAACTTGGAATGGTCTTAAAAAAAATATTTTATTTTGCATCTTGAAATTTGTTGTATAAATTCATTTGAGTGATGTCTTACAATATGATGCCATACATAAAAAATTTTGTTCATCAAATCGTACAAAATTTTTCTTTGTGTATTCAACAGAAACTCTTATATTATATTAAAACTATGCACAGAACTGTTTGTAGTAGGCAATCTAACATAAGTGTAGCCGTTCACCATACTGCCTATCGTACAATCGCTGCATGACGCTGCCGATTGGGTCAGGTAGTACTGACCGTGTGTGGGCGTGCATTGGCATGTCAGTATACACTGTTTATGTCAATATAGAATCGGTACGATCAGATTGAACGATCGACAGTACGGCGTGTCACTATTATTACAACAAAAAATAAAACAAGGATTTGATGTGTCGGTCCACTAATAATAAGTTTTTCAACCTACATTTAATAAGATCTCATATTTTACACTTTTTATCCCCTGTACCATTTTCTGCTTTACTTAATATATTAGGGAACATACCCATACTACTTGCTCTGTTTAGGGGAGGGGGGTCTTCAAAATATATACTACGTTTGATCACCGGGTGGGGGGCGGGGGGGTTCAGGAGTTTACACGTAGTCAACATTTAGAACAATCTCGCGCGACGGCCATGTTTACCGATACATCATTATTATCTGCAGGCTGAGCTATGAGCTTTTTTTACTTTGTTGACAAAAAATATTTGAAAAGTATAATATATGAAGTACTGCCTGAAAAAGAGGGTGGGGGTGTAAAAAGGGTAAAAAGGGTGGTCAGTATTGGTATGTTTCCTTACTTGTAATTATGAAAGACAAATCTTTTTATACATTCGAATGTATTTTTGTTTATGTCGGTGCTGAATTTTGTAGGTTTATCGTGGGAATTTCTCTTACACGTATTTGGCTTGTCTGTTCTTAATGTGTTGTTTAAAAGTTTGTCTGTAAAAGTTAATTAAAATGTCTCAAATTAGTTTATCATATTATTATAGTAGAAGGCACAAAGACTTCTCAATTAAAACGGGTACAAATCGCTTATACAAGACTCAGTTTAAGGCCACCAGGCGGCGTTGCAAGCCGACCGAAGCTTAAACGTAAAATTGTATCTTATAAGTCTGGATTCTAAATTTTCGGTAGATGTGTGTATATGAAATATGTTTTAACTGAATACTTATTGTAAATATATTTAACGGATTTCGAGAGTAAGATAATATGTTTATTTATTGTTTTAAATGAACGCGTAAACTATTCTAATACTCTGTTCCAATCCAATTTAGTCTTGTAACATAACGTGTACACGATACAAAATTCTCATCGCCCTAAAGACTTCAAAAATAATAGAAAAATTAAAATCTGTACACCTAACGCCATATGTGTATTGAGCCGTTAGTAAGTTGTTATGTAAGAAGTATAAGTAGCTTTCGACAGATGGCATTATATCCAAAATAGTGACGTGACGCGACCCTGAAATTTCACTCAACGCCGCTAAAGTGTTTCACTTGAAAAACAAGATTCAATTAGCCCAAATTTATTGTATTTCAATGTCATTGTATTTCTTTGTTGCGCGTTCAATAAGTGACGTTTAAATTGGTAACAATAAAGTGTACAGTGGGCCTAGCAGGAAAATTTGACAGCGGCGGAAACGCAACGTTATCCAATGAGAATTGTATCAAAAGCGCGACAGCGCGAACTCCCGCGAATTTCATTCGTTACCGTTAGTTGTACGCCGCTGTCAAATGTTCCTGCTAAGCCCCTGGTGTTTTTTGTTCACAAGAAGATTAATTAGATTTGAACAGAGGATAAGTTATGTATCGGTTAATGTATTAGTCGCAAGGGATGTATAGATATGATACTTATAATGTATTTAAGATGGTGTTTACTAACCTTTCCTTTAACTTTAAGCACACGTAGCTTACCCGCAGTGAATTACTTACCGTTTGGCGAACCGTCGTATTTTACTTTAAGTTTCGTACTAAAATAAATTACTTGAATAGGCCATATTTTAAAATTCTACGTTATTTTAATTTATACAATCCTTATAACTGTGTTTGTAACCGACATATGGCGCTGAGACCAAATTGAACGTCTTAAACACCCTCGACATAGGCTGGGACCTATATATTATATGCTCCGGAATCCGGAACGCCGGTGTATATAGAGTGAAAATACAATAGAGTTGAAAATGGAACTTTCCGAGTATCGAGCTGTCATATTATGACATTGACATTTGACTCAACACTCATGTGTTCGATTTTCAACTCTATTGTGTTATCTATGAGTTCTATTTTCAATGTTCAGAATTTTTTACGGCCTTACGAATTCCGGAGCATATAGTCTCAGACTTACATTGTGTGAATCACGGACAATAATTTTAATTTACTGCTGCTGATAATATATTTATTCCATAGTCATGTTATTATTTAGTGTGATGAGCGCCATCTATGGGCTCTGGTTTTAAACTTCACGGCACGGAATTTTTCGTGTTCTTTCGCTATTTACACTCGTAAGTCTGTCCCGACTGTGTAGTGTGGTGATGGCAAGGGATTCAACGTTGTCTCCGACAATCGGTGGCCGATTTTTTTGTAGGAATGTAAATCAGACTGTGAGAGTTATGTAGGAATGTTTTGGGATCGATTGTCGGAGCGAGATAGTCTGGTGCGACCGCTGCGTCTCTTTCGCACACCACGCCCCAACTGTTTTGTACATAAATGTTAAAGTTTAAGCAATATTAGCAACTAAAATTTTCAATAAAATCAGCCTGTGAACAACAATTTGAATTTTATTTATAGTTTTAAAATATATTTTTACTTTCTAAATGTGATCATCAATGTCGTGACTTGATTGAGGAAAACAAAAACACTTTGTAAACAAAACATATTTATTGACAAAATATGCATTTTACTTATCACAATACTGATTAAATTACAATTGGACTATAATCCTTTTTTAAAGATATTTCATTACATTGGTACTAAGGACTGAATGGTTTTAAATAAATCACCAAATCAATGAGTCTCTTGAAATCTCTGTAAGTAATTGTAAATGAAAATATGAAGGGTCTAGGGTCAGTTCACATTGAGACGAAACGTGACGCTACGCGGGGCGGTATATTTAAGATAGCTATACAAAATTGAACTTTATTAACTACACACAAAGATACACGTTTCATGACAATGTCATCAGTAACTCACTGCGCATGCGCTATATATATATAATATAGTATATATGTTCAATTTTAAATAGCTATCTTAAAAAGGCAGCTCCATCCAGCCGCGTATCGTTTCGTTTCAGTGTGAAGTGACCCTAATACAAGCGGCAAGCTAACAGGTGCCTGCCTACCTTATAGTAAGTTTGGTGGTAAAGTAATAAATAATTATAAATTAAAACGGTTTGCAACACGCCTTGCCATATTATCTCAGAATGTATTAGGATCAGTCTGTTTGAGTTAAGTTCTTTGTCTGTCTACTCGGTCCCTAGCAGAACTGTGTAAGACGAGACGGAATTAGAGAGATATCGCGTCTTCGGTAATTATGCCAGGTAATTCTGCCTGTCTGTCTGCTACCTAACAAAATTGCCGAAGGCGCGACAGGATTAGCGCTCGCGTCGTCTTTGGCAATTGTGCTAGGCATGTTCATGCTGTCTGCATGTGTCTACTTGGGCAGGTACCGCAGCAACTTGAGCTCGTGCGTGAGGCGCACGGCCAGCGTGAGCAGCGCCAGCGAGCCCGCCTGGTGCGCCGCCGCCAGCGAGACCGGCACGTGCAGCAGCAGCGTCGAGATGCCCAGCGTCACCTGTGGAAACTTTGTCTTCAGCCTCTGTCCTGCTCGCACAGTCGCATTGACCATTATCATTGTACTGTGTTCAGTGTGCTGTGTGCGAGTGTCACTGCTCGCCGTGAAGGAGTTAACTAACTGTATGTTAATTTGTATGGCAACCTCTGTGGCTCAAGCCGGAGGTCGCGGGTTCGAATAACGCCGAGAGAACAAAAAGTTTTCTGTGTTCCTGGGTCATGGACGTGTATTAAATATTTGTATTATATAATAAAAATCCTAAATATATACCCCCTCACTAATAAAAAGATTTACACAATGGATAACTTAAACATCATTACTGTTTTTGTCTGTAAAGTGAATTATCCAACGCATCAGACAAAGACAGCAACGTTGTTTAAGTTATTCGTTGTGTAAATCTTTTTAATAGTAAGGGGGAATATGTATAGTATAAATGTATTAAATTTTTTTCCGTTGTCTGGTACCTGTGACATAAGTTCTTCGGTTACTTATTAGCACGGAGCCAGATTGATGTGGTGTGAAGCGTCCGTAGATATTATTATGGCATCGAAACATCGTCCCTAGTGGCAAACAATGGTACCTAATTCGATGCCGTATAAATTGTAGTTAACTTCTTCATCACGGGGAGTTGTGACAAAAATTGGCACTCAGCACACAGATCCAATATAATCTATCGTTAACATAAGCAAATGCGCTCTATTATGCAACCAATTTTTAATGTCACTTATACGTAGTGCTATAAAAAAAATAGAATGACAAATTATGAGTTTGGTTGAGTTGAACCTTTTTGTTTACGTTCAGATGAAATTGGATCTGCAGATCTAAAATGGCCACATTAAGTAAATCGTACTATGTATTGAATAAGTTCCTCTTACAGGAACTTCTAACTCTTTTTAATATTAATTGTGTGTGCCATTTTACGCATTTCTATTAAAAACTGTCAAAATTTAATAATTTTATTATGATATTTATGGAATGGAACAAATTATTAACATAATAAATTTCACGTCAATGGCCGTCTGCGTATACTACAAACAAATCCCACTATTGACTTATAAGGTAAACAGTTACCCACCTGCAGCCAAGCCATCGCTCCAACTGCAACCGCAGCGTTCCTCGCAGTCGGGGGGAGTTTCTTCCCTCGGGCCAGTAGCCAGACTCCACTGGCCAGGGCCAGGGTGCTGGTGCCCAGGATGCGGTGGTCCAGCTGCACAGTCACGGGGTTCTCGGTGAAGTTCCGGGGGGTGGGAGACAGCTGGAGGACCTCGGGCGGTACCCAGTGATCGCCCATCTTGGGGAAGGAGGAGTAGACTAGACCCGCGTCTAGACCAGCTACGAATGCACCTGAAATGTTCGATGTCATGAGGTCAAAAATACCAGCCTACTTTTTATGCTAAGTCCAAACATTTACATTTAAATATGTAGGTGATTAATTACTGCAAAAATATTGCCAAATTCCCAAACTATATGTCGTTAAAGAAAGTACTAGTATTTTTTTTATATAAAAAAAAAAATTGAGTCTTTTTAAGTTTAATACGAGAATTTGGATTCCTATTAAAAACTCAATACATAGATATCAGTAAAAATTTACCAGATATGGCCGTTACAAACACCATCCCTTTAACACCATGCGCGCAAGCGGTAATTCCCTTTAGTCCCTTCACCTGCTGCAGGGCTCCGGTGACGGGGCGAAGTACCCTCAGCGCTCCGCCCAGCAGCCCGGCATATAACGTAAACGCGAGCGCAAGATGAGCAGCTAGCCTGTACTGAGACACTCGGGGCACGTCGTTGGGGTCTTGGAATCGGTCCTCGAGACCAGATTTGACCATGTACCAGCCCATTAGACCCTGAAATAAACATAAAATAAATCTTATACTTTATATTTACATTATAAATATTGATTGGTACTATATTTCATGAGTTTTGGGAGAGAATAATCGATCTAGCTAGGTGTTATCCCTAGAAACTGCGCATTTTTAAGCTATATAAGTATGTTTTTTCTTTCTTCGTGCAACAATATATGAATAATTTGGACTCTATCATGTCAGTCGGATTGGCAGTTTGGTATGTTTCGCTTTGTCCTGTGTATATTTTTTTGGTTTTTATTTTTGTAACAAAAGGGAATATTAATGAATAAATAAATACCTGTGCAGCGACCAGCCCGCAGTACGCCGCCACTCGGATCTTCATGCCCCTATCCAGTTTTTTGGTGGCCCAGAACACCGCAGCCGGTATGAACACGGCGGCGCCGATGGCGCGGCCCCACATGCGGTGCGCGTACTCCATCCACCATATCCATTTGAACTCCGACAGAGTCATGTGCATGTTCTTACTGGAATCGGAATGGTAGAGTATGGTTGGTAAGGAGTATAGCTAGTGACTAGATAGATAAGAAAATATGCAGCGAAAGATTGCGGAACCCTCAGATAAATAACTATAAATAGGCAATAGAATAGATGCCTGGTTATTAGCAGGAAAAGAAGACATATATCGTTCGTTATTCTCCTTACGACATAGTAATGGGGAAGAAAGAGATGTCTGATAATTAGGCAATTCATCCACATCCCACTTTTGTTGGTACAAATTTATATTCTATGAGATTCTATCAATTTAAGATGTCACTTATTTACTGCGTGCGTCGTACTAGAAAAACCACCACAAAGTAGAAAAGCCTTTTGATTTGAGATTTTATTTCATGTATATTTCCTCTTCCAAGGTGGAGGCAAATTTCTTTAATGTAAAATATTCGTGATTCAACCAATCACACCCCACCTTTCCGTAGCGTTCAGTACAGGTTTTTTTTTCCTGGTCAGCCGTCAGACTTTAAATATGTAAAAAGGATGATATAAAACGCTAACTAAGTGCCAATTACACAACCTCCTACATTTTGAATACGTTGTGACTTGCACAGTTTAGCAATATAATTTACCTGCATAATCAGGTGTGTAACCCATAGGCTGTCAACCACAATTACCAACATTTTTTTTTTGCCCCAACTCCTAGACAAGTTTGTTCTAGCCCTAATCTAAAGTCTGTTCAGATCCAATTTAAACTAAACGCAAATATAAAGAATAAATGCATCCAGACTAATGTGTCTTTGTATTTCTTTATTGCATGGTAAATAAGTGACATTTAAATTGGTAGCATTGTAGCACGGTAAATATAATAGTAGGACATCTAGGGCCGTCTGGCGAGTTATTTGCCTACTCTCGTGTTGGCGCAAGGGCTGTCAAATAAATGCTACAATAATGCAGGCTAACACAAGCTGTTATACTTCATTGCACGTGATATAACAGAAGTATAAAGATGTTCTACTGTTCTTCTATTGTGTCCTCTTGTTCTCTTTTTATTATATTTTAGACAAAATAGATCTCAACGGAGTATATTAGTTTTATAAATTATAGAACATCATGATCTCACTATTTATACTCCGGGAACTGCTGGTACCGCTCGAACTCTCTCTGCCACTCCTCCTCTGTCGTGGGCAGATTCTCTCCCAATAGCTTCCAGGTCACCATCGACAGACCGGACTCTGTCAGACGGGTCACACCACCTGCGGACATAAGGATTCAATTGAAATTATTGTTTTGTTAGAATTCAAAATAACAAACCCTTACATTGGGTACACATTACTATATATGGAAAATAAGAATAAAATACGCCCTGAAAATACCCACATTAATTTTCCCTGGTCAATATATACTCACTTTATAGTGAGGTTCTTACTCTTTTAGTATCTATTTATCTATTTGTAGTTATAAAAATGGGTTTCTATATTCTGACGTAAGTAAGGAAATCAAACAACAATATTGGCTAACAATTTATTTGCTGCCTACTTTAATTTGCAACATAATAAAACAATATGAATAAATAACCTAATAATGTATATTTTTAACATAAATATATTTTACATAAAAATATAAACATGACCACGGAATGACAATTTTAATTGGAAACTTTCATAGCTTTTATACTGCAGCTATTATTCTATTGTATAATTTTAATACCTATAACCTTTCAGGACATAAAACTCTGCCCCCTATTAGCCTTTAAGGTAGACTGTCTAAGCAAGCTTCTATAGCAACATTGGTGCCGCGTCAGTGACGCCAAGACAGTGGCACTGTAGCAGCTATCCAATACTACAGTGATCTGTTGCACTATCGTGGTGACACTGACGTGGCAGCACTGCCGCTATAGACAATCGCTTTGAAATTCTACTTTTAAAAAAGCTATGTCATACAAGATAATTACTTCATGCCTTGTCACTTCTATGTGCAATTGTACACAAATTATAACATTTACTTTTTACTAAACTAGCTTTATTTGCCATTAGTGGTGCTGACTATAAGCCGCACTATATAGTATATGCTGTACAGCAGTACCAGGTATCCGCTGACCATACCTAGCACCACCGCAGTGAACACCATGCCGCTGCAGCCCAGGAGCCAGTATCCAACTGCCTTCGGTGTCTTTGGCTTTGGAGATGTGGAAGATAGTCGTGCAAAAAAACTGCTTTGCTTTAGTTTATCACTTATCTGAAAAAATACAATAATTCAACTAAGTACTTTTGATAATAAAAACTTCAAAATCAAACTATAGAAGATAGTACTCATCTAAGTACAATCAGGGCAAGATTTCAGATTTAAAATGTTCTATATATAAATTAAACAGACTGTACTTATATTTTAATCAGTTACTGATAGGGGTAAGCAGAGACCTGACAGACTTATTTTGGGACATTCATAACCATTGTGGGATTTAGTAGGGAACCCAAAAAGGAGATCTGATTCAGATGTTGTATATAGTGAGGAACTGTGAAAACATTGATAGCAGGATCCAGGACTATGGCTTTAATTGGGCCACCTCACCATAACATTCCTATGTACAATTACGATAATTTTTATAACCTTTATTACATGCAACTTACCCTAAAAACTTCATTTTTATTATTGCGGACGCAGGTTATTAATTGGCGAGAAGCGACACGAGTGTGTAGGGCAGTGTTTGCAACAAATAATCTACTCGGCCCCACTCTAAGCTGCTGACAACATCGATGCCACTGCAGCAACATCTCTGAAAGTTGAAATTTAACACTGTTATGTACTAATAAACGGGTACCTAGTTTTAGTAATGTTTATGTTATAGTGGCTAATAAAGAAAACTTTTTCCAGAAATAGATAGTTTGTAAATCACCTGAGAAGTCACAAAAGCTTGAGAGAAAAGGTCTTGTCTATCGATATAAATCTCGCAGTACTTATTTAAGAAATTTTAATTACACAAGAAATAAATTTTCATAGAAATTTTGTAATTTCACAATTCGCGCATCGAAAATTGACATTTGACAGGTCACAAGCCACAAGTGACGTATTTTTTAAATTTATTTATGGCGTCGGCTTTCATATGTAATGACCTAATTGAATTTAGATAAAAATTAAGATATTTTAACTAGTTCTTATTCAACATTAAAAATTAATATCAAAAATTTAAAATTGCCGATAGGCATGTTGCCTAGTGTGAAATATAACATTTTTACAAATTAAATTAATAAATAGAGATACATTAATCTAAGAGAAATAGATATTTAGGTTGACGCGATTAAAAATTATTGACCATCTCCTTCCCGCAAAACGATTTATTACGTTACAAGCTGCTACCACCGTCCGCCATACATTTTGTAATGACTAATGTATGGCGGTTGCAACTTGTGACGTCAAAGGTCGATATATCGCTCTCTTTCTTATTCTCAATTTAAATTGTTCGTATCTTCATTAATTTTTAAGATATACGAAAATAGGTTTATTTCTCTAGATTGTTTTTAGTTAAATATATGGCGTCGGCTTAAACCATATGCCAGTGTCAAGTTCAAAAGGCGGGAAATAGAATATTCGTTTCAATTTTCAACACCGCATTCCTAAATCGTCGTCGTAAAGTCTAAAGTCAGCCAAAGCCCAAATAAATAGTCAGTGCAGTCAATGAGTCAAGTCAGTCGATTCAGTAAAGTGGTCGAAGCTTTACTGAAAGTTCCTGGGGAGTTTTGGAGGAACACATAATAGCACGTTTTTTTGAAGTTGTACCACTTTCCCACACTTGTGCACGATAACGAATATTTAATGGTTAATATTCTACCAATATTACACACTAAGAACCGGAATAACACAAATAAAAAATAAAAAAAAGCCACAACATCACCCATTGAATTCCCCGGCAAAAATCCTTTTAGATTGTTTTTAACATGTTGTCTAACATCGAATCGTAGACAGAGAATAAACTCTCTCTACGCATCGAATAGACGAAAAATATTTTTTTAGGCAACAAGCCTATTGCCATAAATAAATGAAGAAAATTTAAAAGTGGCAGCACTGGAGAACGCCATTTTGTAATTCTGAACATGTTGATCTGTTCATGAAGATGAATTTCCGTACGCAATTAATTAATTTTAAATAGTTTAATTGAATAAACGTAGATTTGTAAAAGCAAATAAAACAAAATGGATACGGCGGAAGTAAAAGCGTTCAACGCGGAGGTATTTTCATCATAATAATCGGATATTTTCTGTTTAGCCGTGGCAGCGTTCATCAAATTCTCTTATCTTTCAGCTATCCGGGTTGTACGAAAACAAGCCGCCTATCTCTAAGGCTAAGATGAGTGCTATCACCAAGGGTGCTATAAAAGCCATTAAGTTTTATAAGCACGTAGTTCACAGTGTAGAAAAGTTTATACAAAAGTGCAAGCCAGAATACAAAGTTCCTGGGCTTTACGTTATAGATTCTATAGTGAGACAGTCGAGGCACCAGTTCGGGCAAGACAAGGATGTCTTCGCTCCAAGATTTGCGAAAAACATGCAACAGACCTTTGCAAATCTGTTCAGATGCCCTCCTGAGGATAAGGTAACATTGATATTTATTGTAGGTTAGATTCTAAAGTACAACAAATCTTATATATTAAAAATATGCTAATGTAGGGAAAAAATGTGCATCGATTTAAGAATAAATTCTTATAAACATACAGTAGTAAAATATTCTCCAATAAGAAAGGCACTAAACAGATGATAGAGCAATATAGTGAGTGAGCTTTTGAAGTGTAGTTGGTGTTTACATTAGCACATAGTCACACTAATTATACCTTGCAATGCTACAAAACAAAATGATTGAATTTTGTATACATCCCTTTGTTACTATAGGTGGACAATGATACTTTGAACAGATTTAAATTGTATAAAAATTAGCAATAAAAAGATATAACAATTTCAGTCCACTAATGTTTAGTTCCATTAAAATTAGCTAGAGCCGTGGTCGCACCCACTAATGGCATCTAAGCGTCAGGTCACACTGAGAAGTATCGCGTCTAGGTATTAGCTGACCCTAAGGCCTAGAGAAGTTTATAGAATTATACCCTAAGATAGATCTGAGATATCTGTGATTTGACATCAACTGTTCCGAACCTTATAAAGTAGGTACGACCACAGCTTTATCTATTCAAAACACTTTACACCAGCGAGCCAATAGTTTTTTTTTCTAGATTTAAAGACCGATTATAATAATATAATATGAAGTATATATGTTTTATGAAGGTAAAATATTATATAAATTATATATTTACAGACTTATATTACATAATGTTCGAAAATTGGACAACTGAGTTAGTATGAATTGTATGACCAACATTGACATATTTGTGCAAACACACGACAAATATGTAATATATATTTACAAATAAGTTTCACTATGTAAAATGGAACATAAAATGAATGAACCACAAATCAATTTGGTTTGAACTAATAACATTCTTGTTAATATCGAATAAATACAGTTGAAACCGGATGTAACGTCATCGGAGGGACCGCAAAAATTCGGCCCTTATGTTCGATGTTGTTATAATCAATGTACAGTTGCGGTCAGATCCGGTGTACCACTTTTCGACCTTATTGCCAAGTCCTCAATCGTCTCATTTTTAAGGAGTTGTTCTCTAAAAGACCTTTTATTTTATGTCTATTCTTCCAAATTCTCTATAATTCTCTTAATTCTCTATATTGTAGAGTGCGAGATTCCACATTCCTTTGTGATTTTACTATTTGACTCGCCATTTTCTAATCTCCATGTAATATGTGATTTTTCTTCAATATTAAACATTTCTCTTTTGTTGCAACATAGTAACAAGTAAACACAAGATCTTAATCATAATTTAAAATACCTTTCACACTGTCAACAATTGCACTAAATAAATCGTAAAAAAACAGAAAAAATGCAAGGTCAAAATGGCAAAGAATGCGGAGGAGGCTTGGAAAATTCTTTGTATTGTTTGTTTTCTGGAACAAGTAAACGATTAGTCATTATTGCCGATATAATTTCAATGAGATATCGATATAATTTTGTCGTTTTAAGCGATATATAACTGGGAGAGCCACGCTTCTGCACGAATGAGTCGGCTCTACCGGATAAATTCCACGACCTCACCGTTGTGAAATAACGCTTGCGTTGTGTTTCGCCCAGTGAGTGAGGTTACCGGAGGCCCAAGCAGGGATTAGGGATTTAAGGATCAGGAACGCAAGTCGCAATACCAGAAGAGTTAAAAGTTATAAAAGAAATAGTTTTAACTAGGGATTTCGATTGTTATAACCGATATGTCGCTAAACGCGATGTCGTTACATTCGGTTTCAACTGTACTTGGGTACACCATAACCAACTTCAAATACGATGTGTTCAAACTATCATCATCCAGTGAATAATACACTATAATATATTTTCTATATTTTCAGCGTAATATAATTAGGGTTTTAAATTTATGGCAAAAGAACAATGTTTTTGGACCTGAAGTTATTCAGCCTCTACTGGATATGGCCGATCCCAACCACCCTCTTCACCAGGAAATACAGCAGCAAAATAACACAGCCAATGGTATGGAGGATCTTGTTTCTTATCCTATAAATATAGTTTTATACTTTGTGTTCTTCGGATTATATATATCACCGAAAAATTGTAAATACCGTTAGATTGTAATATAACTAGAGAGATTGTAAAATATCGACAGATTGTCAATGAAATTTTCTGCTTACAATTTTACGCATTATTTTTCGCTATATTATCATATAACAAACTGAGAATTGTAAAACGAAACGCAACTCGTTCGCTGATTGGTTGAACCGTTAATGTCATATGCCCCTCGCCATATTTGTTTATCATTTGTTAACGAATGTAAACAGTGTTGAGGTGATTTTAAATTGATTTCCGTTTAAATTAGGTGTATAAAATTGTCGTGGAATCAATTAAATCTGTGATTAGCCAAGAAAGTTTTAATGATGAATAAGTTAGTGTTAGTCACCAAACATATCCTAAATTGTAATATATTTCTCGTGTTCTAATATTTTTATTTGATTCCACCTATGTGATTTTGATGTAAAAATAGTAACAACATTCGATATCAAAATAAAAAGGCAAACAAATATGGCGGCGCGCCGTTCAACCAATCAGCGCGCGAATTGCTTTCCGTTTTACAATTTAACGAGTTTCAGTTCATTATGTTATAATAAAACGAAAAATAATGCATAAAATGATTAGCAGAATGTTTATTTGACAATCTCTTGACATTTTATAATCTCGCTAGTTATATTTACAATCTATCGGTATTTACAATTTTACGCTGACATATACACTGTTTTATTATAGTTTGATGTGGACGATTTTCCAGTTAATTTATTATAGACATTCTCTGTGGTTGTGTGGCCCTGTGGTTAAGTGCATCAGTGCTCAAGCAAAAGGTCACTATTTTGAATCCTGCCAAAGGAACAAAGAGTTTTTTATGTTTCGGGTCATTGATGTGTATTTAAATGTTATATGTGTATTTAATTTAAATGTATAGTAAAAATCTTAAATATGTGTATAGTATAAAAGTACTTTTAACCAGTAACACAAGTTCTTCGAGAACTTGCCATGTGATCAGATTGAAGTGGTGTGGAATGGTCAGTAGATATAAAAAAAATAAACAATACACATTATAATTTTGCGATAGTAACAACTGAATAAATAAAATTTAAATTTTTAAGTAACCCCTGTTGTATTTTTTTTTTTCATTGTCAAGCAGTGAGTGAGCTGATGCTGATAAATTATAGCTTAGAACACTCGATCATGTCAGCTTTCAAACTAAGAAAAAACAAGATCAAAATCGGTTTACTTATTTAGGAGCTACAATTCCACGGATACACGCACACAGACAGACAAGTCAAACTTATCACCCCCCTCTATTTTCGTCGGGGGCTAAAAATAGGTTATACATTAACCTATTTGTAACCCCATAATTTTTGATGAATTGGCTTTACTTTATATGTGTTTATGGATGTTGCCTTGAATATTTTTTTGTTACATTTTATTTATATTTTTATTACAGGAAGTAGTTTAAATATAACTCGTAATTCAACAGATAGCAAAATGTCTCCATTGCAACGGCAAGACAGCCCACATGGGTCCTCTCCTATGGGCGGCGATCAGGTAAATACTTAAAGAGCAAGGCTCCATAAGTGCTTTGCGTTGTTGCGACGTTTCAACGGGATGACGGACAGGAGATGAAGAGGGAGGGAGGGTTTTGGGTGGATGAAGCGTTGTGCTAGCAACCTCTTGCGTTGTGATGTTGTGCGTCGACACAACGCACTAATGGGGCCTCCCGCCTCAGCCTTGGTATGTTACATACTTTACATACAGACTACAAATTTTTGGATAGGTTCTATCTGTGAGCGCGGCAGCAAGTCTTTTATGATTTCTTCATGTAAACCAATTAAACAATTAACATTGTATAACATAACATACAACATAAACAACATACAAGTGAAGGTGTACAATTTCGTCATACTGCTGGTTCTCTACTCTCTCTCTCTCTCTCTCTTTACCATAAATAAACTACTGTGACGGATTTTAGGTCCGCTCCACTGAGAAAAGTCCGCGAACGCGAAGTATGGAGCCGATTCGCACATTTTTCGTGCAATGTTACACTTGTTTTTCGCGGGCCTTTCGCAGTATTGTGTGGAGCGGGCTTTAGATTTTTGTCTCCTAGTTTCAGGACGAGCCGTCCGGTATTCCTACGGCCAAGTTCAATAGGAAGCTGCTCAACGATTTTGAGTATGAGAGCGAAGATGACGCGAACTCAGATCCACCACCGCCGCAGCACTCACACACGCAGCATCACAACCAACATTCATCGAATACCATGCAGAATACCAATCTGCCGCAAAACCCCGCTGATGCCTTGGGCAGGTATGACCATCGATCTAAAAAAAATATAAAAACAAGCTCCAAGGGTGGAAACAAAACCTCCTGTTTGGAATTTGGATGTGGGTTATTTTTATCTGATTGATCACTTTTTAATTTTTAGAGACTTGACAATAAAACGACAGTAGGTGTTTTTTTTAGGTAGGTGAGATTTGCCAATAAAAACTTTTTTATGATGTTATTAGATTAGGCTCTTGTATAAATTAGAAATGTTGGTGAAACAAAAATATGTATTTTAATTTAACTATTATAATTTTTTTCAGTATATTAACAAACCCCGAGATTATGAGGCAGTTGCAAAGTTTACAAGCCCAAATGCAAATGATGACTGGAGGAGTACCTATATCTGTAAGTTGTCATCACTGTTGTATGGCTTAACACTCCAACAGTGTGCTGTGTTTTTGTCACTACTGGCCGTGAAGAAAATAACTACAATTTATACGGCATCGAAACACGCCTCTAGTGGCAAACAATAGTAACTAATTCAATGCCACACAAATAATTGTAGTTAACATCTTCATGGTCAGTAGTGACAAAAACTCGCAGACAGCAGACAGACCCAGTATTCCATATTTCAATTTTATTACCATGACAATTATAATTACAATAAGTAAATTAATTAATAAACCGGCCGGACAAACTTTAAATGGTATAATACACACACATCTACTTAGTTAACTGCTAGTGTGCTTATAAATAGTGTATATTAAATTATCGTGTCACAGTGTTTGTTAGAAAACTCCGAAATGGCTTGAATTTTGCGGTGTATTCAGTATGTATGAGAATAGGTTGTATGCTATTTTTTATACCCCTTAGTGATAAGGGAACCCCACCCAAACTTATTATTTTTTTAATGATTTACCATTCAAGTTTCACATAAATCTAACACCAACCCGCATTGGGGAATATTTAATAATTAATTTTATTCCTTGACTCTTTTCAGAATTTAATGCCAATGATGTCTGATATGTCACAACAGAACCAAAACCAGAATCCATTTTTAGTAAGTGTACAATTATATTCTTTCAAAATAATATAATACAGTATCCCATGGGAACACTGTACTATTTCGGGATAAAAAGTGTCCTATTTTTTTAATCCAGAGCTTAAACTACTAATATAACAAATTTCATTGAAATCCGTTTAGTTTTTGCGTGAAAGAGTAACAAACATCCATCCATCCTCACAAACTTTTACAATTATAATAGTAGTAGGATAATATCATTAAACATTTTATATCCTATTTTAGACATTTACAGAGGCAGTTAGATTGAAAGTGTTGGTCTATACCTACTTTTTGTACTCTTCATGAATTTGAAAATAAGATATCTTTTATATAATATGTTATACTTAATGCCACTTATGACAAAAATAACAGCCCCCATGGTCCAGGGCTTAGAGCTTGGCTCTCGAATCGGAGTTCGTGGGTTCGATTCCCACGTTGGATCAACACAAAGTGTTGTTTTCAAGTTTGCTTAGGACAATGCAGGCTGATCACCTGATTGACAAGAAAGATGTTCAATGCTTCGGAGGGGCATGTATAAAGTCGGTCCTGCGCCTAATATCTCACCAGTCGTGTGGGTTATCCGTCCTACTAGAATTCAACGTTAGGGCCGATTCACACCGAAATAGCAGCGGAGCGGTGTGTTTTATACTAATGAAGATAAAGTTTAAAATTATATGACAGTTATGCTGCTGGCCGCTCCACTGCCATTTCGGTGTGAATCGGCCGAAATGGAAGAGAGAGAGAGTCCTCTTGTGTACTGCGCACGCACCTGTACACTATAAAATAACTCCTGTGTAGCTAGTCTGGTTTCAATAAAACCGGCTACTGTCACCGACATCGGTGTGGGGAGCTATTATATATATTCCAAAATTGGAGGGGAAATCTTTAGGATGCGCGCGCACCAACACCCAAAAACACACATGAATGAACTTAGCTGATCTCTAAAGTTTCCATCGAAACTGGCAGCTAACTTCAATGTGGTGTAACTCTTACGTGCCTACATAAGAACACGCACGATATTTTTCCTAAAAATTCTCACAACATTTGGTCTTTATTTCCAGAGCATGCAGAACAATCAGAAAGAGCAGCAGAAGTCGACGGAGGCGAAGGATGACATGGCCAACGAGTCCGACATAGAGTTCGTTGACACCGGCCCGCAGGTTATTGAGATACCTGACGCCAATGACTCTAGGTGAATACTAAATCGATACTTCGATACTATTATTAGAAAATATTTGTTTGTTTGCATTGAATAGGCTCCGAAACTTCTGGACCGATTTTGATGAAACTTGGCACATAATATATAGAATATAAGACGGGGAAGGGCTACTTTTTATCGCAGCAAAGCATCCCACGGGAAGTGAATTAAAAGGTTTCTAAGTTTATCTATTCAATAGCGTTGTAGCGGCGTTATTTACTACTTTTCTAAAGGCGAAATAAAACTCCAATATTCGGTATAGGAATGTGAAGATAGAATAGAATAGAATATTTAATCAGAATAGTGAGCTTATAATATATTATATTAGGGGGTATTGATTCACGCTGGTGTATGTCATATTCTTGTGACCAATGACAAGGTGCGCGCCGATGTAGGAGTGAGATGGACGACACCGCGTCTCTGTCTCTGGTGACGTGGATCGTGCGAGTGAGACGGATAATACTTCTCAGTGCGTCTCACTCTGTAGCGTGGATCGTAAGCGGTGGTATCTGGATACGCAGGACCAATAGGCAGCTACAAGGACTCCCCTTCAAGTGAAACGTACCGGAGCTCTGATGATTCGCCCGGTTCGCGATTGTTTCACGTCGTCTCGTTGTTGTCCCTCTTTGTCTTCGTTTATGGTGTAGGCAGGCTTCAAGCGGTCAATTGATACGACGGCTTCTCGTCCGGCTCGGAGTATCGTATAGAACTTGCTATTTCGTTTAAGTATACGAAACGGTCCTTCGTACGGCGGCTGAAGCGGTTTTCTCACAGCGTCGATTCGTACGAAAACATGTTCACATTTTTCTAGGTCTGGGTGTAAAAATGTGACGCGGCTGTTGCTGTGGTGCTTTTCTGGCTGTGGCTTGAGGCTGTTGATGGTGCGGCGAAGGTTGGAGACGAAGTCGTAGTCCATTGTTGTTTTGGCTGCTGGTTCGATGAAAAAGTCGCTAGGTAGTCGCAGACTTTGGCCATATGTGAGTTCAGCGGCGCTAACTCGCGTGTCCGTGCGGAGTGCGGCACGCAGTCCTAACATGATGGTAGGTAGTTCGTCGATCCAGTTCTTGTTTGGCGTGAGTCGGGCTTTCAGTGCTGTTTTCATACAACGATGCCATCGTTCCACTAGGCCGTTACTCTGAGGGTGGTAGGCTGTAGTTCTTGTTTTTTCAGCGCCTAGTATTTGTGTGAGAGCAACGAAAAGTTGACTTTCAAATTGCCTTCCTTGATCCCAAGTAATCTTGGTTGGGCATCCAAAACGGGATATCCAATTTTCGTAAAGTGTCTTCGCTGTAGTTTCTGCTCATATTTCTTCTACTGGCGTTGCTTCGGGCCATCTGGTAGCTCGGTCTACCATGGTAATGAGATAGCGCTTCCCGTCGGGTGAAGTGGGAAGAGGTCCGACGATATCGATGTGCAAGTGAGAGAAACGATCTGTTGAAGGCGGGAAAGTAGATACAGTACTTGAAGTGTGTCGCTGTTTCTTCGCTTTTTGACATTCTGTGCATGCTTTCGCCCATTTTCCGACATCTATGTTCATTGCAGGCCAAAAGAAACGGTCTTGTATTAATTTGCGTGTCGTTCGTATACCAGGATGACTGAGTTCGTGGACGGCGTTGAATGCTTTTCTACGAAGTTCTTCTGGTACGTATGGACGAATGCGTGAAGTCGAACATTCGCAGTATATTTGCCTCTGCGATGTCGGCAGGCTAATTTTCTTTATGTGGAGATGTTGTTGTTTCATCAGGTCTTGTATAGCGCTGTCCTTTTCTTGCGCGGTGGCGAGTACATCGTAGTCGACCGAAGTGGGAAATGATATCGCATCGACTCGTGATAGTGCGTCGGCTACGATGTTGTCGGCTCCACTGATGTGTCGAATGTCCGTCGTGAATTCGGCGATGAATAATATTTGTCGCGTTCGTCGCGCTACTTCGTTGTTGCTATTGATCTTCGTGAAGGCGTATGTGAGAGGTTTGTGGTCCGTATATATGATGAGATGTCTTCCTTCGAATATTTTCCGGAACTGTTTCACAGCCATGTAGATTGCGGTGAGCTCGCGGTCAAATGCGCTGTACTTGGTTTGAGCGTCGGAAAATTTCTTCGAAAAATATCCAAGTGCTTGCCATTGATTGTTTATGTGTTGTTGTAGGACAGCTCCTGCGCATGTATCAGATGCGTCACACATGAGTGCGAGTGAGGCAGAATGATGTGGGTGCGCGAGTATGGCGGCTTCTTGAATGCTTTGTTTGCATTTCATGAAAGCTTGATTTGCCTCTTCGGTCCACTGAATTATTGTCTTGTCCTTTTTCTTGCAGTTGTGCAGAAATGAGTTGAGCGGGGCTTGAATGGCTGCAGCTTTTGGTATGTTTTCTCGATAATAATTGAGCATACCGAGAAAACGTCGGAGTTCTTCTATGGTGAAAGGTTTTGGGTAGTCGATTATGGCTTGAATTTTGTCTTCCGGTGGCTTGATACCTTCTTGGGAAACTGTATATCCAAGAAACTTGACTTGTGGCTGACCAAAAACACATTTAGACGGGTTTATGGTAATGCCGTATTCTTCGAATCGCTGTAGTACTTCGCGTAGCTGTTGGCGATGTTGATGTTCGTTTTCGGAGGCTAATATGACGTCATCGATGAATGGAAATGCGTAGTCGAGTCCTCGGAGTACTTCATGAATAAACCTTTGAAAGGTTTGACCGGCGTTTCTGAGTCCGGGACACATTCGAGGAAATTCGAAGAGTCCGAACGGCGTTGTGATGGCTGAGATTGCACTGTAGATCCTTTTGTTCTCGGTATGACACTAATATTAGCCAGTGTCAACCAAAAATTGAAGCCTTGTTCTCTTGTCAGTGATAAAAAGTCGGTAGGATTTGCTTGATACGTTAGGTTCCGCCGCTGCTAACGTTCTCTTTAGTTTTCCGACTTGTTTTCTTCATTAAATGTGCACGGAGTTGTACATTTTCTTGCGTTGATTCCGAAGCGACGATGATAGTAGCAGTACGGCGACGGAGTGCTAAACCGTTCGCGAGAGCGAGAGGGCAGACGTTGTGGTTTGCCGTCTCTACCGCGTGAGTCCAGGCGATAAGAACGGCTCGATCTGTACGGCGAGCGCCCCCTGTAGTGATTTTGCGATGACTTGAGCTCGGCGATTTCATTTGTTAATTGTTTTATGACTTCTAGAAGTTCTGGATCTCGGCTCGTAGGTGCGGATGACGATGAACACGGTGTTGACGCGACGGCGGAGATTTCTTGATTTTGTTCAAGCATTTTGTCAGCGAGAAGTGCTAGTTCGTCGAGTGCGGCGGTCTTGCTGATAGTGTCGCTTACTACAAGTACGGAGCGGACGTGTGCGGGGAGATGATTCATCCACATGAGGCGTAATGTTGAGTCGGGAACTTTGTCTCGCGCGAGATTTCGCATGCGACGAAGTAATTGAGTGGGCCTTTGGTCTCCTAGTTCCATTTCTTGTAATAGTTTTTGAAACTGACGTCCTTCGCTTTCTTCGTAGACGGAGATTAGGCGTTCTTTGAGGATTTTGTACTGGTTCTGGGCTGGCGGACTGTAGAGAAGGTCGGCTATCTGTTCGACGTCTTGTTTGTCAAGCTGGGCGATTACCATCTGGGAAAGTTGGGCTTGGCTCTTCTTCAGGTCGTGTGTTGCGGCTTCGAAGCTGATGAACCATAATCTGGGACGATCGCGCCAGAATGGTGGTACACGCAGGCTTAGGGCGATGGAACCGCAACACACGACCTGAAGAAGAGCCAAGCCCAACTTTCCCAGATGGTAATCGCCCAGCTTGACAAACAAGACGTCGAACAGATAGCCGACCTTCTCTACAGTCCGCCAGCCCAGAACCAGTACAAAATCCTCAAAGAACGCCTAATCTCCGTCTACGAAGAAAGCGAAGGACGTCAGTTTCAAAAACTATTACAAGAAATGGAACTAGGAGACCAAAGGCCCACTCAATTACTTCATGACGCAAACGTGTTAACTCAGTTTATCTACTGCCGACAAAAAACTTTAAAAAACCGGACCATAATCGTAACAGAAGAGGTTAATTTATAAAGCTTTTACAGATTAAAATGACTAAATTATGACTTCTAAAGTTAAAATAAAGATTTAGGCTATACATTAATGTAAGTAAAATTAAATCTTCTGAAATGTACTTACTGAAAAAAACAATTAATACTCTCTTTGGTAACCTAACTCTAGCGACAGAATTATATTATAATTTATTTGCAGGTCGCCATCGCCGGTGTCGCGACGCCACCGGTCGCGGTCGCGGTCGCCGCGCCGCCGCCGCCGCTCGCGCAGTCGCTCGCCGCGCCGCCGACACGGGCGAGACAGGGACAGGTACACTGCGTATTATTTACATCATAAATTATTTAAGAAATCTCGGGGATTTCGACAAATCAATGCAAATAAATAAAATTGAAGTGTCTGAATATATATGAAAATATATCCGTATATACTACTTATAATAAAATATCAATTTAAAAATAAAATTCTGTCACAGTGTCCGTCTGTCTTTCTGTCTGTTTGTTCCGGCTAATCTCTGAAACGGTTGGATTGATTTTCACGGGACTCACTGGCTAGATAGCTGGCTTTAGGAATAACTTAGGCTTCTTATATCTTAGGGTTCCGTTTTAAAAATAAGGGTTTACGTTTTCATTAGTTCTACGCAAGCGAAGTTTAGGCAGCAGGCACCACAACAAACCTACCAACAAATGGGCACCTGCTAGTAAATAAATAAATTCTCAGGAGCAACTATGTCTAAATCTGGATCCCAGACATTTTTGAGTTTTAATGTAAGTTTTACCGCTTTACTAAGTCATTAAAGAACATATTTCATTGTTCTAGGCTGATTGTCGTTTGCAAAAAGGCAGTCCATACGATTGTTTTATTACAAGAAGTTTTTATTAAAAATATCTTTACATTTTCAGAGACAGAGATAAAGAAAAAAGTCACAAAGAGAGAGAAGCGGAAAAGGAGAAACAAAGAGAACGAGAGAAGAAAGGACTGCCTCCCATCAAGAAGGAGAATCTTAGCGGTGAGTCAGTATTGTAACTATCAAAAACTCCCATTTTCGATGTTATTACATACATAATATTATAGTTAATATATATTTTTTAACAATGTTATTAAATATTCTAGGGGAATTTTTATTCCGTTTCTAGAGGAGCAGGATATAATGGGTACATGAAATGGAGTACAAAAGCGCACTTAGTTTAAATTCATGTCCTTTTTAAGATTTTCCTACTTTCAAATACTTCAGCTTTGACACTCTTAAAATGGAATAAAAAATCACCCACTATAATGTATAATATGCTTACAATAAACATAGTAATTAAGCGCACTTTAATTATATCCGAAAAAAATTTATGTATTTACGGACTTGGCATAGTTAGCGCGTCGGCGCATAAGTCGTTAGTTGCGGGATCGAATCCCGACTAAGATCAAAGTATAATAGTATTGTAGAAATCTAAAAATATTTCCCGTTGTCTGCTACACGTAACACAAGTCCTCCGAAAACTTCCCAGTCTTACTTAGCAGGGACTAGATTTGGCGTGGTGTGAATGCGTCCATATTCTACTTTATATCTAGTACAATAATTAACTTCGCCGTCCACTTTACAGTGTGCAGTACAACGCTATGGGTGGGTCACCTCTCGAAGCTGGCCACACCTGAAGAACTGTCCGATCTATTCGGCGCGTTCGGCGGAGTCGCGTCCATAGACGTGGTGGCGCCGCGCGGCTGCGCGTTTGTCGTCATGGAGAGGCGACGCGACGCGGCGCGAGCCAAGGCGAAGTTGGACAAACATAAGCTGCATTCTAAGGAGATTACGGTAGGGGTTTCATCATATTCAGCTAGATATAGAGCTTGAAAGAAAAGCATGTTTAAACTCTAATTTTTAATCTCAGTCAGACATAAAAAGCGAAAATGATAATAAATCATTTTGTCTCTAAAACTGACAAAGAAGGTACTCTTACTTTCATGACATTTCTTGTCATCAAAGTAATTACAAAAAGTACAAAACTACTATAGAAATATTCAACTCCTTGTATTATTATTTCCCTTGGGGGTAAAATTTATTTGAAGTGTCATATTTATTTATATCAAACACCTAAAAATAAAGTTTTATCTCTTTAGTTTCAAAAATGATCCATACATACCTTGAAACCCTATTTAAATCTCTTCAAGCTACCTATTTAATCCTCGTCTTTTTCTCGTCGTTTTCGACGTATTATATGTCCTTATTCAATAATTACTCTGTTCTACATAACTACCAAATTTCATTAAAATCGGTTTACCTGTTTCGGCGTGAAAGCGTAATAAACAACTTGACACTCACATTTATAATATCAGTACGAATTTATCTGGCATAATTGTCGATCGTGTGCAGGTGGCGTGGGCGGCGGGCAAAGGCGTGAAGGGCCGCGAGTGGGCGGACTACTGGGAGGCGGGCGCGGGCGTGGCGTACCTGCCGTGGGCGGCGCTGCACGCGCGCTGGCGGCTCGGCGCGCTGTCCCTCGACGCGCTGGAGGACGGCGGCGCTGTGGACGAGGAAACGTTGCCGCCGTGGCTGCCGCCCCGGGTACTATATTTATTTTAATGAACTGGACCAGGCAGTCAGTCGCCTGACGATAAGCTATTAAAAAATACAAATAGACAAATATCTCAACGAAAAAACGAACGGGGTTAAAGTTATTTGTCTTCACCCCCCAGACGCCTCTCGCTTTACCAGATTGCTAGTAACCGAGGTTTGCTTATTTATTTTTTTATTTATTTAGGTAACAAACAATCATTCCAATCATTAATAAACTTTATAACTACATCTAGACCTAAAGTACCATAATTTAGAATACAAATTAACATTCAGTAGTAACAACGGTGTAAGATATAATGAATAAAGAGACGTCGTATTTGTCATAGAAATATTCGCAGTCGTTAAAGTCGGGCGTGAGCCAGGTCTCAGTTAATACTATTAAATCATGATCATTCTACGCTAGATAAGAAAGAGTGAGACTTAGTGCGCGAACCTCTAGTGTTCTGGTAATAAGTGCATAAATAATTAAGCTCCATCATTTGGAATCGATAGTATTAGTCTCATATGTATTATCCAAACTTACAGTACGCAAAATGAATTCCTCGATTGATTTAAGATTAACGATTCGGCGACATTGCTGAAAAGTTTTTGTGTATAATATAGTAGTTTTATAATAAAGACATGTAACATTTAAAACGCAATATTTAAAACAATTTTAAAAAATTAAAAGAAATTGCCAACAATGCAAAAATTATATACATAATATACCACTGTTTTGATATATTGCTACACGACGAAAGGAAAAACTAACTCAAAAATGCGCGGATTTCCCAGGGATATGACCAAGTTAGATCAATTTTTCTCCCCCAAAACCAATTGCATACTAAATTGTATGGAAATACTTGAAGCCGTCTCGGAATTCTGACTATGTGTATCAAGAACTCTTGATTTATTCTTTTAAAGTATAAGATACGTGGCAGACAATAACTAAGTGTCCCACGCAGATCCTGCCCAAAGCGAGCGAGAACATGGGCATAATGGTGGGGATGC
The DNA here is from genome assembly GCA_963565745.1 of Phengaris arion. Taxonomy (NCBI): domain Eukaryota; kingdom Metazoa; phylum Arthropoda; class Insecta; order Lepidoptera; family Lycaenidae; genus Phengaris; species Phengaris arion. The sequence goes on from OY751445.1 coordinate 2,156,154, forward strand.
CGCCGCTGGCAGCGCCGCTGCCGCTCGCCGCGCCCGCCGTGCCGCTGCCCGTGCCGCGCATGCCGCCGCCAGGGTAAGTGTCATCATGCAGAATTTCTGCAACGGAACTTCGGCTTTAGTCCGCATGTCTCTCCAACACAATTACTCGTAGACAAAATTGACATTTCACAATTGGAAGACAGATTCGTCCACAAATCTGCTGACAATACTCGACGTGACATACTGTATCAAATATGTTATCAAGATACCTAAAATCCGACATACTTTTGTCCAGCTTATTTTTAACAATGTGGTTTTATTTTCCAGGCTGACTCCCGGGATACCGCCGGGCATGGCGCCGGGCATGCCCCCTGGGATGAGGCCGCCCAGCATACCCACTGGAGTGCCCGGTAACTACCACTTAAGCCTTCTTTACTAAAAACTTACTTTTTGAAATCAGCTGTGAGGTCAATAAGCTTCTCAGTATCATATATCCGTTTCATACTAGAAATGTATATATTTTTGTCGAGTTTCATAATTATTCTGCATATACGTCTCTCAGTAGCGAAGACTTTTCTTCATAGGGAAGCCCTAGCTTCTATAACAGGTAGGGATTTGGATGAGGGCCTTCAAAAGGTAAGTGGGAAGTGAAGCCGAAAGCCCCACGCCACTGACGTCTTTACATAAGCAGTAAATTACGTACCGAAGTTTTCGTAATTCATTTTGCGAAACGTTATAGCAATACCTGTATTGGTGTACGTAACTGTAGTAACTGTATTGGTGTGTTCAGGTCTGCAGCGCGACGGCTCTCTACCGCCCGGCCCACTGCTGGGATTTCCCCCTGGGTTACCGCAGCCCGGTGAGTACGTGTGGCGACGCGTTGCCACAACAATGTGTGTAAATGTGACACTGGCTTCATGCTAAATTAAAAGTTTTAATATTATATTTTCGTGAAAGTTAATTTCGATATAAACAAAAGAAATATTCGACTAAAATATTGATGTGTCATTATAATGTGTGTATTCTCTCCAAACACAGTAGCATTATAGTGTACTATTGCCGTTTTGTATACAATAAATCCCTTCACTACATAGTATAAACCAAAGTAGCTTTTTCTGTCGGTCTCTATGTATGCTTAGATCTTTAAAACTACTCTACGGATTTTGATGCGGGTTTTTTTTTAATACTAAGGCGGGTCAATAAGTCCGTGACTTTTTGAATTTCTAACCTCCTTACTGAAAAAGCAACACTACTCCTGTCAACAGGCATCTGTCAGTTGACTCCTATCAAAATTTGAACTTGCTGCGTCAGTTAGTTTGTGTTTTACAGCTATCTTTATCAGACTATCCAGTAACTTAAGGAAACAATGGAAAAAAGTGAATTTCGTGTGCTTATTAAGCATTATTTTTTGCGAAAAAAAACCATTACCGAGACCAAGGCTAAGCTTGATAAATACTATGGGGACTCTGCACCATCGATTTCAATGGTAAAAAAGTGGTTACTGAATTTCGTTGTGGCCGTACAAGCACTGAAGATGCCGAACGTCCTGGACGCCCAGTTGAGGTCTCTACACCCGAAACAATCGAAAAAATTCACGATATGGTGTTGGCCGACCGAAGATTAAAAGTGCAAGAGATTGTGGAAGCTATAGGCATCTCGCATGGCTCAGTGGTTTCAATTTTGAATGATCACTTGGGCATGAGAAAGCTTTCCGCAAGATGGGTGCCGCGTTTGCTCACAGTCGACCACAAACGCAATCGTGTAACAACTTCACAGGAAGATTTGGCGTTGTTTAATCACAATATGGAGGAGTTTTTTAACCGTGGACGAAACATGGATCCATCACAACACACCAGAGATCAAACAACAGTCAAAACAGTGTGTTTCTAAGGGTGAATCGGCGCCAAAGAAGGCCAAGGTGGGTTTGTCAGCCAATAAAGTTATGGCGACTGTTTTTTGGGATGCACGTGGGATAATCCACATTGACTATCTTCAAAAGGGAAGAACAATTAATGGGGAATATTATGCCAACTTATTGGACCGCTTCAATGAGGATTTGAAAACAAAACCGACCTCATTTGGCCAAGAAAAAAGTTCTTTTTCACCAAGACAATGCAAAGGTGCACACATGTGCAGTTGCCATGGCAAAAATCCATGAATTGGGCTATGAATTGCTCCCACATCCACCCTATTCTCAAGATTTGGCTCCGAGTGACTACTTCTTGTTCCCAAACCTGAAAAAATGGCTCGGTGGAAAAAGATTTGACTCCAATGATGAAGTCATCTCGCAAACAAAGGCCTAATTTGAGGACCTCGACAAATCATATTTTTTGGAAGGGATAAAAAAATTGGAGAAGCGTTGGACAAAATGTATAGAGCTCAAGGGGGACTACGTTGAAAAATAAAATGATTTATTTATCAAAAAATCTGTGTTTTATTCCAAAAGTCACGGACTTATTGACCCGCCCTCGTAGATAGAGTGAATCAAGAGGAAGGTTTATATGTATGTAACATGCATAATGTAGTAGAGAAACACTAATAATTTTAAAGGTTTCCAGTGTTGTAAATAAACATATTTTTTGCGCTTACATTGCAAACGCTGGCTGAACCCTACGAGATAGATTTTTCATTGTTTTCTGAAATTTCGACCTGAAAAATTAACCTCGCGGTCGTCCGAAGACTTTGGTCGACAATGACGAATTAAAGGCAATTGTGGAAGCTGATGATACATAATCTACGGCTGAATTAGCAGCAGCTTTGGACGTTAGCGTCAAAACAATATTGGTCCATTTGCGTCAAATTGGCAAGGTAAAAAAGCTTGACCAATGGGTGCCCCACGAACTCAATGATCGCCAGCGCGAAGTACGCGTCGAGACGTGCCTTGCACTGCTCACCAGACACACAAATGAAGAAATTTTGAACCGCATTGTTATCTGCGATGAAAAATGGATTCTGTTTTAAAACCGCAAGCGCTCAGCAAGTTGGTTGGACCCTGGTTCAGCACCTAAACAATGCCCTAAACGAAAACTTACCCCTAGAAAAGTGATGGTCACTGTTTGGTGGTCTAGCGCCGGTGTGATTTATCACAGCTTCTTACCAAACGGGGTGAGTATTACTGCAGATGTGTACTGTGAAGAACTGAACACAATGATGGAGAAGCTGGCACATCTCCAACCAGCATTGGTCAATCGCTCGTCTCCGCTTCTCCTGCACGACAATGCGCGACCTCATACTGCACAGCAGACGTCTCCTAGTTGCAAGAACTGGGGTTTTAAGCTCTCTGTCATCCGCCCTACTCACCAGACCTTGCGCCTACAGACTACTAATTATTTCCATACATTTCTACAAAAATTCGTTTAAATTTTTTCATACAAAACGGCAATTTCATAGGTAAAGACCTAATATAATACGTCCAAAATATTTGGACGTATTATATTAGGTCTTTTTTTCGATTTTATTTAATTACATTATCATTATACGAATTGTAAAAAGAACATAAATTACGAGGGTCGAGATTTCTCTACTCTTTGATTTATTACGCTGGGACTATTTAACCCGGAATCCGCCTGGCCCTGGAAAATTCAGTGCACTGAAAATAGAACTGTGTGCTGATGCAATAGAGTTGGAGAGTTGAAAATGAAAGTTACGAGTGTCGACCTGTCATATATGACATTCACATTTGTTTCAACGCTCATTGTTCGATTTTTAGCTCTATTGTATTAGCGCAGAGCTATATTTAAATGCTCAAATTTTCCTTCGTCCTTCCGGATTCCGGATCATAAATCATAATATAGTCCCAGCCTTATACGAAAATTCTGTTTCACTTACAGATCTTGCAAACTACGAGCGCGTGTCGCCTTTATTTGTAGTTGTAATTGTAAATATACATTTCCGTTAGTGTGCGTACCCGACGGAGCGGTCAGTAGCGAGCGAATTTGTACAGATGTGGTCACTCACACAACGATCTATAACACAATGAAAATTGACACTGGCAATGGTTGAATACCTTCCGCCTTAAATATAAAGAAAAATGAGTTTTGAAAGTTGATACACGTTCGTGTACGATGACGTCACGTTTTGTTCCGCCAATACATATGCGTTTTTGAAATTTGTGCAGAATTTTCAAAAATATACACTTTTTGATGATTAAATTTCACTGTTAATTCGCGATAAATTTTCAAAATATTTGTACAGGCATGTTTTTTAGCTATAAAGATTACAAATAATAATATTTTATCCATTTATGTGTCACTTGCATATTCTCTATTACGTACCTTTATTACATTGTGCATTTAATATAGATCAATATTTCCCCTCTACAGCATTCAATTAAAATTAGTATTTTCGAAGATATTACATATTTAAAGTGCAGAGACAGCGTTTGGATCGTAAAATTTATATTCAAGCGCGAAAATTATAACAGTTATATCAAGCGTTCTCGCACGTCGCGTCGAGGTGATAGGGTCCCGCTTTTACCCATTGGGTACGAAACCCCAAAAAACATTTCCAATAAAACATTTTCAATATTGTATAGAGAAGTATATTCTAGTGAGTAGAGTTATTTGCTGAAGAAGTTTTTCTGCAAGAACACTATTCCACGCGGGCGAAGCCGCGGTCAAAAACTAGTACGTTAATAAAATAAAATAAAAATAATTTAACCCCCGTCTTTATTAAACAGTAGGTGAGTGCGCTGATGATGATGAGTTATAGCTTAAACACTCTCGATTAAGTAACTTTTTAAACACAAAAAAAAAAAACTAGATCAAACGTGTGGGAGATACGATGCCATTGACAGATATACATATACACAGACACGTCAAACTTATGACATCCTTATGTTTACTCGTTACTTGTTTCAGGCATGGTGGGCGGGTTTCTGGGCGGGCTGATGGGCATGGGGATGGGCGTGGGCGGGCTGGTGCTGCCGCTGCCGGCGCCCGCGCTGCCGCCGCCGCAGCAGCAGGTGAGTTATGCTCTCGGACCCATAGTGATGGGTCAATATTGGGCCTAGAACTTTCGTATTTAACTTTGACTGACAATCTCGTATTTAAATGAATCGTCTTGATATCAAAAAACTTGTTTTTGATCAACCAAAATACCGTATTCTCCTATTTCATAGTCTCGTCGCGGTCTCCCTGTTCGTTCCATCATAATGTATCAATTTGTCAACTGACATTGTAAGATTCAATGTTTCCATTTCATTAATTTTACATTTGTGCAGTTTGTTTTTGGTATGTAAAATCATTCGGGTATTTCGCGCTAAGGAAAGGCATCCCCACGAAATGGCGTTTGTTAGTCTAAACTTAAAGAAGAAGAAGATATCTGTTGTTAGTTGACAAAGTGATATTTCGAATTACAATCGAATATATTACCAGAATACCGTTTTTATAAGTGGTTCGATCAATCTAAAGTTAGGTTTCGATCTTATAATATTCTCATCGCTGTATTATTTCTTCGTTTATGAGAACACCATTTAGATGTATTAACATATCGAACCCGCAATTTAATTAGCAGAATCGACCTTCAGATTTCATAGTCGGCCTACAAAAATAATAGTGCCAGTCTCAGTATATTATGTGCCACCGAAATGCGCGCGATTTGATGCGTGCGCGCATGCAACCGCTTTACTTGAAACTTTAAAAATCATAAAAAATTAATGATGGTAGTCCATGTGGTGAACTTCAGAGACAAACTGTAACGGCTTATATCTTTGTTAGTTCAGGAGTTATAGGTACTTGTAAAATGCGCTTACTTAGAAAACTTAGTACAAAAGCAATGAAATAATAAATAAACATGTAAAATATTGGCATAATGGTTCGGAACCCACTTGCGCGAGTACGACTCGTACTTGGCCAGTTTTTTTTGTTTGAAGCTCGCTTGCTGCTTGACAATGTCGAAGATTATTAAAAAAGTGTATTAAATATTCTAAACTATAGTTTATGTATAAATAATTTTGTGTATGTGTTAAGGGCGCGGTGCAGGAGCCCTCCGACGACGCGATGGAGCTGGACACGGACGAGGGTGAGCGCCCCGAGCCGCCGCCCCTCACCGCCGACCAGGTAACGAGCTGTAAGGCTGGTTCTCCCTCAGGGAGAAGCCCTGGCCTGTATAATAGGATTATGATGAGGGTCTTCAATAGGTAAATTAACTTAATTAAATTAATTAACTGTGGGAGAGCCACGCTTCGGCACGAATGGGCCGGCTCGACCGGATAAATACCACGACCTCACAGAAAACCGGCGTGAAATAACGCTTGCGTTGTGTTTCGCCGAGTGAGTGAGGTTACCGGAGGCCCAAGGGTGGGATTGGGGATTTTAAGGACCAGGAACGCAAGTCGCAATACCAGAGGAGTTACAAGTATAACTCTGGTGTTGCTGTAATCGCTTACCATCAGGCGATCCGTCTGATCGTTTCCTGGTTCATTTCATTAAAAAAAAATCTTCTCGAGTTTCTAGAAAGAAAATGATAAAATGTAAAAAGTATTCCAATAAGCGTTCTGATGCCATGGAGGGCATTACATTTCATGTGTAATTAAAAACAAAATTTACGGTAAAATCAGAAATATTTCTACTTACCAATAGATGGCGTGTTAAGCTTTGATTACTGGGATTATAATTATATACATACGTACTAACTCAATATTTATATATTATTTTGTCATGCGTAGGTACTGACGTTGTTTTGCAGTACTTCCTAAAGACTTCAGTCGTAGAGCAATATTTAGTTTTTCATCATTTTACGCCCCTGTCGATAAAGATGTATTCTTGCGTTTAGTGCCATCTAGTGTGAGATAGTAAAATTACTAAGGTCGATAACGAACTAAAAATTACTAAGGTCGATAACGAACGAAATTCTTAGTTTTGCTATTGACCGGTAGATGAGTGGGCGGAATCAGACGGGGTGTCTGATTCCGCAAAATCTCACGCTTTGTTTCATACTGAAATCTACTTACAACACCTCTGTATATTTCCTCCATGGTCAGGCCGAAGCCCAATAGGGAATATGCATGTGTCATCAAAATGGATAAAATATTTTTATTTGTAATCTTTATCGCTAAAAAAACATACCTATACAATTATTTTTTAAATGTGACGTGATTTAATAGTGAAATTTAATCATCAAAATGTGGCTTTTTTTATCCCGCGCAAATTGCAAAAACGCATATTTACTGCCGGAACAAAGTATTATGTGACGTCATCGCACATACGGTTCGTGTGTCCACCTTCAAAACTCTTTTTTTAATATTTAAGGCACAAGGTATTCATCACAAGGTGCTCAGAATTGTATAGGGCCAGGCGGATTCCGGATTATATAGTCCCAGCGTAATAAATCTAACAGTAGAGAAATGAAAAAGAAAGTAGTTTGTTGTTTTCAAAATATGACACTTACTATTAGTACTTACTACTTATCACTAGGATATTACATAAAAATGAATTAATGAAATAATATATTTACGAACTTTTCGTTAACTAGGTTGTTTTCGTCGAATTTTTTAAATAACATAAGTATGCGTAGGAAATCTATTTCAATGTAATTACTGATCTTCACAACAGTATCAAATGCTCAAATAAGACACACTGTCTCTTCCCATCATCTTGCACTTTTTCCTAATACTTGCACCTTTCGGCATATGAAAATAAACTTTGTCAGGTGCAGTTTTTGTGTTATTTTCGCACATAGGGGCGACACAATATGTATAACATGGGTTGATGTGATTTTCCATGGTAATAAGTTGATTTTAACACATATTGTTATAACTTTCGTTGTTTGTTTACATCGAACTCGTATATGACTGTATGTCAAAGTCAAAGAATAATTTTAACTGTCAACTGGCTTTTATATGTCCGATGACGTCACAACTCAAGCGCGCGAAAATGGCGTGATTAAATCGCCCAAAAATAATTGTTATTTTAAAACATTTTCCTGCCTAATGGATAATATTTTTGGAGGGTTGTATGTATATTTGGTAATGTCAGGCCTGTGCCACTTCCCGTGTAGGTATCGAAAATGTTTAAGTACGTGCGGCGGCCGACTCGAGCGGGCCAATCAGGAGGAACTCACGCGAGCAGAGAGTGACGTATGCGCGAGATTTGTTCGTTGCATTGTTTTCTGGATTGCATAGAATCCTAGATCGATTTGAAAAGCCATTTATTGACAAAAGTACCTAGAGTACCAAATAGTAAGGGTGATTCAACATCTTTGAATAATATCAGGCCCGTCTCACTTCCCGTGAAGGTATCGAAGACGTAAGTAGGTATGCGCGAATTTATTAGAATTAAAGTACTATTAATATTTACCCTATACCCTATATATTATACCTTAGGTTTATTTGGAAAGTAATTTGTTCACTAAAGTACACCACGTATCGATCACAGAAAACCAGTGATAGTGAAGATTCATGAGGAAATGCTTTTAAATTTATTTCATATCTACATGACACAATAATTGTTTAGATCCAAGCGTTGCTGTCAAAGCCGCCGCCGATGTTCAACTCGTCGGAACCCCCGCCGGGTTTCTCAGAGACCGCGCAGCCGGACACGTCGCAGCCGCCGCCGGACGAAAGACACAAGGATCGCCGCGACAGGGGTGACAGTCGCGGTGACAGAGGCGATAATCGCGGCGACAGACGCGGTGACCGCGACCGCGACAGGCGCGACCGCAGAGATCGACCGAGGGACAGAGAACGGTTAGTTTTCTTTTAAAAGTGATGTGAATTTTTACTAATAAGTCTTAATATTATAAGAAAAGAAAACAACATTGTTTAAATATATTAATTTATTTGACATTGTTACCTATTATGGGTTTAAATAATGTTGTTTTCATCGAGCTTTCATAAAATTTAATTATTTAATATTATCCGCACGGAAGTTAATTACGCGATAAACTTATTTGCGATACATATATGTTAAATATAATACTTATTGCAAAAATTATAGATGGCGCTAAGTATGTATATTATAATATTCCTTATACCATTTTTTTGAACTGATTCGCATATCATTCGTTTTTAGATATTTTAGGGGCTACGACCGGTATAGCGAATTAATGTCATGTTTAGTCACTTTTACCTCTTACTTCATCTGACCTTACAATGTATGTCCAGGGAGCGCGACGACCGCCGCGACCGCGACCGGCGCGACCGGGACCGCGGCCGCGAGCGCGACGCCGACCGCCACCGGGACAGGGGCAGCAGGGACGCGCCCAACAGGTATGAGGAGAAATGCCAGTACGGACCTCTGTGGCTCAGTGGTTAGCGCTGACGCGCAGGGGGTCGCTGGTTCGAATCCCGCCAAGGGACAAAAAGAACTGTACGACGTACGTGTTTGGTTTAAAAGCGTCTATAGATAACAACAGTACTAGGCACAAAATAATGCACAACAACCCTTGAACAGAGAAATTCGGATGTCGTATTTACTTAAACGTACATACATACAAACTTTGCATTTATGATATTAGTATGCTGTGATTGGTAGGATATAAAGACGAAGACGAGCTGACGGCAACGCGGATGAGTGTGACAGTGCAGATGTTGTTACAGAGAACGAAGTCGGGAGAAGTCACCCCGCGGGGAGAAGAGCCTGCAGGAGCGGCTGTGGGAGATGGCGAATGGGGCAAGTGAGACTGGCCAGCAGGCCAACACGCAGCCGCCGCCGCCAGCGCAAGCCCTTCAGGCGCCAGAAGGTAAGATGGTCTATTGGAAAGGGGGCCGGTAAGGCCGGCCAGCAGGCTAACACGCAGCCATGGTCTATCGGAAAAGGGGGCGAGTGTCGTACGAAAAGTATGTTTCTCTTACCCCAGAAAAAAAATTTGGTATCTAAGAATGCAATTGGTTAAATCTCGAATATTTGACGTATCAATTTAGTTTCGACAATTTTCCGCAACATAGATTTGTTTTTGTGTTTGGTTTCTGGTTTATAATTGCAAGCAGTAAATAATATATTTTCTAACTAGCTTTTTCCTGCGGCTCCACCCGCGTAATTACAGTATCCCATGGGACCACTGTACTTTTTCGGAATAAAAAGTAACCTATGTGTTAATTCAGAGCTCAAAACTGCTCTCGCCAAATTTCATCAAAATCCGTTCAGTAGTTTTTGCGTGAAAGAGTAACAAATATCCATCCATCCATCAATAAATCCTCACAAACTCACATTTATAATATATAATATTATATTATTATTATTATTCTAGTAGGATATTAAGTTCACCTATATTTCCTCCTTTTTAAGTTAGATATAGAATATTGTTTTTTACATTATTTTGTACATAATAAATGTATGTAAATAATAATTCCTTTTTTTCTTTGTTAAATTGTTTTACAATAAACTATTAATTTAAAAAAGTAGTATGTTTTGACGTTACAGTCTCAGATGAAAACTCAGCTGCGGGGACGGAAGTGAAGGGCGGGGAGGGGGGCTGGAGCCAACTGCCGCCGCCCAGGCAGGCGCCGCCCATGTTTCGTGCCGGTAAGCTCGCACGTATGAACACACACAAACACGTACCTGCTAACGACGACATACACTTGCAAACGCACATCCAATGTTATCATGTGTTTTGTTTACAAAAAATCTTTTGTATTCTTCTTCATTGCAATCTGAACATAAATATTTAAAACTATTAAAACAAACACAATAATAGTATTATTTATTATCTTCGCTTAGTATATTGTATACTACTTAGACGCGGCACCCTACGGTCGGAATTCGACCATAATTTATATTTTAATTTTTAAGTTTCAAGTAAGTTTTTGGGGTTCCTTTGCTTCTAAGACATACAATATAAAAATATGTCTATGGAATGTGAAAAATTGACAATTGTATCATACCAACACCTACTGTTATTATACAAACGCATGGTAGTGAGTAAGGTAGTGTGTAACTTTATTTTTATTAATATCATATATTTCTTAGCATTATTTAAAAAATTTATATGCTTACTGCACACTGCACACCTTCCTGCGCATAAACTTTAACTGTGCCAAGTTTTATACTCCTCCGTACGGACAATTCTCTTTAAACCTGAAAGTTTTTGCTTCACGTATTAATATAATAATGATACTGCTATTTCTTACTGCTCATGTTTAATGGAAAAGACCATTCCATATTAATCCTTCTGTCTTATTACATGACAAAAATCTAAATATTCGCACATATGTTGGAACCACATAAATATGTGAGCTCTTTCGGTTTACAGAACTGAGAATGAGAGGGCCAACAGCTAGGGCATCGCTAAGAGGTACGATTCACTCTCGCCTCTAGTGCTGGGTGGAAACGGGCGACCGACTTTGCTATATAACGCTATCGTAATACAAATTTCATACTTTTATTTCTAGGGATGCTATAGGCTTTTGTCGCTGGCCACCGATGGCTGATGTCGGTCGCCCTTTTCCGTCGAGCCTACACCCCGGCTTCCTTCCTAGTATTTCAATCCTTTTCTCCTTTTTCCAGGCCCGTGGATGGACTTGCAGGGCCCGCCGGGTCCGTTCGGCCCGCGATTCAACGGAATGGGCCCGCCGTTCTCGCGGCCTCCTTTCGAGAGGCTGCCGTTCGAAGGGCCAATATTCGAGCGGCCGCCATTCAACCGCATGCCGTTCGATAGTAACCGGCCGTCTTTCGACGGCCCAAGGCCGCCCTTTGACGGGCCCCGGCAGCCCTTTGATGGACCCCGCCCACCATTCGATGGACCCCGGCCACCGTTCGATGGCCCGCGCCCGCACTTCGATGGAAAAAGACCGCCCTTCGACGGACCGAGACCACCCTTCGACAGCCCGCGGTCCCTGTTCGACGGGCCCCGGCCCAAGTTTGACGGACCGCGACCGCCGTTCGATGGACCGCGGCCTCCGTTCGACGGACCGCGGCCTCCTTTCGACGGACCCCGCCACCCGTTCGATGGGCCGCGGCCTTCCTTCGACGGCCCGAGACCTCCGTTTGACGGTCCCCGGCCCCCCTTCGACAACAATCGGGGCTTCGATGGGGACAGATCCTTTGACGGGCCGAGGTTCGACGGGCCCGCGGAGAACTTTGACAGGGGCAACAGGAGATTCGACGACCGAGAGTACGACAGGGGCTGGAATGGGGATAGGGACAGGGATTGGGACAGGCGGGGCGAGTGGGATGACCGGCGGCGCGATCGGCGGCGGGATGAGCACAGGGACCGCGGTCGGCGTGGGTACGACCGTCCCGACGACCGCCGGCCCCGCGACGACAAGAGAGAGGACAAACGAGAGGAAAAGAGAGAGGACAAACGAGAGGAAAAGAGAGAGGACAAGCGAGAGGAAAAGAAAGAGGACAAACGGGAGGAAAAGAGAGAGGACAAACGAGAGGAAAGGAGCTCCAGGAGAGACAAGGACAGAAAGTCCCGATGGGGCGCCGCAGAGGCCGGGGATGAAGCGCGGAGCGAGGAAACTAGCGAACGAAAAGAGTCGCAGGCGCCCCAAGTCGAAGGGAATGATGGTGAGCAAGTTGCAGGCAGTGACAGTCCACAAGTCGCAAGTAATGACGGTAAATACGATCTCACGGCTACAAACGACGACAAATATGATCCCACGCCTGCAAACGACGGTGACAAATATGAATCTGCGGCGGTGGAAGCCAATGATAAATATGAAACTACAGCTGCAGATAGTAAAGAAAAATATGACCCCACGGCTGCGAATGAGCCCATGGCTGTTGAGCGTGACGACAGAGTTCAGAATCAAAACGATAATAATACGGAGCGGGGCAGACAAGAGGAAAAAGAAATCAGTGAACCCGCACACGTGGAAAGCCATTATGAGAGAAATGACGTGAGAGTGCAGGACAGGCCTACGGAAGAAAGGGACGACAATAGAATAAATGATCAACCAATACATAGCATAGAGGATGAGAAACCAACAGAAGCGCTGAAACCAGCCCTCGATTTGTACGACGCCAACGTCTCGATGGATACGAGTTTCGCGGTGCCCGTAGCGAAAGAGACGGAGACAAAAATAGAAAGCAGTGCGAAAGAGACTGACGACGGCGATATGTTCAGTGAACGGACCAAGAGTGATGGGGCTTGACACGTGAAGAAGTGGAAGTTTGGATATTTCCAGTGGAACTGATTCTGTGACGGCCGCCTACGGTATATGTTTTGTTATATAGCCTGACCGTAAATATAGAAAACCACGCCCTTTTGCGAAAAATCATGTAATTGAATTGAAATGTCGTCAATGTCGAATAATCGAGATTTTAAGCAATATGTTGACTTTTCGCAGTGTTACTGCAATAAAAAATTTAGCGCAGGTTTTTTATATCACTGGTCAAGCTTTAATTCAGGCAAAGTCAGGTGGAAACATACTGCGAGGTGATCGAATATATATCTGAGTTTAAATGTGGTAAATTTTAATTAATATTACATAATATTTATTTTTGTTTTAAACTAATTGAGGTATTTAAATTATTATCGCAATAATGACATAACTTGGTTACATATAAAGATACACAGATATGTAGTAGTGGCGAATGGTGAATAAAACAAACTTTTTTAAAACATTGTCAGGAAGTTCACAAAACCGGCATAATTTATATTATTAAAACTTAAAAGTCGACATAATTAGTAATTACTTTGTATAGTCGAAGGCTATATTGTCCCATATATGCCTCTAAAATAATGTGACCTTTCGCCACTTCTATGTAAGTTTTCCTCATCTAAGCAGTATGTTACATTTTTAGCAAATATTATGTATCATTGGCAGAAGATTTAGAGTACTTAATACCAATTCTACTAGGAATGCTGAAATGTATAATTTTGCAATTCCTGAACAAATAACATAATTTTAGTAATTGAATATAAATGACAAGTAAGCAATTTAAATCATTTTTGTGAGTGAATATACTTTAGGCGTGTTAAGAGTATACGACATGTCTTTTTATATTAAAAACAGTACTCTGCATGTTCTGCCGACCATCATAGGAAATCGTAGGAAGCGGCAAGCATCACCGACAACGCCAAAGATTAATTTTATACATGTTGAAATATACGAGTGCCTTATTGGTCCCGAGCGTTTTGTTCCGACCCAGCCGCCGCAGCCGCAGGTACGTGCCCGCAACGACCGACGCTATATCTGTCTCTTTCACACCACTGTCTAATTGCATAGTCAGTTTCATTAGCATAATGTTGCCAGTTACAGATATTTTTCTTTCAACTGTCTAAAAGTATTTGTAAGAGTAAATTAGGTTAGAACAACGTGATTTTTTACCATAAATTGGTTTACAAATTTTAGACAAATAAAATGTAAATTATTAACTGTAGATTACAATTCATAAAATCTATTCTGTTACATTTTGGGTAAATCTAATATTTTAGTTTTTTTTTCAAATCATTCGAAATTAATTCTACTTTTTAAATATTTCAATTTTGGTTCTGTTTAAATATATTTATGAAATTAATATGAAATTTATTTTATTAATTGGAAATAATTTGTTAGTTCTTCGAGAATAGTTTTTCACACAGCGTCGGTCGTGTCGCAGTCACTAAAGCAATCGTCTTCTCACACTGTACCATAATATTGCAATATCGCACCTAATATCGTCACAAATTTATTATATTTAATTAACAAAGTTATGTAAATATGTAAGTATGTTTGGTGATAATGCAATATTTTGGCGAAGCGATTGTTTTAGGCGGGCAACATTTTTTATTATTGAATCGTGTAGCAATGGAAGCATTTGTTATTTGAATTTCGATTGCGACGCGATGTACCACTAGCAATGTGTGCAAAGGCCTCGTCACTGGATCTCACTGGAAATATTTGGAACTTTCTAGAAGAACGAAGATTATTCGTGTCAGCGGGTGGCTTAGACAGGGTACAATGTCGAAACAATAACCAATTTAGAAAAGTATAAAATGTATGGGATGAACCGAGTGATTTAGCTACGAATCAATCTCATACCGTTTATTACTATCCAACTGCGCTATCGTTTTTACAATGTCACCTTTGCTACGCCCCCTGTCACTGTTCTATGTAGAAGGGTGACCATAATATTGTCGGACGTTCGCTGTTCTTTAGCTTGTGTTTTTTTTACTTATTGGTGAGGGTGGGTTGGTACCCTATAATTAACAAATTTAAATTATAGGCATAGCAATATTCGTCACGAATATATAATAGTTTAGGAAATTATTTACTTCTAGAGCGCCGACTCAGCTGTTAATATTCATTGTAATATGTGTAATTTAATTATATAGGGCATAGATAACTATTTGATAATTCGTGAATCATACTATAGCTTATTGTAGATAAGCATCGAATTGCATGCGAAATGTTTTCATAATTAATGTGCTTAAAATAAAATTTTATAAATTCACCGTGATCTTTGATTCTAGTAGTTTCTAAATTTTTACTAACTTGTGTAACTTTTTTTTTTCAGGAGGTCATTGCACACATTGTTTAGTTTTTTGTTTGTTTTGAATTTCAGTATTAATTGTTTATATAGCTGCTGTTCACATATGAGCCCAATCACTTATCATAAGGTGCGCCGCCTACAGTGACTTTAAATGTTCTCGACTCGTCCTTTATTACCGTAGATGAACTTTGTCATTAACGGAGTGATACCCCGGCCTCAGAATACTGGTGTGAACTTATTTGCGCAGGTCAAGGGGCGGTGGGGGCTTAAAATAAGATCATGCCTTTGTTGTTAGGTGTCCATGGGTGGCGGTATTCGCTCATTATCAGGCGATTCGTCTGCACGTTTGCCGGACCAGAAGCTTTAAAAATTATTAAGCCAAAATAACTGCTATTAGTTTAATTTGGGGTTTGGGAATCTTTGCATTAGAATGTTAACCAAAGTGACCTAAGTAGCAATCATTTTTGAGACGATTTATTTCTGTCTCCAAGTCACTAACTGCTGAAAGATATGCAGTGTACAAGTGATATTATTGCTGTCTGATTAAAATCTTGTTTTTCCCCAGGGTGCTTATATGAATTCATATTTAAAAAAATGAGGTTATTCAAATTTCGCGCCGATTTAACTACCTTGAAGTAAATCTTTTTTAGTAGAAAAAAAATACGGTCAAATATTGACATTTCCCTTTTGTCATTGAATTTTGACAGTTTTTCTGTCATTTGCATTTTGCGGTTTGAGCTGTTCTTTGTTTTGGTTTAAAATTATCTAATAACTATTGATTTGCGATTATGGAAGGTATTCAAGTAATAACGCAAGATTATGTAAATGTTCTAATAACAAAATCAGATAGTGAGGATGCTCCACCGGTTGAGCGCCGATTTAAAAAAGGAATCACTATTCAGGAATTTAAGGTTAGATGATTCATTCAATTTTCGTAAATATTTTATAAAATACATACCTATTTACCGTGTAATGATAAGTAATTTCTGTGTATTCGGGGCACCAGGGATTTTTCAACTGGAGTTATTACATAAACTGATACATAAATATTAATTTAAATTATTAGCAGTGACAGAAGGTTCCGTTCATCCATTATTATCTTAGAGCGTCAAACCAAGTAAGAGCTATGATCTTAGAGCAACAAAAAAGTTTGTTGGATTGATGCTCCAAGATTATTCTCAATGTTCATTGTTCATATTTTACTACTGTATGATAGACTACTACTGGTGGATAGATTTTGTTTCTCATTGTTGCACAAGTCACAGTGGGGCCATGTTTTCGACAGTTTTTCATTTTTCATACAACGTCCGTCATTTTCTATAGAAAAACGAAGATTGTAAAAACTACTAGCAAATTGGTTTTACTGTATCTGACTGGTTTGCCTGCCCAGTTACACCTGTCAGGTAAGCTTGAGCAGAGTAGTGTGGAAACCTGCACAGCTGTGCAACATACACACTCCGGTTTACCTGTACAGCTCAACTGTAGAGGCAAGCAGGTCAAGTATACTGTTAGGTGTGTGGGAATAAGGGGAGGCCCCAAAGGGAGATCTCCGACCGAGTGATGTGGTAAGCCCACTGTAGTAGATTTCAGATGTTGTATACATAGCATCGATCTTAGAAAACTTGATAGCTCGATTCAGGATCGTGGCACTAATTGATCTGCCACATCTGTATGGCTAGCATTATGCTTGATTTTTTTTGGTCACTTATCCTTCTTTACATTTTGTAATTATTCTACTATTATGTGACTAGTGACTGAAAACCACATAACACAATGCCAAATTGTCCCTTTTGTTTTATAAACAAAAATGTCAATGGAGAATGTTGTGGTATGTCAAATCATTTTTTACACTAATATCATTATGTATACAGATACACTAGTTTTTGTTTTATTTAAAAATATTAAGTAATTATGACATGGGTTTAAAATTCCGAAAATGTTTGTCAAAAACGTCAAGCAACACTTCACCTCATTCATAAGCTCGGAGTTCGCTCCATACTATCCACCTGTGTTGCCAGGTGCATTTCACAATTTATCTGTATAGCAAACTGTTAAAATCTGTATGACCATTTTGCTAGAAATCTGTATAAAATCTTGATGATCAATGAAAAAAATAAGAAAGGATTATTTTTTTTTATTGATTATTAATAAAGGATTGTGAATTCACAGTAGGTATACCTACATCATATAATAAAACCACAAACAGTTAATACAAATAGTAGGTAAGGTCATAAAAACATACTTTTAAAAAATAATAAATCAACAAAATTATCTGTTTGAATTTAGGAATAAGAGAAAAGAATTTGATTTGTAGTCTCCGCTCGCTATGTATTTTATGTCAAGTTTTCGTCATACATATAAGTTTTAGCTATATTTTATTAATTTTACCCAACAATTTCATACTATACAGCATAACTTCTGTGTATATGAAATCGCACTACACAATAATGAACAATCTAGTCTTAGCAGGTACTATAATTTATGTTGGTTAGGTTTATACTAGGAGAAAGAGTGAATATTATCGGTTAAATCCTGTTATGATTTTCAGGCTAGTCTGCTGGTGATGTAATAGGGATGTTGCCTGGTGTGGAATATCACATTTTTATAAATTAAATTTTAAAATTGTTGAATAAAGATACATAAAAATATAAGCAAATAAAAAAAAGTGTGTGTCAGCTCCGACGCACGACTGGAGTTTACTCTAAAAAGTAAAATTTTGTGTGCAATGCAAAGCGACTAGCGATCGATTTGAGTTCAAAAATTCGCGCCATGTGAAAAAAAGTGAAAGGTGCGCAGAATAGGTTGCGCACGAAAACGTAACGAGGTCATTCGTTCAGTAGTTTTACTCCTCATATTTTTTTCATACCGGAGGCCTTATATGAAAATCGATTCTTAAGGAGTAAACTCCAAAATATTGCCCATCTCTTTCTCGCAAAACGATTTGTTACGTCACAAGTTGCTACCACCATACATTTTGTACTGACAAATGTATGGCGGGTGCAACTCATGACATCACAGGCCGATATAACGCTCTCTTTCATATTATAAATTTAAATTGTTTGTATATTCGTAATTTTTTAAGATATATGAAAATGGGCTCTAAATTATTTATTACCATGTTGTCTAACATCGAATAGATGAAAAAAATATTTTTAGGAAACACCTATTAGTTTAGCACGTGGATCGAAACGGGATTATTATTATTATTATTATATGTATGGATGGATGGATGGATGTTTGTTAGTTACTCTTTCACGCGAAAACTACTGAACGAATTTTGATGAAATTTGGTCCGATATATATATATATATATATATATATATACTTACTCAGTGCAACCTCAATATAACCAATCGGAGGGGAACAAGTAAATATTCGTTATATCAAGTAATTCGTTGAACTGAGGTTTGTTATGTTGAGGTTAGGATGGTCTAAAATTAGTTTTATTCACCTCAACATTACGTACTCATCTTGTTATAGCGAACAACTTCTACTAATAAATGATAACACATTTTTATCAAATTACTGTATGTATTTTCTATTTAAAAACAATTAGGCAAGTAACAAAATCGTTTTTCTTATATTAATAATCAAAATTAAATGCAGTAAAATCCGTGAAAGTAGGTACATATCTTTATGGACAGATAAGGAACACCTTTTACGTTTCTGAGCCATTTTAACTTGTGTTAACGTGTTAAAGTGTTAACATTACTTCCCATCAAACAACAATGATTGATTTACGAACAAAAGCGTGTAGTTGAAAAATCGTTATCGCAAAAAATGTTCCCAATGTAAAGGTATATTTTATATTGACTTATGGACAATTCAAGGGGATTACGAAGAATTTGTTAAATCGAGGAAGTCGTTATATTGAGGTACGTTATATTAAGGTTGCACTGTATATATATATATATATTTTTAATTTCAGACAAAATTGGAACTAGTAACAGGAGGAACAGCTAGCACTATGAAACTCAAAGTTTTCGACAGCAAAAATAACTTAATCTGTGACATAGACAATGATAGTGCCCTGCTCGGCTCCTACCCCATAGATGAAGGCATGAGAATACATGTCACTGACAATTTCACTCTAGTCAAAGATTTTGATTCCGCCGACGCTGCTGAGAGGTATGGTATTTTCACTGGGGAAACATGTCTGTTTTGACATATTGCTTGATTATCTTTATGTTTACATACAATTAAGACAGTCAAGGGTCAGTCTGCTTCATTTATTTGTTTGGTGTTTGCCACACAAACAATATAGCACACATGCGATAAATATCGTAATCCTGGGCGACAATCCAAAAATTGAGGGCGTAGCCTTTGCCTATGTTTGCTTATTGTACTACTATTATTAATGTGGAAGTTTGTGAGGATAGATAGATGTATGTATGGTTGAATGGATGTTTGTTACTCTTTCAAGCATAAACTACTGAACAGATTGTGAAAAACTTTTTATGGTAGTAGTTTAGGCTCTGTATTAGAATATAGGCTACATTTTATCCTGTAGACGTACAGTATTCCTGTGGGATACTTTATTTACATGAGCGGGCAAAAGGTAGTTTTAAATATTTTTAATTTATTTAAAAATAACCTTTATAGATTCCGTTTATCGGAAGAAGAATATGAGAAGAAAGGTGACACACTGAGATCATTTCTACAGAGGAACAAGCTGGGGAAATACAACGAAGAGGAGATGAGCAAGCTGAAGGAGCAGCAGCAGAAGGAACTTGAAGAGGAGGCAAAGTATGAAACCAAACTATAGTTACGTTAGGGTCAGTTCACACCGCTACGATACGTGACATTGCATTTAACTAAGACAACATTGAGGACGACGATTCTCAGTATTGGCCGTTCTCGCGTACATAACATATTGTGCACTGTGCAGGCTGGCCGCGAGCGTCGTGGTGGGCGCGCGGTGCGTGGTGCGCGTGGGCAACTCGGGATCGCGGCGCGCCACCGTGCGTTACAACGGCCCGCTGGAGGGCGCGCGCGGCCTGTGGATCGGCGTGCAGTACGATGAGCCCCGCGGCAAGAACGACGGCATGTGCGTACCTTTCTGTTCTAACTAAACTCAACTAACTATCCAGCCCGTTCGAAGTTATTCTACCTCTGACAGGACCTTTATTGCCAACGCCCGCGCCATTAGGATCACTTTTGTGGCGAACCAATTAGCGCCACAAGAATCGCGCTATCGAAGTTTTCACAGTTCGGCGCTATTTATACAACATCTGAAATGCTCACAAGCGGGCTTCGGTCTGACCGAGTATACCACCTCGCTCGGTCGGAGGTCTCCCTTCGGGTCTTCCACATTCCTACACTCTCATAGGAATTTCGAGGTAAAAATAAATATGAGGGAATACGGATAGATTAATTCGCGTTAAGACTGGGACTATATGCTCCGGAATCTGGAACGCCGGTGCAAATTCAGAGCACTGAAAATAGAACTCACTATAATAATACAATAGAGTTGAAAATGGAAGTTTCGAGTGTTGAGCTGTCATATATGACATTTGACTTGACACTCATGTGTTCGATTTTCAACTCTATTTTATTAGCGCAGTTTTTTCAATGCTCAGAATTTTCTACGGCCTTCCGGATTCCGGAGCATATAGTCCCAGCCTTAGTTTGCAGTTCCTCGGCGGGTTAGGGTTGCATCTTCTTCTTTTATTATTGGCAAACCATCGCGTAGCTTTTTGCAACATTCGGTGGTGGATTTTTTTTCCATATTCCATAAATAGGTTGCTATAAAAGTTTCACGTGGAAATGTCTTGGAAGTAAAACAAATCTTATTTTATTTCAGTGAGTAGTATGTGCAAATGTCAAAATTGACGCCTATCTCGAGAGATAGGCGTCAATTTTGAAGCTCGAGAAGAAGCTTCAAAGAGCTCGAGAGCTTCTGACTGTCAAAATTAAAAAAGCCGTTGCGCGCGGGAACGCGAACGTAAAGTGTAAATTGCCGCCTTTTTCTTTCAAGATTTTAATGATAAATTGATTCTAAAACCGTTGCATGTTATGTATATTTAGAAACTAGAAAAAATTCCCTATAACATAATGATTCCCTAATGAAAAACGAACCCCCTTACTAATAAGAAGATTTACACAATGGATAACATAAACAATGTTGCTGTCTTTGTCTGATGCGTTGGAAATGTCACATGATAGAAAAAGACAGCATTGTTTAAGTTATGCGTTGTGTAAATATTTTTATTAGTAAGGGCGTAGATGGATAAAAGTAATTTTGATGTGAACACAAAATAATTGTTTTTTTTACAAATTCCTAGTTTCATACCTCAAAAAAAAACATATTTATGTTTTATATAATGCCTATTCTATATATTATATATAATTTCTGAATCTATGCCGTAACACGGCATAGATTCAGAAATTGAAGTATATATTGTAATTCCATTTTGTCATTTGCACCAATGGCTCTCTGACAGTGAACTTATCTGAGTGTAAGCAAAGAAACAATAGCGCGCTACAATGCTACCAATTTTAATGTCACTTATGTACCGTGTAATAAAGAAATACCATGACACATTATAATTTGCTCGAATTTCATCTTTTTGTTTATTTTTCGATTACATTGAATAGAGAAACGTTTGAGGACCAATTCACGAATTCACGGGCTTCTGGTCGCACGGCAACAAACTTTTCTTTGCTTCTATATTGTTCTGTTTCGTAGCACCCTCATTTACTAGAGTGGGAAAGAGAGCGTGTTGCTGTTGATTGAAAATCAGCGTACAAAATGGACGGGCCAAAGAGGAAAACATCAACCTTTGAATTAAAATATTCAGTTTGTAGACCATCGGCATAGTTCTGACGACCACATGCTTTGTGCGTAAGAGAAAATGCTCCTCAAAACTGACGCTCCCCGAATGTCTCCTATTAAAAGGTCGATGTGCATTATTTTATGCCGGGCACTGTAGAGCCCGGAGAGAAATTTAATTTAACATTTCCATTGGATTGCAGTTTCAACGGCAAACGCTACTTCACGTGTCCGCCGAAGTACGGCGGCTTCGTGAAGCCCGTGTACGTCACCCTGGGTGACTTCCCCGTCGAGGAGGACGATCTGGACGACGAGATATGATTCCATCATCATCATCACCGCTTATATCCCAGTGCTCGCTAGCTGCTCACTAAACATGTTTGTAGTAACTTTGCATTTATTTATGCCCTGCTTTCTGATCAGGAAAAGAAAAACCTAGTCATATTGCGGGAACCATCTCCATACATGGAAAGTGTCCGTAAAAAAGTTTTAAAAGTGGGGGTGGCGCTACCGTCGCAAGGATGAAAAGCCGCATAATTCAAACTGAGGATTAAATCTTAACATCTTCTTTGGTTATATTTATAAAAATATTTTCGACTACGCGAGTCATTACAATTTTCATGATTTACTGAAATAACTACTACTAAAGTCGTCAAAAAATATAAATAACTAACCCCTTTCTCATTGATAACTTCAATCTTCACATCACACACCCTTCTGACTCTAGCGCCATTAATATTTGATAATAATAATACTTTTTAATACTGACACCATTTCAATTGATTTGCGTATTTTTATGATTAGTTTTTATATTACAAATATTTCCATTGTAATTTTTTTCTAAGGCGTCTGTATTTTACATTGTGCATAAAGTATAAAATATAAAATAAAAAATTTAATAATGAATATACAGTATTAATTCTTGAATATTATATTATTTGAGTAGCTTAAATATTAAATAAAGTAATCATATTTTAATTTTTCGACATAATATAAAAAATAACAAAAATATTTGTAAAAAAAACTCATAATTATGTATTTTATTATTAATTTATAATTATGAATGTCGTTTCGAAAAAAAATGTAGCCTAAGCAGGAACAATTCACAACTTTATCGAATATCAATTGTATGGGCGCTGTCATATTTTTCATACAATTCTCTTTCGATAACGATACGAATAGGGTACTGGCACCAGTAGTCAGCCGTTTAGTGGAAAATCTGGGTTCAAACTCATATAAGAAAATATTGGAAGAGAAAATTGAAAGTCTTTTGTATAAATTGACTTACTCATTTATTAAACTTTGTTACAAAATTAAAAAAAATTAAAAACTTATCCTGTAATAAAATAAAAATTACGTTTTAACAAAATAAGGCACATTTCACCAATACTCAGCCACCAAAATCTAGTACTCAGCCATATTGTGACCAGTGGTCAGCCTCTCTTGAGATCAATAGTTTCAAGCTTATAATTAAGAACATTAATAAACAATTAATAGTCCGGAATAGGACTTAACTGTACCCTAACAATCACAGCAATCAAATACCTATCTAGTTTATACTAAATCAGTCTGTAATTTATTCACTAACATCAGTATTTAAAAAGTTTTCAAGCTCTTTTTCACTTCTGAAAGTTTCTCGTCGTTTTACAATTTTTTGCAGTAGCTTATCTTCCTTACAGGTTTCTGTTTCAGGAGTTTTAGATGATGGAAGTATATTATTGAGAATTTTAATTTTACTTTGTTTAATTTCCACTAAATCATAGCCAGTCTTCTTTTTTTGCAGAAGCTTATCCTCCTTACGGGTTTCTGTTTCAGGAGTTTCAGATGATATAATTATATTACTGAGAATTTTAATTTTGTTTTGTTTAATTTCCACTAAATCACAGTCAGTGTTCTCTACTTCTTCAGGTATGTCATTCAAATCTTCCAATTTCCGTTTCTTTGTGCATTTTACTGTCAATTCTGAATTTGAATCATCATTTTTTTTCTTTATAGTCTTCTTCACTTCACGTTTTGTAGAATTTAGAGCTGTTTTTTTCCTTTTTTCCTTTTTTTGTTTCTCCTTTTCTTCTTTATTTTTTTGCCTCTGTAATTTTCTTTCCTGAATAGCATCTTTCTTTTTTTGTTTCTCTTCTTCTTTAGATATTTCAAATTGTCTCCATTCTTTAGAAGAAATTGCGCCCATTCTGTTCATGACTCTAGGAGTGGTAGATTTCTTTATTGGTGATGGTATTATAAGATGTTTTCGTACAAAAGGTGATACTTTTGGAGATTTAACTTGAATAATAGAATCTGTTTGTATTTTATCACCATGAAGTTCATTTCCTTGATTCAGATAATTGTTATTTATAGGTACTAATATTGAACTGTCATTAACTTCAAATGATCCTAGATTAATGTCATCGTCCAACAAATTGTTATTATCAAAGGTGAGATCTCCAAGTGTCAGGTTATTTAAGTTACTAGTATCTAGTATCTCAGGTTGTGTTGAATTTATTTCAATGTTATTATTTTCTTCTGGCCGAGTTAGCTCACTTTCAATGTCAGTCTTTCTTAGACAATTATTTTCGTCTTCAGTTATAATAACATAGAATCCTTCTTCTACTCCATGTTTTTCAATTTCTTCAATCATACAACATTTGTCTTTATCTGCCACACGTAGTTCTGTTCTTTCTTCAACTGTAATTTTTGTTTCATTATTCTCAACCTCTTTTTCTGTAGTTTCACTTCTTACTGAATCGTTTAGTCCTTGGGTGAGTTTTGCATTTTCCACGATTTCCAGTAGAATGTTCACATCAATGCCTCTTGCAGTCAAATCTCCGTCTAAATGTTTTATAACTTTTGATGCAATGTCAAAGTCTCTTTTCTTCAATGACTTTGATGGTATTTTCTTAGCAGCAGGTATATTATTCTTTCTGTTCTCTAAGATATTTTGCACGCATTTAGAGTAATCTACAGCACTTGGATCAAACGGATAGAGGCCACACTTACGAAAACCATTTTTGATCGACTCTTTTAGAGATTCTTTACTTAATACTTTATTAAGCAATGGGCAGAACGTAGATTTTGTCAGTACAGTATTAGCGTTTTCAGGCTGTGAACACCAGTTATGGACAGTAGTCGCCCATTCAGATTTTAGTGGTTTAAAAACGCTTACATCAGCTGGTTGCATCAGATGTGTTGCATTAGGTGGAAGTGCGTACAAGATAATGTTATTGTCATGACAAAATTGACTGAGTTTCATCGTCATGTGAGTTTTGTGACCGTCGACGAAAACAAGCACCGGCTTCTTCACTTCATTGTCTTCGATCCATTTGGTTAGGCATTTAGCTATATAGTCATAGAAAATATCCGCTTTCATCCAACCTGTGTCAGATTTACCAAGAAACCAATCGTCTGGCATGCTATTTACCACATCTTTGGGTGGTCTGATGTACGGGAAAACTACACATGGGGGTAAAATATCACCCATTGCGGAAAAAAATGCTAAAACAGTGACTGCCTCTTTTTCTTTTCCTTTTACTATTTGGTACACATTTTTATACCCTCGGGGTGCTATTACCTTTCCTGTTTTAGGGCAAAGCATGAAACTTGTTTCATCACCATTTAAAATTCTTTTAGGGTCTTCTAATACACCGAGTGCTTGATTTTGAGTGAGATAGTCTTTAAGTTTCTCAAACCATTTTCTAATACTCTCTTCGGTGATTACTGCTCTTCCCTTTGAAATTGCTTCGGGTGTTCTCATAGAAATTGATTCGTTCCGTTTGAAAAAAGAACCCATCCATTTCTTTCCTGGTCTTCCATTTATGAAAGGATTCGGCCTGCCATCTTCGATCATCATTTGTTGAACAGTGTTCAGTAGGTTATCTGGTTTTTGGGGAAACCCGCAAATTGCTAGATCTTTAAGCCAGGTCGCAATTTCGGCTTCTTCATATTTGTTGAGGATGGATTCGGGACCCATTCTTCTAGGACCCTCAGGAACTCGAAGATGAAGTCTATCTTGAAGTGTGCCTCGAGGAACGCCATGAGTTCTACTAGCTTCCCTGATTGTCATCCCATTTCTGATAGCATCTAAAGCTTGGATTAATTTTTCTTCGGGGTATTGTAATATGGGTCTTGAAAGAGACATTAGACGTGACTGAAACAAATGATCTGAGTTTTCGCATACCTAGTCTTAGAAATAAGAAACTATACAAAGAAACAATTTAAATATAGACGGCTGAACACTGGGTCTACTTTCACCAATACTCAGCCATCTAACCGACTGTAACTATTTAAGTGGCCGACTACTGGGTTTTTGACAAAACCATATATGGTATGGGTATTCTAGATTAAAAAAGGAAATCTGAACTTTAAAATGATACTAATATAACTCAGAATAAAAAAACAGCGTTAAAACCAGTAGTCAGCCAGGGGTGGCTGAGTACTAGATAATGTCAAAAAAATGGGACCCAGTAGTCGGCCGCCTCATTATTTAATATTTTTTGAGAAAAACACGATACTTTTTTATTGATTACGATACCTAAACTCTTAATCAATGTAAAGTTTTAATATAACGTGCCCTAAAACAAACAAAAAATGAAAATAAATTACCTTTTTACGAACGCTTCCCACTAATATGAAAATGGCGCACGCGCCGCGTGTCATCACGTCAGCTGACGACGTCGAAATGGACTCGTATTTAATATGTTTGCAGCCACTTGGCTAGTATGTTTGAAATTGAATCGACCAATGAGAAGCCACAGAACCAATTTGAAGCAATTTGGTTGGTTAATTTCTATTAGAACGCTATTGCTATTGGTTTTAAACCGAAAAAGGCTGAGTACTGGTGCGGGGCTGACTACTGGTGCGGGGCTGACTACTGGTGCCAGTACCCTACGTAACTGTAAATTGTTCCTGGGCGCCTAGCAGAAACATTTGACAGCGGCGTAAACGTAACGTTATCATCGTTACGTTTACGCCGCTGCGTGTGTATCAGTGGACCTAGCAGGAATATTCATTCCTGCTAGGTCCACTGATAAACCCCACTGGTTGTTGAGTCGAT
Organism: Phengaris arion; assembly: GCA_963565745.1. Lineage (NCBI taxonomy): Eukaryota > Metazoa > Arthropoda > Insecta > Lepidoptera > Lycaenidae > Phengaris > Phengaris arion. The sequence goes on from OY751445.1 coordinate 2,183,308, forward strand.
GTAAATGAAGTTCAGCTATCGCGGGATACTAAAGCTGTGTCATGCGGAAATATTTGTAAAATATTCATTTAGTAACATAATGTGGTTACGGCCTGGGTTGCCAACTTAATGGTTTAACCATCAAATCTATTGCTTTTGCTCATTTTGTTTATCCACTAAAATACATTGTAAGATTAGAGTAATATAGTAGAAACAATAATTTGTTGATAAACTGATGAAATGAGAAAACTGCGCAACTTAAATGTCATTAATTAATGCTTCCTCAAATCTCGTTGGTCTTGCCGCACCAGCGAAATTGGACCGTGATGGAGCCCTTAAAGTAAAGGACTAGCACCGCGGCTTGAATCGGCGCAGTAGGCAAAAATTTTAAAAGATTGACACTTGACACTATTGACCGGCTGCTGGACTTGCAGGTGGGACAGTCAATATGGCCCTTTACATATTTGAATGCTTGTTGAGCCAGACAGACAGGGATACATTATTGTAATGTAATGAATAAAGTCGTATGTGAAATTAACTTAAATATGATTTTCAATCTCAGTAAGTATATAACATAATATTTTCATTTTTCCATTCACTATATTTCTTTCTTTATTTGTCACTAGAAATATAATTATGATTTGTATATAATTTGTATGTATGTGTATCGACTGATATTGATTTCTTATGTTTACGCGAATATTGTTTATTGTTTTAAACACTTACGGATTGTGTCGCGGTGCACTTTTCTTTTTCCAGACGATTCGGCTACTGTCCAGAAGCCGTGGTTACGGGAGTACTGAGGTGGCAATTGTCCTATTTGTTGAAGTGTTCAAACTACCCGAAGATTCTTCAATTATTATTGGTGTTCCGATCCACGCACAACATACTAACCAGTATCTCGAAGCCGCGGTGTTTTTGACTTAAATTTTATTAATTGACGGATCCCAACTAGATGGCAGCACCCATCTTCTCGGTTAAAATTAGGGTACTTTTTAATTTCTATAGCCTCGTGTATCAATGTTGGGCGATGACGGTGTTCCTTAGCCAGTACTTGTGGCATATCAGATCTAATGTAATGACGAGGTCGACCCAGTGTGCGAATCCGCAATTTGCGAACACACACTGGATCAACCTCGCCGTTACATTAGATTAGCGCGACACAATCCGTAAGTGTTTAAAACAATTATCGACTGATATTATAAATCGCAGATATAATTCCACAAGTTTTGATACTCAAACATAATATTTTTATGATTAAATAGGCTTATAGTTTATTATATTATATAATATATTAATATTTAGAAATATATCTTTTACTGTTTTACTTACCTCCTCATAAAATCTCATAGATATCTACTAATTACTAAAGTGAAGCAACTATCGCCTTTTAGACCGATAGTTTTTAAAACCAAAAAAAATAATAGTAGGATAAAACCCATTAGAAAAGGGGGAGAATATTATAAAAATGAAAGGAAAAATAATTTACGGGCGATCTGAGGTCGGGAAGGGGATGGGGGTGAGTTTTTAAGGGTAAAAAACGGTTTATCTCGATTTCCGGCAAAACTAAAAGTCCCTTCCCCACTTCTCTATGAAATACTTTTTGATGGGCAAAAATTTTTCGTAAGTCACTCAGGTATATAAGTTTTCTTAAAATAGTTATAAATAGGCATCTACGCATATAATTTAAAGAAGATTCGACAACTTTCACCAAATATTGTAGATGTCTTATTAAATATTAATTTTATTAACTTATTTGTTTGTTATTTATAGTAGTATATTTTGATTTGCATTTTTTTTTATCAATGTTCGTGGATAAAAAAGAAATGTATCAACGTTTTTCGAATAATTAAAGCTCTAAATTGTATATAATAATTTAAAAAATCGAAAAAAACTCGAATTCGATTTTTTTTTCGATTTTTTGCATTTTCTGAGAAGATTTACTATAGTAACATATATTTTTTTTCACCATCGGAAAATAGAGATTTCAACGAACAGAAACCCTACCAACTTTTTGAAAAAAGCTGATATTTTGACGGGTGAATTTTCGATTGAAAATTAGGGTGCTTTTTCGATATTAATTCAAAATAAGGTGAAAAAATAAATATTTCTAATCAAATAAATTACAGCGTATTTGCGACATAAAAAGGTAAGTTTTCACCAAATTTCGTGAAAAAAAAGAATTGTAAAAGATAAAAATAAAAAACCAAAAACTGGTTTTTTGAATTTTTCACATAAATTTTGAGGTTATGTGAAAAAGTGTAAATACAAAAGTTTTAGATCTTTTTATTACCTACAACTTTGCTATTTGACTTTTTTCCATAGGACTTTTAGTTTTGCCGGAAATCGAGGTAAACCGTTTTTTACCCTTAAAAACTCACCCTCATCCCCTTCCCGACCTTAGATCGTCCGTAAATTATTTTTTCTTTCATTTCTATAATATTCTCCTCCTTTTCTAATGGGTTTATCCTACTATTTTTTTTTTTCACTTTTTATTATTTTTAAAGGCTTCTACCCTGGTCTATTTCTCTGCAAGCCCTATTGTTTTATTATTAATAAATATTCAACATTTGTCTAAAAATGTAGTATGTAGTAGAAGTAGAATCAACAAATAAAAACAGTATTTAAACACTAGGCCGAATAAAGGGGTGTATGTACATATCTTTATGGGCGTCGTCCATGCTATGAAAAGTATGACAAATTGTTTTTGCCAAAAACCATTCTTTGTGTGAATTTCTTTCCTTTCCTTGTAAATTAGCATAAATCATCATCAGCCTATCGTCATCCACTGCTAAACGTAGGCTTCCCCCAACGAGCGCCAACTATCCCGATCTTGGGCAGCCCTCAGCCATCCGCTGCCAGCCACCTTCTTCAAGTCGTCAGTCCATCGTGTCGCAGGACGTCCAACACCTCGTTTGCCTGAGCGTGGTCTCCACTCTAACACTTGTCTGGTCCATCGACCGTCTGTCCGGCCCACTTCCACTTCAGCGTGCTAATTCGTTGAGCAACGTCGGTGACTAGGTCTCTGGCGAATGACATCGTTACGAATTTTAGCCACCAGAGACCCTCAACATTACTCTTTCCATTGCACGCTAAGCAACCTGGTGAACCAGCCTTACAGTGAGTGTCCACGTTTTGGCTCCATGTGTTATTACTTATTACCAATAGAACGCATTGATTAAATACCCTGGTCTTATGGGATTGTGGGATCGACGATTCAAAGATGTCCCGAAGCTTCCCGAATTCGGGATTTATTCTTTTACTCGCCTCCTTCTCAAAGTTGTGCCGCCCTAGTTGAATAGTTTGGCCAAGATAATATACGTATTCTTGCATAATTTCAAGACTGGCGCCATTTACGACGACAGATCTCGGGAGAACATGTTCATTATATTGTATATTTTGACGAATTAGTGGCAATACCAGAGGCCTAAGAAGGACCGTGAACGCACTTGTACCTTCTTGGTAATCCAGCAACAGCTCTGGCCACATAAGGCTGGGACTATATGCTCCGGAATCCGGAACACCGGTGAAAATTCAGAGCACTGAAAATAGAACTCTGCGCCAATACAATAAAGTTGAAAATGTAAGTTTCGAGTGTGGAGCTTTCATATATGACATTGACATTTGACTCGACACTCATGTGTTCAATTTTCTACGGCCTTTCGGATTCCGGATCATATTATAGTCCCAGCCTTACATAATAGAAGCTTAAATTAAATGTTTTGTTTGTTTAATGGCACTCATCACAAGCAAACAAACTACCAAGTTTGTTTGAATAATTTTATTAATTATCCTTTTTTTACCACGTTTTTCACCACCAAATTGTAATTCCTAACCAAAGAAGATATATTTGATATCAAGTGGCCAGTACGACAAAACGGCAATTTCACATGTGCCTAAGGACCTAATATAAAAAGTGGTGTTTTCCCTGACTTAAGAAGCATAGCAAGGTAATAATACCCTTATTCAAAGTTGGAAATAAATCTGATCCGACAAATTACAGGCCTATATCGATTCTACCGACTTTCAGTAAAATATTTAAAAAATATATTTTAACATAGTTGTAAGTGTACTTTAGTTTAAATAATTTATTACATAATAAACAATGCTGTTTTACCAAGGGTCGATCCACAACGGATGATAGGTCTTCTTTACGGGATTCGGCACTCTGCACTCAAACTTTTAAGTTTTTACCTTAAAAATAGAACTCAAAGGGTTAAGATAAATTGTAAAAGGTCACTGGGACCAAAATAGAATTAGGTGTCCCACAGGGATCCATTTCTTTCTCTCATCTATATAAATGACTAACCTTATCTTGTTATAGATAATTATAATGAGATACTTAGTACTTTTTGCCGATATGACACTTCACTAATTTTTTATGTAAAGCGACAACAGTCAGATTTTGACGAGGTAAATAGGGCTCTCTCGAAAATAGTAAATTGGTTTAATGTTAACTTACTTTTAAATTGAAATAAAACAAATTGTTTCAAGTTTACTTTGCCCAATGTTAAACAAGTACAAACCAATATATGATGAGAAGATGAACTTAGTGGACACCACTGTGTTTCTAGGTATAACACTAGATATTAAATTACAGTAGCCTCATATTGCTAATCTTGTAGATATACTCAGTTCTGCAGCATATTCAGTCAGAAAAATTAGAGAAATTTCTGACGAAGATACGGCGCGACTAGTTTATTTTAGTTACTTTCATAGAAGAATGTCCTACGGCATCCTTTTATGGGGAAATGCCGCCGACAATGTTTGTGCTGCAGAAGCGAGCAATAAGTTCAATTTACAAAAAGTCCCCTTTTGAATCTCTGAGAGAAAAGTTAAAAAAATAGGTATTCTGACCGTCGTTTCTCAATACATTTTGGATAATGTATTATATGTTAGAAAGAATATTAGTAATTTTAAAACTAAAAGCGATAATCACTGTAGAAACACATGAAATAAGCACAAGCCAGAGATACCGGTGATCAAACTAAGTAAAGTAAGCAAATCCTTTAAAGGTAAATGTATACGCCTATACAATAGAATCCCAGAACACATTCAAAATCTTTTCATTAATAAATTTTAAAAAATAGTTAAAGAACGTTTGTGTGCTAAAGCTTATTATAGGGTCAATGATTTTATTGACGATCGCACACTATGGGAATAGGATGGCCACCTGCACGGACTAAGTTTACATATTGTAAAAATATATGTATTTTTAAAAGAATAATTTTCCATCTTTTTGTTAAAAGATGCACAGGAATATGCCAACATGCATCTCATTTATGGTGAATGCCGATGCAATGCTAGTGCTGCAGCTAGGCTTTACCGCCAAAGATACCCAAACGCTGCTCGTCATCATCGATTCGAAAAGCAATAAATACATTTTTAAATAGTAATGTTGTGTCACTTCCTTGATTCCCGAAATTTTCAGTGCCGCCCTCGTATAATATTAGGATATGTGTATCCATACTTTAATTGTTCTTTATATCATCTTTTCTTTGCTTACCCTTTTTTTATTTTGTGATGGTCACACAGCCCGTGATTTTCATCGTTTGGAGTCAAGGATTCCGGATTTCTGAGTGCCGCTAGTTATTCCGGACTGAACTGACTGGTTTTGGAATCAGTCTGCACCACCCCTTGGACGATCTACGTCGCGGTAAATAGAGAGACGCTAGTCTGTCCGGAAGTTGGAGCCCCAACTCGCTCTCGCCACGTGCTACACTCCTGGACCCAGCTAAGTGTCCGCGTGGTTAAAGCCCCACGTTGGGCGCCCATAAACGTGGTTTCATCTGGTTTGGCATCTGGTGTCTCTTCCTGGGTCTGTGTGTCCAGTGTTTGGTGTTTGTCTTGTGCCATCTTTAGTATCCAACTCTCCCAGTACTCATACCCGTAACAAAAAATACATACCAACTACACCATTTTCGCTAGGCGGGAGCAATTGAATATCCTCTGAAATCAATATTATTATGATTGTAAACAGTTTATTAATGTAATGGCTTGGTAAAGTAAATAAATAAAAAAAGTGGTATTTTTACCCAACGGCTCGACGCATAGGAGGGTAATGTGTTTATCAGTCTATGTATGTGTGTATGTTTGTACCTTTGTGGCTATGTTTTAATTACGACTACAATAAACACTTATTACCTAAGATTTGTATGTTACGGTCTTCGGTTGCGCCGGTGGTCGCAGGGCTTGTGCTACTTTGACTGACGATTTAGAAAAAACGGTGTTGAAAACATAAGAAAATTCTATTTCCCGCCTTATTATCTTGACACTGGCAATGGTTTTAAGCCGATCGCCATATTAATTTTAAAAAGTTTCTGGGAGCGCTGAATTCGAAAATGACATCCATTTTGAATTTCGAAGATGGCGGATATTTTTTTTTTTGTAAAATTAATATAGGTGCCGCCTATAAAGTTTTTGGGGATGCCGAACACGAAAATGACATCCATTTAAAAATATTTAATTTTAGTAAAATTATTTTGGGTATCCGTTTCTAAGTTCCTGGAGGTGCTGATTACAAAAAAGTCATGCCCATTTTGAAATTCCAGGAAGGTTGATATTTTTTGTATTTTAAAATTGATGTAATGTAATATAATAACGTAAAATAATAACGTTTTAATAAAATTATTTCGTATTTTCCCCATAAATTTTGGGAGAAAACCGCTAAGTTGGCAACACTGTCGTCTAAATAGAACGTATTTAGTTGTCATGTAGACAGCTTCATACATCTGCATACAATATTGATAAGCTCCGCCCCTTGCGCCGAATAAAATCGGACCGGGTACCAGGCGAGAACCAGGGGGACACTTGACAGCGGCGTAAACGTAACGTTATCGAATGAAATTTGTATGGGCGCTGTCATGATTTTGACAAATTTTCATACAAATCTCATTCGGTATAACGTTACGTTTACGCCGCTGTCAAATGTTCCTGCTAGGCCCACTGGACGTCTGCCGGTTGCTTCCAGGTAAATTTCCAACCGCGAGCTGGCAGATATTTGCGATGCGATGCGAATTCGCAGTTATGTGTGGGAGCCCTAAATTGGTTATAAGAAATGTTTAGTGATAAAAGATCAATAGTTTGATATGGGTATATTTACATCATAGGATAATAGCCTATTAATTTTAGATATTTCTAGATAATCCAGCAAACATTCTGCCTTCATTATCACTTGTTGATATAAAAAAATACGACCTCCTCTCGGAACAGCTCCAGAATATACACCAGAAGTATCAAAAAAATTGTTCAAGCTGTTACAGGAGTTACAAACACTGAGACACGAGAATTTTAATATTAGAATGTGTATTTTATTCCTTTTTGATATTTCCCTCGTTTTATTTGAAAACGGCTTAATAATTTGAGATATCGTGTTTCGAGTTTTGTCCTCTACGCTGGAAGGTACCACATTTTTTTATAGAGTACTGTGCGGACATAAACCACAAGTGTTTGTACATATTTATTAGAACTTTCTCCGTTTGATGATCTCCGGCCTCCAGTTGACGGGGTGTGTGTCCTCGGTGGCGGTGTCGTCCGGCTTGTAGATCTTGATCGTCTTGTCCGCTTCGGCCGTTAGGAGGCGCGAGCCGGACTGATCGAACCGCATCGCGAATATCCCCGCCTCGGAGTCCATGGAACCGGGCTGAACTGCTGCCTGATACAACACAATAAATGTTTTTATGTTTCCGTAGTACTACAAGGATAGTTTATAGTTTCGCTGTGTCCGTCCTTATGTCTGTATGTCCGTATGTTTTTTTTTAATGATATGGCCAGGGAAACACGCAGACGGATCACCCGATGCCAGATGGTCGGTACCGCCGCCCACCGACCCGAAACACCAGCAAGTACGTACGCCCATTGACTTGCGATGGATCGTTACGATCACACGTTTAATGACATTCCAATTTAGTTGCGTGAATTTTCTCTAAATGGCGAGGCTTCCTTTATTTCTGCCGGTCTATTCACAATGCGTAATTCGATTCGACACGGAATCGATAACGTCCCTGCGCGGCAACTAATAAACGTTTGCCGCACTATAGTGTAGACACTAGACGATTCAGAGTTATAACTCTGTAGTGTAGACACTACTACACTACTGAAAATATATATGACGGCAACGCTATCAAAGGAAAACATACCAGTAACCGCGCGGTCCCTTTTCGAATCCAAATCTAACGGAAATTGTGAATATAGGTCCCCCCATAGGTCAGATTATCGTACATAAAATATATCGACGTAAGAAAACACAATTTCTGTAATCTACAAAATTAAACTTTTCACCAGAGCCAAAAACTGATTATAAAACAAAAAAAATCATTACTTCAAAACTATAGGTCGCAGGAACATGATTTAAAAACAACGTATTCGTTTTTTTTTTAAACCACAAATATTTTACCTCTAACCTAATTAGTGTTACTAGCAAACGAGTTTTTTACAATCCCTTTGATTGCTGTAATTAGCAACTTTTTTTTGCTACTTACAGCAATCAAAGGGACTGTAAAACACTCGTTTGCTAATAACACTAATTAGGTTTTTTTATGGCAACAGTATATTTACTTTGTATAGAATTCTTTATTGCTGTAAGTTATATACTTTGTTTTTATATTACGATGCATTATACCTACCGCAAAAATGTAGTATGCCTAGCCATACACACTCTCTTCTATGGCGCTAAGCAACAAAACATAATGTTTTTAGGTTTACACATAGGGTTTACGGCAAAAATGACACAAATTATGTAAAAAACGTATTCTCGACCTTTTGTGGGTTACAGCATATATTTATTGTCTTACGTCGATACTATACATGGACATATGTTTTTTATTCAGTTACCTGTAGCCTCTGAAAGTTGTATCCCGTCCGCCAGTCCCACAGGAACATGGAGCCGTTGTCACCCCCGCTGACCAGCACCCCGTCCGCGTTGGCGGCCAGACAGTTAATGATAGCGTTGTGCCCGGACAAGTTCTGGATGAACTTGCCCTCCGGACACTTCCACTGCTTGATATTGTCCGGGGAGGCGGACGCGAAGGTGTACAGGGTGGGGTGGAGGGCCAGCGCTCGGACTGACTTCTTGTGGTTTGTGAGCGTGCACATCGACTTCCCAGCGGCCAAGTCCCACAGGCGTATAGTGGAGTCGTGTGACCCGGTGATTATCTGAAAGTGTTGAGTAAAGAATTAACATAGCTATGGCATAATAGATACACGACAAAAGACATTGGGGGAGTTTTTGATCCACTGTATAAAAAAGGCCCCTTTTTTATACAGTGGATCAAAAACTCCCACAAACCAAAATACTATTAGATTGTACAATTTTTGTAGCAAAATAATAATAAAAGTCGAAAATATACAAAACTAAATTACATTGCTCTCCGAGGTGGTCATTGACCTCACACAGCTGGTATCATTTTATATCATTTAATTAAGCAGTCCTTTTACTGTTATTACGCGGGCGGAGCCGCATGCAAAAGATAGTATTTACATAAGCGGTAAATTATTTGGCCCAAAGTATCCGTGATTGATTTTCGCGAAGCACATTCTGGTCAGATGGAATGCAATCTGAACGTAAACAAAAACATCTAATTCTACCAAATTAACGTGTCATTGTATTTCTCTGTTGCACTGTAAATAAGTGACATTTACAGTGGTAGTATTTATATTGTGTCTCTATTGTGTTTCTATTGTGTCTCTGTTTACGTTTAGATTTAATTGTATCTGCACGTTGTTATAGAGCAGAGGGTTAATTCTGCTAAATAAAACCTGCAATCATTCAATTACAGTCAAGTCCCGACACGCTGAAACTGTCAAACCGGTATTCTCGTAAACGTTAAACTAGTGTCAAACGCGTTCTGATTGGGGCAAAAGTCACAAAATCAGTTTATGATGACAAGTCGCTTCACTTAATATACAATCAAAGTAAAATGAAAGTCTACTTTAAATGCGAGAATGGAGGTTCAGCCGTAACCAATTCAAGATTCCGTGCCATTTTTTATTTTAGCAAAACGGTAACGGGCCGCTCATCTATAAAATCCACAATTCGTCTACCCAAAAATCAATGTTTTTTTAAACATTACTACATATTGTCATAAACGCAGGCTCACACGACGACTTAAGAAAGGCGCGCAAAAATGTTGAAAAATAATAAACATCAATATTGGGTTTCAGCTCCAGCCCGGCCGCCAGGCGAATATCAGCCGTACCGTCATAGACATAGGGTCGGTTACCGTTTGTCCGCGAATTTCGATAAATCGTGTTTGTAAACAATCCCGATTAGATGGTTCGAGGTTTACCAGAAAAACCCTAGCCATATAAAAGCCGACCGTGCGATTACCGAGTCGACGCTAAATTAGCTCAGGGGCCGCATGGCACGCTCGTCATACCAGTTATAGCGGCTATACATGTTGGCCCAGCGTTGCCGAGTGATGGCCAGCACCTAGGTGTAGACAGCCGATTTGCCATGGCCTGTCGCTCGCCTATTTGGCCTTAGTCTTCGCTCGTGATCACTTGCCTCACTTCGGGCCGGCGCGGTGTCGGTTTTTGTGCCCAAATCAAAGGCGCGCGTCCGCGCTCGGCCAATGTGTGGGCAGACAAACACTCGTCTACGTTGGCCGCCTGCATTGGCATTCGAGGAACTTGTCCAACGTGGACATTAGCACTTGCCTTGTACCTTTTTGCCGACGCTCGCATAGGCATAGTTGGCCTGCATTGGGCCAACATGTATAGCCGACTCGATAGACTGACCTGCGGCTCGGCAGCCTGGCACACCAGCGCGGCGACGGTGTCGGTGTGGCCGGCGAGCGTGTGCACGTTGGCCTTGGTGCGCATGTCCCACACGCGCGCCGTGCCGTCCCGCCCCGCCGACACCAGCACGTCGAGCGACGGGTGCAGCGCCAGCGTGTATACCGCCGACAGGTGCCCGTGGTAGTGCCGGATCACCTGAAAAGACAATTGGGATCAGATTTTTGGATTGATTATGACATGATTTTTAGTTTAATTCATAGTATACATTTACTTTTTCGGGATAAAAGTAGCCTATCTTTTAATCCATTCAGTTAGCCTCAACTACTACCATTAACCATATAAAATGTAATCGAAATCAGTTGAGTAGTTTTTGCATGTAAGAGTAACAAACATTCATCCGTCCTCACAAACTCAATTATTTATAATAGTAGTAGGATAGGGGGCGTCCATATATTACGTCACGCAAAATTTCAACCTTTTGAACGACTATATCACGCTTTTTAGTAAACAAACCCAAAGGCCCCTCCTCCCTCATGCGCTGTGACGTAATATGTGGATGGACCCAATTATTGGAAAATACTATTTATTCCTGCTCAACCCCATGTGTGGTCGAACAGGAAAAAACAAGCAATTAAAAAGGATATTTTTTCCTTTTTGTAATCTGTAACATGCCAGAAAAATACAAAAAAAATATGAGTAACTAAAAAAACTCTTTAGATATTTATGTATAGAAACAGTGTGTAAAAATTAGGAAAAAGATATATAAATAAAGATAGAAGAAAGAGACCATACAGACAGAAGTAATTTCGTTTTACCTTATTATATTCCAAATCCCAGCATTTGACTTGTCTGTCCTCACCACAGCTGAACAAATATGGATGTCTTGTGGACACTTCCAAACCTATAATGATGAAACACAATAAAATTATTTATATACCGAAAATTGTTGTATATTCTATGACATCATCTTCTTCTTTACAAAAATTATTTTCGAAAATTTATATTACTTTACAACTTACAAAAAAAATCATTACATTTATACTTTCGAGCTTTCATACTCAGCATTATTTACATTTGAGATTGAAGTTTAATGGACTAACTGTATTAATGTATTTTTGTAGAGTTACAGTTACATACTACATTTAAAAGTAATGGTTATGGAGGGTAGAGGAAAGGGGGACTATCTCTCTAAGGCAGAAAAGCTGAAAAGTGTCCGACAAAGGTAGTTAAATAATAGTTCCAAAACTGGCTGTTATGGCGCTATTCAGAAGAGGGTGTGTTCAGAAGTCAGTAATAAGATGTAGTTCCTCTGCCCTCCAGTTATGGTCATGGGTTTTTGGGCTTCTTAATAAACAAGGGTTACTAATGTGAAGTAAGAATTGTAAGTACTACAATAAATATCATGATTTTATCATACTACATGTTGCCCGGGACTTCATGCGCAAAGGAAATCCCCCTGGCACCGTACATTTTGTCCCAATAAAAAGAAGCATATTATGTCCTTATCCATGGTCTATTCTTTATTTGTGCCAATGTTTCCATTTAATAATATTAGTGTAGATAAAGAAATTTAGATACATTTTTGCGATGCATGAAATTCCTTTTTTTATCTTTCCAATAGCCTTTAATAATAATAGTTTACCTCTGACTGTGCTAACATGCCCTGTAAGTGATACTTTCAACTTGCCGCTGGCCAGATCCCATATTTTTATTACCCTATCAGCAGCACCTGAAAAAAAACGAATCATTACTCATTGTGTAAAAAAATTATTTAGTCCCAAAAAATTGTAATCAAGCAGTGGAGCGGCCAAGTCGCTCGGTCGCACGGACGCATATAACTACGGCCTTAAAGACTGATCAGCAAAAATCAGTACTTAAAATTAAGTTATTTAAGAGAAATCTTTTAAGACTGGTAGGCAATGGTCCAATGGCATTAGGTCTGCCATTGTGCAAATTTTGCACAGAAAAGTTAAAAATAATAAATCCATAACAATTAATATATTTATTCACCCTAATGCTACTACTACTGTTTTTTTTTTATTATAAGGATTATTTGAAATATAATTTGTACTACAAATGGGACAAATTATATTTGATGGTACTAAAAATAATGAACTTTTAACTATATCAAGCTTACCAGTAGCAAACCATTCATTGCCTGGCTCAACGGCTACACACCGTACCCAACCTAAGTGCCCCGATATAACTCGGAACAGCTTCCACGGGGGATGCCACTTAGGCCGAGGCATTGTAGGTGCCTTACGAGGTAATGGAACCATAGCCGTTGGTGTGGGCGCAGTAGGTCCCGTGTACGGCAGCATAGCTCCGTCCGTCGGAATCGCAGCTGATTCTGCTATGTCTAAAATAATGATTAACAGTTTCAATAAAAGTTTCAATAATGATTGTAACTGCCCAAAAGCAATTTATTAAAAAAGCATTCAGAAGTAGCTTTTGTGTTCAGCTAAAGTTTAAACCACTTTTTAAAATCTATTAAGTAGTTATTGTGTGAAAGAGTAACAAACATCCACACAAACAAACTTTCGCATTCACAATATTACTGTTTTTGATGTGATAATGTCTTATAAATTAATAAAAGCCAGCTACACACAAACACAAAAAATTGGCATGTTTCGCCTGAGCTGAGAGTGCAAGCGAGAGCGCGGAACAAGCTATAGAGAGGCACAATTGACCTGAAGTGAAATATTATCGTCTGTAAACCGACATTTAGACAACCATTTTTTTAACTTAATTAATAATTTTGTTTAAAAAAAATATGTTTTTTTTTTATCTATAAATATTTTGTACATGATTCACTGAGAAATTCTATATAATTTACCTGATTCATGTGGAGTTTCTGGTCTGCTCATTGCTTCATGTTGTTTAGTTGCTTGTGCTCTCTGTACTGCTGACATGACTAAGCCGTAGCTGTCTCTAGCCTTTACTGATCTTAGTACTTTTTCTCTAAAATCATAATATAAGTTATAAGAACATTACACTGACTACTTTGCGAATCAAAATTATGGTTAATTATAGTTGATCTTAGGCATTGAATGAATATACTTGGGTATAAGAAAATAGCAATTTATGAGTGTTATAAACTTTTATGTTATTATATTGTATTTAATTTAAAAAACTTACGCTTTTTCATCAATTGGAGGTAGAATACTTTGATTTGAGAGGAACATATCATGAGACCTTTTTAATGATCTAAACACGAGGGTGTGCACTGAATGTTTAATAACTTCGTCTGCCATTTTGTTTATTTTCAAGTAAACTTAGTCACTAAACTAAAATCATAATATTCCATACAAAAAAAAATATTTAAATTATTTTTTATTTACTGATTTTAGCTTTCACCGACCGCGTCCAAAAAGTTGATGAAAAACTTAAACGTCAAAATGACATTTTTTTTTGTTTGTATATGGCATCGGCTTATAACCATTTGCCAGTGTCAAGTTATAAAGGCGGGAAATAGAACTTTCGTTTCAATTTTCAACACCGTATTCCTATATCGTCGAGTCTAAAGTCTAGTCAAAGTCCAAATATATAGTCAGTACAGTCTATGAGTCATGTCAGTCGATTCAGTAAAGTAGTAGAAGCTTTACTGAAAGTTCCTAGGGAGTTTTGGCGGGAAACACAAAAAAGCACGTTTTTAGAAGTTGTACCACTTGCCCACACTTGTGCACGATAACAAATATTTAATGGTTAATATTCTACCAATATTACACATTAAGAACCGAAATAACACAAATTTATGAAATTTTACAAATTCCACAACATCATCCATTGAACTCCCCGGCAAAACTCCAAAATGACAATTATTGACAAATAGTCATGACAAGCTGCTGTTTTTTTTAATATGGCGGTAGAGTATTAAGTCATTGCCAATGTCAAGTTGCCTACAATTTTATAAAAAATTAACCTTATACGGTACCTACTTACTTTATTTATTTATTTATTTTATGTTATTATTGTGATTTCTAATTAGTTTAATATTTAAAACCTCCTTTACATAACTTGCCATTGGCTTATATTTAATGTTAAACAAGAAGAAGAAGTTTTTCTCATGACGCGGCGTTTTGAATATAGATTTCTGAGATAGAATCCTCGGAATGTAAATTGTAAAGACTCCAAGCGCGATGTTTTATTTTCTAATTGTATCTTAATATTATGTTCTTTCCATTTCATCGAAGTTTTATCTATTGCTAGTATTCCTTTAACTGTGTTTCGTTTTGTATTATTGAATATAATATTAATTTTACCATACGCGAGTGTATTTATTTATGAGTCCCGCGTAGAACAAAAGCGCCATTACAATAACGTAAGTTAATTTAAACGATAAGGTCACTTACAATATCTATTAGTATATTATCAGTTTAAATAAAAATACCACATAACTACATGAAAACCGTTTATTGCGTGCGTACAAAACTTTATTTAAAATAATAATGAAGTATATTCCTTAAGTCATTCGTGTTACTATTGCGTATTAATTATCATACTGAATCTTATTCTAATCTTATTCTTATTCATGTTTATTAAGTACTCACCTTGTTCTTACTATGAACATCTATGTAATAAAATACAACATTAATTTGAAAATACTGCATATTATGTATCGGTAGGTAGGTACTTAGTGATAAAATTGTGACTAGATTATAAAATGTAATTTACGAAGCAGAAAACTAACGAATTTTCTGTTTGTAAAATAGACTTATTTCTACTTATAAAAAGTACTTATTAATTATAATTAATCTAATAAATAAATAATAAAAAAAAACAATCAAATAGATTAGGTATTACCTAAACAAAGAAAACAAACATAAATTAATAACACGTGGGTATAAATTAAGATTCGAGACTTAACAAAAAAAAGGTAAGCAAAGTGGTTGCGCGTATGGTCCTCTCATACGAGTCGGTCGACGGAATCGTTCATCCAGTCGTACTCGATATCAGCAGTGTCGGCGACGGAGAACACCGCGCCACTCTCGGTTCAGATGACCGCTTTGTCCGGGTTATTCGCATCACTAATACGACGAGAGTGCTGAGTTCGACGAAGGGTCCGCGGCTGGAGGTTCAAAGGAGGCAGATTGGGCCGCTCGATCCTTGTCGGAGAGGAGACAAGGGGCCGATTCCCGCGACGAATCGTCTCCAGATTCCGAAAGTAGTCCTCGGTGCGATCGGAGTAGCTCTCGATGAGGGGCGCCGGGTCCTCGTATTCGACGTTGAAGTGTCTAGTGATGGCGAGGTCCTCAGGGGGGCCGAGTTTGTAGAGGGGGGGCTCGACGCACTCGTAGTGATGGTCTTCGGTGTCGTCGTGAGGGTAGGTGTCGGCCACGAAGTGCCGCGTGCCGCGGGGGGTCAGCGCGGCCCACAGCACGCGGGAGTCCAGCGCCGCGGTGCCGTAGAGGGCGTTCGACCCCCCCGCTTTGCCGGTAGCGCTCTTGCAGCCGCCGCGCGCTCTGAAAGAATACACATTTCATGACACTTGAGACATGAGGCCCTCCTGGATTTTTTTCATTCTCATCAGATTTGGATCACAATAAAAGTTGCATATTACCATATACTTATGTACCTATAAGTCTATGTGCTGTATTAAGAACTTCAGCATATGTATGTACCTATTAGGCCTTACTCATGGATTTGCAGGATGGACGGTGAGTAATAGCGCTAAATTGGTTACTCATAATGAAATCTCAGTAACTAACAGCTCCTATAGCGCAATTGAGATAGACAAGACGCGGTAATTAAATGGTAAATTAACTGTGCACGCAATACTCCTCTCCGCATTTAGCTCTGCACGGTGTGTAGACATATTATTTGACTTTAACCCAAGTGTCAAAGATATTTCGCCGGCTGTGCTAGGGCTGCGAACTCACTCTCGGCACTTGAGCAGGAACAGAGCGAGCAGCGCAGCAATGCACAGCACGGCCACGCAGCACGTAATCAGCACCAGGAACCACGTGTCGTCCGTCGCGGCTGGTTCTGGAAAAAAAGCTGTCGTGGAACATCGAATGAAGCACGCATACATATAAATAGATGCGCGAGCGGCATAGTGCGTGGTTTCGTCGTTTATTTAAATGACGTCCAATGTAGGACTTGGCCTCCCCCCTAGTTTTCCAGTTTGACAACTCTTAAAAGTAGGTATTTGTAATGTTGCTAAAAAGACATTTCAATAAATACTCAAAATTGCTAGCAACAAGTGGTCCCTCACCGTGGCGAGGCAGCTCGTGGTACTCCACCCCGGGGAACACGTCCTCCTGGGGGCAGGGTGCGCGGCAGGGAGCCAGCTCCACCAGGAAGGAGGGGAGCGGCGGAGGGGGCATGTGCACTATGGAGTCCGGGGGCGGACCCAGCGACAGACACTCCGCGCATGACATCCTGGAAGAAACAAATAGAAAGTTAAACATCGTGGACGAAACAAATAGAAAGCATGACATCCTGGAAAAAACAAGAGCCGCTCCCGTAACGGTAACGCAGTTTAGAAATAAAACAGGGTGTCGCGCGCGCAGGAAATATTAGAGAAAGCTGCAAGTAATATATTTGCATGGCCGAGGCGCCGCGCGCCAAGTCTGGTGGTAGCATAATATTAATAATGTGTTGATGTTTATTATTTCTCAAAATAATCGAAATCATCCTAACTTGAAAAAGGTACTCGATTTTTTAAATGAATAAATAAATTTTTCATAATATTATACAAAGTACTAGTAAAATTAGTTTATTTCTGAATATTATCTAGGCGCATCTTATTCAATTCGTATTCAGCAAAATATCATCAACGTAAAGATTTACTTATATCTTGTAGGTAAGTCTATTGGGGCCACATCAAAGATCTTGATTCTTGATAAACATAAGACATACCTAAGTTTAGAATTTAGATGTTATACTTAATATCAAAGAATAAAAACCGGCCAAGTGCAGGTCGGACTCGCGCACTAAAGGTTCCCTAAAACGGCAAAAAAATCACGTTTACTGTATTGGAGCCCACTTAATATTTGTTTTATTCAGTTTTTAGTATTTGTTGATAAAGCGGCAACAGAAATACATCATCATGTGTGAAATTTTCAACTGTCTAGCTAATACAGTCTGGTGACAGACAGACGGTCGAACGGACTGACAGACAGACAGCCAAGTCTCAGTACCTAATAGGGTTCCGTTTTCACTCTTTGGGTACGGAACCCTAAAAACGAGAAGAGGGAAATCCTTTGAGGTACCTATATAGTATATAGCCACGATTATAATCCAAAAATATTAACAAACAACTCACATAAGTATTTCCTGACAACTTTCTACACAAAAACACTAGGTATACTGTTTGGTATCACTATCAAAATGGTCCATAGACGGACGCAAGCGCGTAGAATTCGCGCTTGCGTCCGTGAATATACAAACGTTTTCAATATGTGATCTTTTCAAATAATGAGTGATACATTGCTAGTTTTCGCTGAACGTCGCTAACTTGCTACGAATGCTACGATACAAAAACAGCAATGTATATCGCGAACTACAATAAAGTTGTGGGTTTGAACAATCATAGTGCAGGGGTAGTTATTGATTCGCGCAAGCGCGGGAGTAAAATTGCGACCCTCGCGTTAGGGATTACTAAAAGATGAAATTAAACACATAATGTTATCCTTTTCTTACGCATTACGGACACGTAAGAACGAGAAGTGCAGAGAATAACATTGAAATGAGTATGAGATGTGAAGACTGAGTATAAGTAAATAATTATTTGTATACGTTTAGTATGAGTACTAGGGTCTTGTGGTTAAAGCCTATTTCACTTAGGCTTTGAAAAGTTAGACGCTTATATATATTTAAGCTTAATATATAATCGGTTTCTCGATAAGGGCTGCAAGTATTACCATGAAATTTAGTAAGCAGGGAGTTTTGGGGGAGAAAAGTAGAACTAGCTAGGTCTTATCTCTGGGAAACTGCGCATTTTTAAGATATATGTGTTCTTTGTTTCGTCGTGCAACAATATATCAATAATTTGGACTCTTAAATAACTAGTCAGATTGGCAGTTTAGTATGCGTATGTATAATTAAATATGTTTCTTTACTTATTTATTTAACAGTTTATTGTACACATAAATAATTAACATACAGTAAACAAAAATATAAGTATACAGAAAGAAAAACGACACAAAATAAATTTCTTCCTGCAGTCCTACGGAGAGAAATATCAGATAGGGCGCTCAGACCAAATAAAAAGTTTTTTTATTTGATCTGAGATAGGGCGTAGACTATTGCAGATGTAAAAACAATAAAGGCAATAATATAAGTAATATAATATGATTATAATAAAATAATTGAATATAATATGTATATAATATTGTATTTAATTATTATATTATATATTAATTTCAAATAATATAATTATGGTATCCAAAATACATATATATACATACCCCCGTACTAATAAAAAGATTTACACAACGGATAACTTAAACAACGTTGCTGTCTTTGTCTGTCAAGTGACTTTTCCAACGTATCAGAAAAAGACAGCAACGTTGTTTAAGTTATCCGTTGTGTAAATCTTTTTATTAGTAAGGGGGTATATGTACATTTAATAATGGTATCAGGATTCAGTTTTGAGGTCGTGCTTTTTCAAGCGTCTCTTAAAGACAGTAATGGTGGCACTGTCACGAATGGTGTGGGGAAGGGAATTCCAAAATCTGACTGCATGAACAGTGACGGAGTAAGAGAAGAAGTTGAAGCGATGGGAGGGGAGGGAATGATTCGTCCTGACATTAGCCCCACAAGGGATGTTAAGGGGTCGTGAAAAGTTAAGCCTATCTATAAGGTAAGAGGGAGACATAGGATTATACAGGATATTGTAAAGGAGAGAGAGAATATGGGTATTTCGCCGAAGACGAATAGGGAGCCACTTCAATTTTGACCGGAAAGCTGATACATGGTCGTACTTTTTTAGGCCAAACACAAAACGAATGCAGAGATTCTCCAAACGTTCCAGCTTCGACAACAGATCTTCAGTAATATCTAAGTAGCAGGAGTCAGCATAATTGAGGATAGGGAAAAAGAGTGTCTTAACTAGGAAGATCTTAGTGTACAAGGGTAAGAAGTTTTGAAGGCTCTTCAGCATGTGTAATGAGTGGTACACCTTTCTGCTCACTTTATTGACCTGAAAATTCCAGGACAAATTGCTGTCACCAATTATGCCAAGGTTTCTTGCAGTGTCTGTATAGTGTATAGTTAATCGGAGTATAATTGTAGGTACATACGTTACGTAACCGTTAGGTATGTATTTACTACCAATGGTCATAGCATTATTATTGGTTTGTTCGAAAATTCGGAATGTGGTGGGTAATCCCGAATAGATAGATTCGATCAGATAAATATTTTTGTGATTCTTTTTTTATTATTTTTTTATTTATCAGAACGCCGAGCAAAGCTCGGTTACCCAGATACTCGTTACTATGTGCTGAAGTATTAAGGCGCTGTTATTGAAGACCCTTGAAGGTGTACTTAAATCTAGGTTGATCAAATTATGAAAATTGGGGGAGGGGGGGGGGGGGGGAAGCAAGTAAAACACGTTTGCCATAGATAAAATGTATGGTATTTAGTTACTTTCAATCAGCGCCGTATCTTTATACTATGAAGTATGAACCTAACCTAACCTCACCTAAACCTTCCTTAGGAACCACTCTGTCGATAAATGAAAACTGCATGAAAATCCGTTCAGTAGCTTTTGAGATTATCGCGAACATACAGATAGACAGACGCGGCGGGGACTATAATATTTTGTAACAAGCTTTTACCCACGGCTCCGCCCGTTTAAATACAGTATCCCAAAGGAACACTATACTTTCTCGGGATAAAAAGTAGCCTAACCAAATTTCATCAAAATCAGTTCAGTAGTTTTTACGTGAACGAGTAACAAACATCTATCCACCCATCCACACATCCATCCCTCACAAAGTTTCATATTTATAATAGTAGTAGGATATTTAGAGATTATAGAAAATATTGTATGTAGTTAGAACTCCGTCAATATTACTCAAAACAAATACCCCCTTACTAATAAAAATATTTACACAACGTATAACTAAAACAACGTTGCTGTCTTTGTCTTATACGTTGGAAATGTCACATGATAGAAAAAGATAGCAACGTTGCTTAAGTTATCCGTTGTTTAAATATTTTTATTAGTGAGAGGGCTAGTAAATAATTTATGTATTCCGAAAACGTTGGGTGTAATATGCAATATGGGTGTGAGGGAATGTTGGAATTTCATAAACGAGTACCTGGTGTGAAGTGAAATGCACTTGACATGAGCGTCGATATAACGAGGCAGGTTTTGAACGCTGGATTGTACTTGATATCAGCATCGATATGTTCGATATGCTCGTACTGTCCGGATAGTATTTGACACACGCTGTTTTAACGCTAAGAACTCATAAAGCGGTTTTTTTTTTTTGTTAAATAAGGGGGCAAACGAGCAAACGGGTCACCTGATGGTAAGCAACTACCGTCGCCCATGGACACTCGCAACATCAGAAGAGCTGCAGGTGCGTTGCCGGCCTTTTAAGAGGGAATACGCTCTCTTCTTGAAGGTTTGCAGGTCGTATAGGTCCGGAAATACTGCTGGTGACAGTTCGTTCCAGAGAAACGAACTGTCACGGGTTTTTCCCGGGCCCGCCGCTGCGGTCGTCGAACTGCGGTTTTATTTCCTAAACCCACGAGACCACGGTTTTGCGCGGTCACGCAGCCGCTGCGGTTGAGATTATCGCCCGCAAACGTGGCGGGTGAAGATCGCAGGACGCGCGCTTGCAAAAAGGCAAATACATAATTACGATAGAATTTCTGAATTTCGCCCGCAAACCGAATGCAGCGCGCGCGGGAGGCTGCGGGTGACCGCGGCCCGCGCGATTCTACTAGTTGCCTGCTGGTGCAGCGGGACCCACGAACAACCGCGCGCACCGCGGGCGTAAAACGCGCCGCGAGTTGTGCTTTAATTTTTTACATACATATTATCTGTATTCTACAGAAGTTGCGGGCCCGCGACCGCGACGGGCGCGGATGAAAACCGCTCCGTGAGTTCTTAGCCCAATTGACATTTTATTTAATTTGTAAAAAGATTAATTAGTACAAAAGTAAAAAAACAATTTGGTGTGTTTGCTGTTTTTCTATAGAAATTAACTTATACAGTCGAATTGATTTATTTCATAAGAAACAACTTCAGAACAATTTTCTTAAATTACCTCAAAATTCAATTGAGGAAACGCTTGCGTTGTGTTTCGCAGAGTGAGTGACGTTACGGGGGGCAAAGAGCCAAGAGGCGGCAAGAGGTCTTCGGGTTTTACACATCGGGAACGCACTTGTAACTCCTATGGTTTTTCGGATGGTTATCGCATACATCGCAACACTCATCGGACGATCCGTCTATCTGTTCTGTTCCAAAAATAAAATCCTGTTCCATAATAAATTTAATAAAACAATGCTGTGCAACTTAAAAAGTAATTTATTCCCGCATATCTGAGTGGCAATTTCGTATTGGTATTCAGAGAATCAACAGTATAAACAATATGGGCCGCCATTGCTCTGACGTCATCAAGATGGCCGCCCCATTGATAAACTCTCATGGAGGCGCGCGCACCCTCCCGCCTATACAACCATTGATAGATTGTTCGAGGCTACTTTATAGCCTTCGACATTGCTTAAAAATTCTAGGCTATTGACCGAAAATAGCTTTCTTTTGCGGAACAGATTCTTTTTTTGCACAAAAAAACTGGCATAGACCATTGAGTATACATAACTAGGAAAATAGCTGGACAAAGGTTTTTTCCATTGTCACTTGTAAAAAAAAAAAATTGTCAGATGGGGCAAGATGGCCAGTGGCTCAGAGTAATAACTGTAGCATATTAGAGACCCGGCTATTGGTAAGAGAAAAAACATATTATAACGTTTCTTATCCCGCTAACACTTATTATGTCAGTGCCATAAAGTCGTAATTCTAACGTCGTAAAAGTAGACTCCAAAGTATCACCAACGCCGAGACAACCATAGAAAAATACAAAAATACATGGATTTGCTTTCTCATTCACTCTTATGGGTTTTTGCCCATATTGTTTTCTGAGACAGCTGCTTACGGCTTCCATTTTAGTACTCCTTCTATGTTTTGTCCTTCTTCCTAGGCCTAAGGCTTCTCCTTGCCCAACTAACCTCATATTATAACCATTATTTTATTTATTTCCCAAGCCTCGCTCGTAGCTAGATCGTAGCACTTTGAGCGAAGTTCGACTGCTACGAATATTGTATACGTAGATTCGTAGACTGGAGACGATTGCCGTAGAGCAGGCATTGATTTTTGAGGTTTTATGGACGAATTGTGGATTTTTAGGCTGGGACTATATGGTCCGGAATCCGGAAAAAATCTGAGCATTGAAAATAGAACTCTGCGTTAGTACAATAGAGTTGAAATTCGAAGTGCAAAGTGTTGAGCTGTCATATATGACATTGACATTTGACTCGACACTTGCGTGACCGGCGCATATAGTCCCTGCCTAATAGATGTTCGGCCCGGTACGGTTTTGCTAAAATAAAAAATGGACGCAATATTGAAAAGGTTGGTCATGCCTGCCGGAGTAGTTTGAGAATTCGTATTTAAAAGTTTTACCATTTCAATGATATTCCATATTCTTTTTAGTGCCTTTTGGTATAATTATTATTATTAACTAGCATCAATTGCCCCCGGCTTCGCACGCGTGAAATTGGTTTTTAAACGATATTTTTATAATACTAAAAAACTTTCATCCCTGAAAACGCTGAAATACGAACTCATTTTTTTTTCGTACTTAATTTATACGAAATATCAAGCAAATATGTCCAAGGAAAGTCGTAAGTCGTACAGTCTAAAACTGAAAAGGCTTTCAGTAAGCGTGTATTTATATAGGCAACCCAAGGCTTCATTTCAGTCACCGTCAGGCAGTAGGGCAAACGCGTTTTAAATATATCTTTTTTTCTCTAAAATATTATGGACAAGAGCTATTAGACTGTGCCGGTTCGAGTTTGGAAGATAAGGTAAGTTTTTTATAACGCGCATGGTTTTGCACATTTTATAAACATAATAAACTAAGGTGTGTTAATTTTATTTTAAATGTTATGTTGGCATTTAAATGAAATAGAAAGCCGGAATAGTTTGAAAAGTTCTAGTAATTTGTAAAAGTAGTTAAAATTACATAATACATATACAATTATTATGATTATAATATTATGTAAGTATATCAATAATTATGATTATTATGTATAATTATAATTTTGGACTTTTTGCACCTGTTTTGTTTTGAGTTTTGTTGATTTTATTCTTTTTATTGGCTTCATATTTATGGGCTTCATAATAAAATGAATTTACCATTTACCTGTCACCCATGATTGCTTTAAAGTTCTACTCTTTTATATTCTATCGATAAAAGTATGCTTACAACGAAGTACAATAACAAACCACATTTTTATTATTTCTAACTTATAATTTTTCTACCGATGGATGGATGTTTGTTACTCTTTAACGCAAAAACTACTGAACTGATTTCGCTCAGTGCGAACACTACTTTTTCGGGATAAAAAATAGCATATGTAGTATGGATTAAAGTAAAGTTTTAGCGTAAAGGGTAACAAACATCCGTCCATCCATTTATCCTCACAAACTTTCACATTTATAATGTTTTGGTGACAATCACCAAATGGTAGATCTGATGATAGGATCCATGAGGGATAAAAGGAACTCTTCAAATTTTATAGGGACACCTATAAAAGTGTATTTAAACTTTTTTAAAGTACTTCAAGCAAATGCTTCCAAAAAAGTAAGACTTGGGCGATTTTTTTTATTATTATGAATAACAATGAACCACGCACTATACTAGACATCGCCAATGCCAGTTGGATGACACTTCGCACACGTCAAATGGATCGTCACGTCAACGTCGCGTTGTTGCATTGCGTATGCGGAATATATGCGTCCAGAGTTCTTGGATTGCATTGACGATGTGAGTTGCAGATACTGTACGGACAAAAGAATACAATATCTGGACCCAGCTTAACGTTCCGTGAGTTGTGTTTAATTGTAGCCTAGGATAGATGGTATGGATTTCTCAAATAACCACCAAAACCGTGTGATTTCAGCACGGCTCGATATAAGTAAAAACGCGCACGGCGCAATGCCTTCAATGTTTCTGGTTCGACTTCTATGAGTCCCCGCTTTTTGAAAGTTTTCAGTATATTATGTTTAAAGGTGGCCAAAAACAGCGTCAGATCTTCTACCCACGCCTCTGCGATAGATGAGACGAGAGCGAGCGGATTGTAATCACATGAATCATATCCCAATTCATCACTCGCTGTTCAGTCGAGTCAGTTAAGACCCTTCTGATGGCAGTTGAACGATCATCACCGACCAAATTTATACAATCGTAGTAGACACACCGCTAGCGTGAGTTAGACGGCGGATAGTGGCATCTAGCGGTACATTTGTGTAAACTATCAGACCTCGAACTCGACAAAATATTAGAGTAGCTAAAATATTATTCTTGGTTTTTATGTGATAGACACAAAATATGTAGGGCTTAAAATGTTTATGGTTCACATTTAATGCAGGTATATTGAAGTCCTATTTTTATCGAAATAATAACCGTTTCCCACCAATAAGTATTTATGTATTTAATTTCACGCGTGGCTGCGCCACGGTAAAGAATATTCAATAAATTATAATATTTTGTATTTAGTTATTTTTCATTGAGATTTGGAGAATTTATTAAATTAATTATATTTATAAATGCAAAAAGCCAACATCACGCGGTATTCCCAGGCGGTCACCCATCCAAGTACTAACCGCGCCCGACGTTGCTTAACTTCGGTGATCGGACGAGAACCGGTGTATTCAACGTGGTATGGACGTTGGCGATTGGTTAAACAAAATTACTTTACAATTCATAGATTATTTAAATACAATAGGCAGCCTAACTTCGGTGATCGGACGAGACATTTCGAGAACACCGGTGTATTCAATGAGGTATATGGACGTTGGCGTTCCCGGATATACAATGTTTAAACTACATTTTGTATGTAATTTTTTTTGTTTATTTTTTTACTGTATGTACGTGGTAATGACGTGTGAGGGAATGAATGCTCAAGCGAGATCCCGAGTTTAAGAATAACAATAATGCGAGATCTCGCAAATTTTGAGATCTCGCGAGATTGGCAGTTTTGTGTGAATTTTTTGCAAATAATTACAATGATTGAATAAATTAGGAAACAAATTATAAAAATTATAAGTATTATTAGACATATAGATTTAAGATAAACATTTCTTTTTCACAATTTTTTTCAATAGACTTTTATGCATCAACATTCACACACCGGGACACCGGCATAGTTAGCGGAACATAAAATAAAGGTTTGATATCAGTATCGTATAAGGTTGCTGGCTGGTTTATACGTCATTTAATTTAAAAAGAAATATTTTCAAATTAAGAAAACAACTGAACATCACATTTTATGCAATTGTTTTAATTTTATTCAAATACACCTTATCTGGAGCGAACTTCGAGTATTTCTTCCTTCTGAGTTTGATTTAAAATTTAATTGAAATACTGTTTTTTGTTAGTTTTTTTTTAATCCCGTATCTTTTTGGAGTTAAGGACTGAATTATGCCTGACTAAGCCCCAACGGAGATTGGCAATCCGTTGGGGCTTTGTTCGGGCACTCGAAATGCGAAGAAATGGTCAAATCTACAGAGTGATATCCAGAGATCTTCGTCGACCAGTTTCAACGATCCATCGCAGTATCCAACGGTTCAGGGAGTCCGGTACTTATGTGAGAAGAGCAGGACAAGGCAGAAAAAGACGCACTTCGAATAGGGATGATCGTTTCATTCGGCTTCGGCACGTAGGAACCCCCGTTTGACGGCCGTCCAAACCCGACATGAGTTAGAAGCAGTGCGGGGTGTAACCATAAGTGAGCGTACGGTACGAAGAAGGTTCGAAGAAGCTGGTTTGGGTTCATTTGTGCCCGCCAAGGCTCCGAGGCTCGAGCTAAATCATCGTAGAAACAGGTTAACTTTTGCTCAGGAACATCTACTTTGGAACGCGGACCAATGGAGTAAGGTATTATGTAGTAGGTAGTGATGAGTGCAGAATTCTCTTAAATCAAATTGACGGCAGGCAAAGAATATACAGACGCGAAGGAGAACGATACATTCAGACAAATTTTGAAAATACAGTTGCATACGGTGGTGGATCAATAATGGTTTTGGCGGGCATTTGTTTGGGAGCTCGCACAGACTTGGTAGTGATTGACAGAGGGAGTCTGACTGCAGACCGCTATATCAGAGAAGTTATGAAAGAAAATGTCGTACCGTTTGCCCCATATATCGGTGACGATTTTGTTTTTATGCAGGATAATGCTCGGCCGCATTTCGCTCGGGTAACTCAAGCTTATCTTAATGATATGAATATCACTGTTATGGAGTGGCCGGCGAGATCACCGGATATGAACCCAATAGAGCACGTTTGGGACTTGCTGAAAAGAAAAGTTAAGCCCAGAATTCCAGCTCCGAGAATTCGTCCGAGATCAATCTCGCTAAAAAAGGCCGAGATCTCGCGAGAACGAGATTGCATTCCCTAATGACGTGGTATTAGATAATAATTAATTTTCTTTGGGATGGACGTTGGTTACGCAGTCAAAAGTATTAATTACAATATTAGTTAGTAGGTACATATTACATACACATGAATAAATTGCTCCTCTTTGTTGCTTACTTTACAATTTACAATTTTTATTGTTTACAAGGCTTTCACAATCATGAAAATAAATAAATACGTGTTTTCGCGTCTCTTCGTTAAAGTGTATACGAGTATATGTAGAGTCACGCTATCGTACAAAAGCGCCACCCACTCTTTATGTACAACATGGCTTTACATGTATAATTTATAATCTACTCCACAGTTTTTGTAGCTAGTGATTAAATGAGAGAAAAAAAACACAGTGTATTTACTACATTAATAGTCATTTTAGAGTCCATCACCCACGTAAAGAGTTAAGAGACAGTGGCGACTGGCGATTGACGCCCTAATTAATATTCGAGAAAAGGTAAACTGCATCATATTACTTTTCTAGTAGACCTTGGATGAACTATAATACTGTGGAATTTGAACATTTTAATTGGAAGAAACACAGGGAAGAAATAAATACTTGTTTATTGCTTTTAATTCTAATATATCTATGATCTGAAGGTCGATTCTGAAAATTAAATGCAATAATGGAGTTACGATCCAGTCCCGATATGTTGAAACTGCAAAATGGTATTCTCATGAACATCAAACCAACGTTAAACACGTTGTCCAAACTTCAAAAATCAGTTTATGATATCAAGACGATTCATAAATACAATTAAAAGCAAAATGCAAGTGTAAGTTAATTACGAGAGCTGCGGCTCTGTTTAACACGCATCCAAAAGAAGAGATTTTATTTCATTTTTGAATATTTTCTTTACTCAGATGAAATCGTGTTTGGGAACTTTGATGGACGTCACGCCGTTAGGGTGGGTTAGGGCGGATAGGGCGGACAGGGTGGTAGCGTGGCGCGTGGTTATAAACGCGCCGAAACGGGATAACAAAATATCGATCAGACCAAGGTCACGGTCGCTTATTTATGTATACCAGACTACCAGTTAAGAAGTTACCGTTGACAACACTAACGGCCGAATACTGAAACGCTCAACATTTTCAGGCCTCCTATTCACAGGCTGTCGCTGTCTCTGCTAGCCGAAATGACAAGGACAGCATGTGACTTGAGCGTCAATATTTCACAGTTCACTATCGTTTCAGTATTCGGCCGTGAGTGTTAAGAAAACTGGCTTAATAACCGCCTCCTTTTTCCTACGGCGAAGCCAAAAGGAAGGGCATTCTATGTATGTATGAGTGTATGTATGTTTGTGTATGTCCACCGTAGCGCCTAAATTACTGATCCGATTTGAATAAATTAGGTATCAATAAATTCGTAATAATGGCCCGGATAACACAGGTCCTGGGCTATATAATCATCATATTAATACGTGAAGAAAAAATTTAAAGTACGGTTTTACGCGAATTGTGCATACGGATCAGTGTGAAATTTGGCACATTTAAAGTTTAAGTGGAGGAAGGCTGCCGAAAGCTAATATTTTCAAAAATAACGCTAAGAAATACATTAAATGTATAAAAATAACAACAACATCCACTAACTCACTCACACTA
This sequence comes from Phengaris arion, assembly GCA_963565745.1. NCBI lineage: Eukaryota > Metazoa > Arthropoda > Insecta > Lepidoptera > Lycaenidae > Phengaris > Phengaris arion. The sequence continues at coordinate 2,212,272 of OY751445.1, forward strand.
GCATGTTTGTATATATTACAGTAGGTTTGACAGATTTGTCAATGAGTGTCAATCTTTCGTTCACAATCCATAAACAACATTTACATATTTTTATTGCGTATTATAAGAGGCAAAAGAAAACTTTAAAATTAAAACATGAAATGGCCGAATTTCGACCACAGGGCGGGGCGACCTCTAGTTTACATAGTCGGGTTATAGTTTAAAAAAAATATATCATTGAAAATCAGTTGAAATACTTACTAGACTTTTGTAGTAAATACTGTTTTATTGTAGGTACTCTTGTTTTGTATGAAGTTGGTTTCGGTAGGTCTGAATCTTTAGATAATTAACCAAAATAGTTCTAGTAATAATCTCTTAGGGTTCCGTTTAATAAGGTAGGGCACCACGCCAGCTAGTTTTTAATAAAACTAGAACACAGAGCTTATAGAAATAAAATTTCTGTCAACTTCTATTTAAGCAGCCAGTACCATGTTTCAATGTGTGAAGGGCGTCGGTATTATAAAATATAATAAAGTTTGTGAGGATGGACGGATGGATGTTTGTTACAGTGTAGTAGTTTGAGCTCTGAATTAGCACATAGCCTAATTTTCATCCCGAAAAAGTACTGTGTTCCCGTGGGATACTGGCGAAGCCGCGGGCAAAAGCTAGTCCAACTACTATAAATTAATGGATGGATGTATGTAGGTAGAAGGAGTATTTTCACCATCGGAGCACTGACCAAATCCGTGCACTACGCTCTGGATATAGTAGGAAACTGCTTGTGCCATTTACAAAGTCTGGTTACTTTAGTGGTTCATTGTAAAGGCTGCGCTCATGTGGAATGACCTACCACGTGACATTCGAGAGTTAAAGTCACTTGCTATCTTCAAATCCAAACTGCATAACTATCTTCTGAACAAAGTCGCTCGCTAAACTAACTATAAGTACCTATTTATTATTTGAACAATTGTATATTATTTGTATAGCATAATATGATTATATTTATTATGTAAGTATTGCTTAACTTTCTAAATATTTATTCTTGACGTTTCGTATTACCCCGCTTATTTAGTTATTTTACCTCTTCTGTGCTGCAAGGTTGCCTGGAAGAGATCGCTTATAGCGATAAGGCCGCCCTTGCCCACATTTAGCTTATAAGTTTAGTTTCAGTCTATCTATCTATCTATGGATGGATGGATGTTTATTACTATTTCACGCATAAACTACTGAACGGTTTTTTATGAAATTTTGTACGGTATTAGTTTGAACTCTGGATTAACACATAGGCTACTTCTTTTGCCGAAAAAGTACAGTGTTTCCGTGGGATACTGGCGAAGCCGCGGTCTAAGGCCAGTCTTTCATAATATTAAGTGTTTCGCTGACCTTCGTTCGTTTGAATGAATGAAGGATTTCCATCCTTTGCATAATAATTCGATTCGAATCTGCTTACCTTTGAGGTTTTGATAACTTTATAAGATTTTAATCTGGAACGAGACCTTACCATTTTTTTAAAAAAAAATTGCTTTTTTTTGAGATTCTACTTTCTATTGGGTGATTTAGACTTTAGAGCATCAGTTTTGCGTCCAACATAAGACTTTACACTGACTATACTTCTGGGTGAATTATTAGTCAAATCTCGTTTAGGTTTTCAGGACCTCGCGCGCGCACGATAGGAATGATATGATGACTATTTGTAAAATATTTAGTTTCATTATTATACTCAGAAATATTAAGGCATAATTACTACTTAGTAAATGTAAAAAAAATAATATTTTATATGTAGTTTATTAATTAGATACATCTAAAAGGTACAAAAAAGTTTTCTTTTTGGTAAATTAGTAAACAAAACCTACATCATTAGTTTACTTACATCATGATATATAAAAACATTAATTATGGTAAGTATAAACTTAAAAGCATAAATATCGGAAATATTTACAAATATTATGTTCCTGGGGCCTTTTACTGCATACACTTTAACCTAGGCGTGACGTCACACATCGACTTTAATATGGAGCGTTTTCACGAGAGTTGCGCAATTTTGTATACAAATCGCTGTAGGCTCCTTTGAAAATATTGACTTTTGATACACTGTTTCTTCTGAGAAGTTTATTGTATTATAATTTATATATAATAATATTGAATTTAATTGTTCTATTCATTTATGCAATTTCATGCATGTCATCTAGCCTATTTTCCACGCGATAGAGAATGCACCGTATGATTGTCTATCAAATCGAATGCTTACTGTTTATCTATTCGTCTTTCTTTTTAATCTGTGGTATTAGTGTCAAACTCAGAGTGCCTACCAGTGGCATGGGGTCGGTTCCTACAACTCCATTCCTATGGGCTTCACTTACCACCTACCTTTTGCAGACCCTCATCCAAATCGCTACCTATTGATAATTCCTCCATGCTATTACACAGGCTTATAGAGCATCCCTCTTGCCTGACACACGCGCCGTAGAAGCCGGATTTTGTATGGTTTTTGCGGCAGCCGCGGGGGCGGCATTTTACCATCTGCCCTGCGGTACAAAATCACAGTATACACATTTATAATATAAAGAAAGTGATGATGATGATGTCGTGATTTATGTCGCAATAAGTCGACGACGTGACCGCATTACAGGAGTTAGGAGACAGGACTACACAGATCGATCCTACTTCACTACATTTGGTATTTAATGTGTGCAATAAAGTCTTATTAACTCGACATAATTGTATCTATTATTATTATTCGTGAGCCGCTCCAAGATTTCAGACTGCGACCGCGCCTGACGCAGTTGCAAGTTGCAGCTCCTCGGCTGTTTCTAGTGTCCGTGGGGAACCACTGAGGTACCGTCGACAAAGTTCCTGCTCGACCGGTTCCTAAACATTTTCCTGTGCACTAGGACGCCTAAAAATATTTAAACACAAAGGAAGTGATCGCAGCGACTGCAGACATGCTTGAACTACGTATTTACACGTGAGTATGTGTGCGTTCGCAAGATTCGACTTCAAAATCGTGTGCCTGATCGAGCGGCAACTTGTTCGATGGTACATAATATAAGGCTTCGGTGGAATAAATAGCAAGTTGGGTAAATGCTAATAGCTTGGCACCTATAGGCTACATCATACTGTTAGTCTGTTATTGACTATGCGCTAGCTCCACGCTTAAGAACATGGAGGTGGTAAGTCATGGTGGGTTAAAATGGATAAAAAATGGTCAGAACAGTAACTGTTCTTAGCTCATGTTGCCAATCCAGTCTACACACAGATTACTATTATAAGAGAATGTACCCAGTATCTGTACGTCCCCTTACGTGACCAATTTAGTGAGTTTCCTTACATAAAGGTTTAGATAAAAAATAATTCCTCTAGTCTCCATGCTATGTACGTTTTTTTCTAAACCTATAGTAAGGAAGTTTGTGAGTATGGATGGATGGATGTATGTATTGATGGATGTTTGTTACTCTTTCGTGCAAAAACTTCTGAACGGATATTAATGAAATTAATTGGTATGGACTATCGTAGTAGTTTCAGCTTTGGATTAACACATATGATACTTTTTGTCCCGAAAAAGTACAGTGTTCTCGTGGGATACTGCAATTACGCGAGCGGAGCCGCGGGCAAAAGCTAGTATTTTTATAAATATTACCTAGGAAGATGCTAAGATTTATTTCTCCGTTTGAATTTTTCCGCTTTCTTTGTAATTTACACACTTGCTAGTACAGTGCCACCGTGAGCGCCACCCTGAATTAACGCATTTTGACGGACAATTTGTCACGTATAGAGATGGTGCTCCATGGTATATATACATAATAATATATTATTATGTTGTGACCTTCAAAGTGTAGGTGTATCAAATTCCTTAATTAGTTAGGAATAAGAATGTGCAGGAGGGCAGCCACGGATCTACGATTTTTTCGAACCGGGGCAAAAACTAGATAGTGGCGCCCCTTCGCTTCAGTGTTTGATAAAAACTGACAAATGAGTAGCATTTTTTGTGACCATTTGTGAAAATATTAATCCTTTAATTTTAAGCTTTTAATTATCTAATAGCTAATAACTTTATTTGTGACATAAAACAGAGACACAGAAAAAATATTATATGACCAGAAAATACTGCAAGTAATACTACGGCGCACACTCTTCTCTGCGAAAGAATCTCAAAGGTCCTCAAAGTCCGTCGAATAACCACTTTTGTTTTCAAACACTACGCACGCGTTAAAAAAAATTAATTGATCTGTTAAGATGCGTTCATTAATCACTTAGCGTGTGACGCACTAACTAATAACTATTATATTTCGAATTCTTGTCTCAAGGATTTGGCGCCCCCATGAAACTGCTGCCCGGGGCAAGTGCCATCCGGTTGGGGGGGGGGGGGGGGGGGACCGTAGATCACAAACTTAAACTGTATCTTCATTCGGTACGACGAAAATAGATATTTAATTTAGAATATCTTATCTATAGCTAGAGGTTTCCCTTTAAACTTTACAGCTTAAGCACACAACGTGGTTGTTGCGCCTTATTTTACTAACGTAATAAGTATGTACTCTATGATTACTAGCATTATCATAAACTGGGTGATTTTTTAGTCCATTTCGAGAGAAACATAGGTAGGTATAATAGGTAGGTACATGGGATAGAGCATAATACATAAATACATAAAGCATAATTAGTTTACGTTTTTTCTTTTTTCTAACTTGGGGAATATTTGTTTCACAACATCTCACTTAGCAGTTAGCCCTGATTTCACCAATCTTCTTAATACGCTAAACCCGGATTCGGTCTCTCCCTCTAATTCAATATTAGAACGGGACAGACAGATCCTAAACCGTAGCTCAGCGTTAAACGCCGTGTTATTGCGTTGGTTGAAATTGGAGCTTAGTAGTGCGATGTTGATTTCAATTTATACGTTTAAAACCAGATAAGTGCGAGTCGGACAAAGGGTTCCGTACCATTATACACGAAGGGTGCTATTTTACAAAAAAAAAAAGTTGAAAATCTCGCAGACGGATACCTAAATCTAAAAATCGTCCTTGCAAACTCTCAATGTTTTTACAATACTTATCTAAAGATATCCCATAGTAGGGCAAGACGCGAAAAAAACAAATCATTCCACTTTACATTTTTAGGTACCGTAAAAAAAAAATGTATTAAAAAATGTAAAAAAAATGTAATTATGTATTTTATTTTAGCACTGTCGGCGTGGTAAATACACATATCCATGCAAAGTTTCATCTTTCTAGCACTAACCGTTTGGACGGTAAGCCGAAGACGGACGGACGGACATGACAATAAAGCGAGTGACCAGTCACAAAGTCTTAAGTCTAAGTAAATTATGTAGTGTAGAAGATGATGATAGGAGGCCTCCTCGTGCCTCCTCAAGCCGAATGAATACGAATGGAGAGGTTCATCACTTCAGGATCAATAGCGTAAAAATTCCACTGACTATTGATTTCTAGCAGAAATAGAACGCTGAATAATTAAACGCTTCCACTGCTGTAATTGCGGTATCCTTAACATATAAATATTTGTTAGATAACTTCGATTACTTACCAAGAACTAATTTCCTTTTCTATTTACTTATACAACTGATTACTTATTGTTTGTTCTTTTAATTTTACGATAGATATTGGCGAATAATTGGGACTATCACAAACAGTCTGTTGTATTGCATTAAAAATTGGTATACCTAGCTGGACGCTCCACAAGATAGAGCACTCCCTTTACTCACACTCCAATATATTTTCATTCTACCCCATCCCAGTATTGATATTATGTCGAATTTTAACTATCATGTTGTTCGTCACATAGACGGTTGTGTTGCTTGACAACACTAAAAAAACTTCTTCACAAAAAAATTTAAATGCGTTCATTGTATGGACAATTGAACACTGTTTTCCTGATTTCCACCAACTCTCTTCTCCACTGAGTTGTACTATAGCAGTCCAACAGTTACATGTAATAGGATCAGCAGGAAATCTGTGAAACGGTGAGAAATATTGGAAATTCAGTTTATAGTTTCATATTATAGTCTAGACTCTAGTCATATAGATAGCTAGTCTTCTTCTTATAAGTATATAAAAATGTATGCAATTCCAATTTCTCGCTAAAACTCGAGAACGACTGGTCCGATTTGGGTAATTTTGGTCTGGAATTAATTGTGGAAGTTCAGGGGAGGTTTGAACGGTGAGAAATATTTAAAAAAAATTCTGAAAACGATTAAATTCTCTCATATTAACTATCACTTGACAGTCATATTATATTTATAGATATTGGGTGCGGTCAGTTTATCTGTTTGGTTTATTTCAGAAAAATCGGCCGGCCTTAGTGGTTCAGTAGGTGTAGATGTATGTGTAGGTTGGAGGTGTTGGTGTAGGTCGTTATTAACTTAGTAGTTAAGACAGAACAACGTGTGTCGGGGCAGCTAGTAGGTGCGATAATAACATTTTCTAACTGTAACGTTTTCATATTTTTTTATATTTTTCGACCTATGCGCCTTGCGAATAGGTATTTAGTTCTATGGATAGAATCCTAGTAACTAGGTTAGATAAATGAAATAGGATATCATTTATTGTCATTGTATTTTATTTTAATATAATAAAACTAGCTGACCCGGCAAACGTTGTTTTGGCATATATTATTATTTTTAACATTTAGGGGTTGAAAAAATAGATTACGACCGATTCTCAGACCTATCGAATAATATACAAAAAAATTCATAAGAATTGGTCAAGCCGTTTTGGAGAAGTCTGTCCCCGAACACTATGCCACAATATAATATTTTAGATATTATTATAACTATATAATGTATATTACATACAATGACAATAAATTCACATCATAAAAATATCAACTACGGGGATCTTGATTCTTGCATACGTGGCAACTGGCAACACAGAATAACTACTATACTATACTTACTGATGACATGTGATCCCAGTGTCTTTCTTACTTCTTGTCGTATTATTTTTACACAGTTTTACTACGCTACATGGATTTTTTTTCCGATTATAACTAAAGTTAAATAAAATATTCGGGATGTAAGCCTGACATAAAGTTTTCAATTTGACTGGCTCGAATAGAAGAAGCCGACCTCAGCTGAGTATTTATTGCAGTATTCGACAAGCACGTCAGCGGTGTCTGGTAGGTCGCCCAGCGAGACCGATGAATAAGTCTATGCATTGAAGTATTAACAAACATTTTTCTGTTACTTCAATGATTACCTCGAGCCAATTTTAATACAATAGAGCTGAAAATAGAACGCACAAGTGTCGAGTCAAATGCCAATGTCACAGCTCGACACTCGACACATCCGATATTCAACTGAGTTCTATCTTCGGTGCTTCTGAATTTTTACGGGTCCGCCGGTTTCCGGATCATAATATAGGGCCAGCCTTAATATTTTAATAAACTAATTTAAAAAACTCAAACATCTGACACTGGTAATTTTATTATTGATAAATACTAATCGTACTTACATTATGCACTCCGTTCTAAGTAATTTAAGTGTTCCCAAAGTAGCTTAAAGTGGAACTTTACATAAATATAAATAAAACAAGTGCGAACAATTCGTCAGAGGCGCCCAATGCAATGTAACATGCAAATTATGAAATACATCATAAAGTCTCATTTTGTCTGCCAGCGTGCGGGGTCAAGATGCAATTGCAATTAAAGTAATTAACCCTTTTCTCTGACCGTGTGACCTTCAGCTTGACTGATTATGCTCTATGTACTCATTTGTTTTATCTGCACGTGTTACTTTTTCCTCATTATTAACTAATGTCTAATCATCATCAGCAAGTCAAATAATTGTTGTTCCTCATGTTTTGTTAAAATCAAAGGACATAAGAATTTCATGAGGAAGCCCGCATCCACCCCGCATCTATTGCTAATTGCTATCGAATATCGATGTTTGTATGCGATATTTGGTATGCGGGCTATTTATTGACAATTTTGAATTTTAATAATATTAAAATTTACATTACTTAATTATGTACTTTTAAATTTGCTTCCATGCAAAACAATACTACCAATATACTTACCAAATATTACCAATACCGAGTACAATTTTGATAGTACAATTTTTTCATTCATTCACTCCATCCCGCTATAATTACCCACTTCGGGTAACATCTTTACATTCAGGCTTTAAATGTTATTATTTTTAACCCCCGACGAAAATAGAGGGGTGTTATGAGTTTGACGTGTTTGGGTGTCAGTCCGTGGGTTCGTAGCTACCAAATGAATGGACCGATTTTGATCAATGTTTTTGGTTTGAAAGAGGTTTGAAAGCTGACATGATCGAGATTGTTCTTAACTATGATTCTCTACAATCAGCTCGCTCACCGCTTGACATATTGGCGGTAACAATTTATTTTTAAATTCTGTTTTATTCCTCAGGATGCGGCTAGTGACCCCCGGCTTCGTGGGCGACCTGCGCAGCATGCCCACCGTGCGCGCGCTCGTGCTAATGATGATCATGGCGCTGTACCTCACCATGGGTAACGTACCACTATTGTACCTACTTAAAGTACTAATCAAATATTCTTGTGCTCGAAACTGCAGGGTTTCTCAAAGTGTGGTGGATACGCGAACCCCTAGGGGCTACAGTGGAGGGGGTCGCAATTCAACGGTGGCCGGTGGGGGGTTCGCGATAAAATTATCGTAATGGCGGCTTGATCACTGGTAAGCACACGCGGCACACTACCACCACCACCACCAGACCATCATCATACCAAACCGCACGAATCGACGCATTCACGCATACGCGTCATTTACACGGCCGCTAGCGAAACCTCAAACAGCAGAAGTGTGTTGTGTCACGCCGCGTGCAACGCCGCGACAAAATGCAGAGAAAAACTTGATGCTGATGCAGAATTAAGTTAAAAATTGTCCAAAATACGAGGGCGGGTCAATAAGTCCGTGACTTTTGGAATAAAACACAGATTTTTTGATAAATAAATCATTTTATTTTTCAACGTAGTCCCCCTTGAGCTCTATACACTTTGTCCAACGCTTCTCCAATTTTTTTATCCCTTCCAAAAAATATGATTTGTCGAGGTCCTCAAAATAGGCCTTTGTTTGCGAGATGACTTCATCATTGGAGTCAAATCTTTTTCCACCGAGCCATTTTTTCAGGTTTGGGAACAAGAAGTAGTCACTCGGAGCCAAATCTTGAGAATAGGGTGGATGTGGGAGCAATTCATAGCCCAATTCATGGATTTTTGCCATGGCAACTGCACATGTGTGCACCATTGAAGCGGTCCAATAAGTTGGCATAATATTCCCCATTAATTGTTCTTCCCTTTTGAAGATAGTCAATGTGGATTATCCCACGTGCATCCCAAAAAACAGTCGCCATAACTTTATTGGCTGACAATCCCACCTTGGCCATCTTTGGCGCCGATTCACCCGTAGAAACCCACTGTTTTGACTGTTGTTTGGTCTCTGGTGTGTTGTGATGGATCCATGTTTCGTCCACGGTTACAAAACAGCGCAAAAACTCCTCCATATTGTGATTAAACAACGCCAAACCTTCCTGTGAAGTTGTTACACGATTGCGTTTGTGGTCGACTGTGAGCAAACGCGGCACCCATCTTGCGGAAAGCTTTCTCATGCCCAAGTGATCATTCAAAATTAAAACTACTGAGCCATGCGAGATGCCTATGGCTTCCACAATCTCTTGCACTTTCAATCTTCGGTCGGCCAACACCATATCGTAAATTTTTTCGATTGTTTCGGGTGTAGAGACCTCAACTGGGCGTCCAGGACGTTCGGCATCTTCAGTGCTTGTACGGCCACAACGAAATTCAGTAAACCACTTTTTTACCATTGAAATCGATGGTGCAGAGTCCCCATAGTATTTATCAAGCTTAGCCTTGGTCTCGGTAATGGTTTTTTTTCGCAAAAAATAATGCTTAATAAGCACACGAAATTCACTTTTTTCCATTGTTTCCTTAAGTTACTGGATAGTCTGATAAAGATAGCTGTAAAACACAAACTAACTGACGCAGCAAGTTCAAATTTTGATAGGAGTCAACTGACAGATGCCTGTTGACAGGAGTAGTGTTGCTTTTTCAGTAAGGAGGTTAGAAATTCAAAAAGTCACGGACTTATTGACCCGCCTTAGTACTCTATTTGCGTAAAGCCCACCCATCACATTCATGTTTTAAAAATATAATACTTTCTCTTATTACCTACTGTTTGTATTATTTTCTTTGGGTGGGGGCTAGGGATCCCAACCCTCCCGGAATGCCCGGGAGACTCCGGTAATAATGGTGAACCTCCCGACCTGCCGGAGTGCAATAATTTCTCCGGTTTTTCTAAAAATTTAATGTCTCTGTCTCACAAACCGTGCGCGCAAAGATCCGGAATACCAAGCAATGAAAATTTAAAAATTAATTGAGATATTATTTTCTTTTCACCCCCTAATAACTTGTTTGTTATTATTTTAATGATTACCTCAAGTAAATTTTTAGGGTTACGTAGTACAGAGTACTACAAGGAGAAGGAACCCTTAGGCTGGGACTATTATTATATTTACCGGTATCCGGCAGCCCAGGAAAATTTAGAGCACTGAAAATAGAACTCTGCGCTTATACAATAGAGTAGAAAAGCGAAGTGTCGAGTGTCGAGCTGTCATATATGCCATTGACATTCGTTTTGATAGTTGTGTGTTTGATTTTCAGGTCTATTGCATTAGCGCAGAGTTCTATTTTCAATACTTTGAATTTTCCCCGGCCTTACCTACGGATTTCGGACAATATAGTCCCAGTCTAATGTTACCCACATTAGATACACTTGAAATCTGAAAAAGTCTCATTGGTACACGCCACAACCTGGGAATCAAATCTGGGGGTCTAAAAAGGCCACTTTTGGTGTTTCATATTGTTTGGTGTTTCATATTATCATGTTTTATATATTTTTGCAACTCATATTATGTGCGCCAGTTTGAATTGAAAATGAATTGAATTGTATTGAATTGAATAATAATATGAAACACCTAAAGTGGCATTTTTTGACCCCCTGCACTCTCTTGAGTGCGAATCAAACGGTCGTTCGTTGGTGTTGGTTAATATGGTGTAATATTTCAGGTGCCATGGTGTTCCAAGCACTAGAAGGTCCACTGGAGAGAGCGAGAGAGGATAAAAAGAGGGAGACAGTGGACGGGTTGAAAATGAATTTCCTTAAGAACAACCCGTGTATTGCAGGTACGTTGATTGGCTTGGGTCATACTTCAATAATAATAATAACATCTATGGACGCTTTAACGTCAATCTACTCCCGTGGTAAGTTCTCGAAGAACTTGTGTTCCGGCCTACGGGTGCCACAACAGAAATATATTTAAGACTTTTATTATGTACACATATATTTATTACACATCCATGAGACATGATCCAGGATGATGATCATAGAAAACGTTTTGTTCCCTCGGCGGAATTCGCTCCCGCGACCTCCGGCCTGAGCGTCGCGCTGACCACTGAGCCACAGATGTCGCCACTTTTATACGACTTGACTTTGACTATGATGATTATCGGCGTATAGCGTAAAGTGACTTACGCGACTTATTGTCAATTTCTATTTATAAACAAAATATAAAAAAATTAACTAACGCCCAAATTGTTAAGTAGTGAGCGAGCTGATGATCATGAATTATGGCTAAGAACACTCTCGACCATGTCAACTTTCAAAAAAAAAAACTAGATCAAAATCGGATCATCCTTTTGGGTATTGGGACCTACAGTGCCATGGACAGACAGATACACACACACACAGACAGAAACTTATAACACCCCCCTGCTTTCGTCGGGGGTTAATCAACTACTATTATTAATGCGAAAGTTTGTGAGGATGGATGGGTGTTTGTTACCCCGAATTGTTTTTATCCCGAAAATGTACAGTAAGTATACCCGGAGGATACCCGATAGTATATTTACGCGGGTCGCGGGCAGAGCCGCGGAAAAAGCTAGTAATTTTATAATGTTGCAATATTAACAAAACATTCCCCAATACCCAATGTTTACGAGTTATTTGATACTTTTTTTGTTGACAATGGCTACAATAGTTGTCCATTAAAATAACTGATGACTGAATTAGCAGCAAATTAGTATGTTATGTAGTTTACCTATTGTTCTATGATATTAAAACTTCACGCCTAACGCGTTCTACGAAAGTAAAAGCCATTAGGCTGTCATTGTTTCGTTTAAAAGCAAATATGCGTATTAAGTGCGAGGCGGACTCACGCACGCAGGGCTCCGTACAAAACAGCGAAAAATTCACGTTTGTTTTATGGGAGCCCCACAGCTATAATAAACAAAACAGAATAAAATTAATATTTAAATTTTATTCTGTTTTGTTATTAAAGAGGCTACAGAACGAGTTACAATCGCTTAGTAGCAAATCTGATTTTTACTAAGTACATCGTATGTGTATTAACTTGCTGGGCATTTGATTTTTTAAATTATTAAAATCCGTCAAGAAATGGTGGATTTATTAAAGATTTTCTGAACGGCTAGTTTGACACGCGCGCTTCCGCCGAATTGGTTAGGATGACGTCATCTGTTGGGATCCCTGCGACGGCTTGATTGTTCTCATACTTCATAGGTATTGCATAAGTAAGTATTCATTCTCCGATTCTTGACGCTTGTGCCTCGCGTGCATTCTTTTTGTTTACGTTAAATATTTTAGTTGTTTTTAGAGGGGAGGTGACAACGACAGATGGCGTTACAGCGATTCGCTTCATTCTCGGACGCGTTTTTGGAACTAATGCACTAAAAATGCTGTATCTTCGTCATATTATTTGGTCTGATTTAAATAATTTCTTTACAGTATTTACTGGTTTTTTTGTCACCATAAGTCTGTATACCCCACAAAAAACATGACTGATCCTCATTACACCTTCGTGGAAATTTCAACTGTCTAGCTAGACAGTTTGGTGAACCGCGATAGCTATCACCGTTCATCAAACAGGCTGGTGACAGGCAGACGGACGGACGGACAGACAGCGAAGTCTTCTTAATAGGGTCTCGTTTTAATCCTTTGGTTACGGAACCCTTGAAAAAGAACAGGCGTGAGGCGATCGATCTGAAACCTTGCAAAACAAACAACCTTTTAAATAAAATACGTTAAAGTACATATTAAATATGGATGTATCGTTCATAATATTTTGAAGTTAAAAATCGTTTTTACTCCAAAAATAGCCGTGAATTTTACATGCAAAGAAGAATAGTTTGTACCTAAAAGGTACAAATGGGGTTAATAATAAAATATCAGAAAAGAACTAAAAATAATATGAAAAACCTAAAAATAAGCATCCGACATTAGTGCCTGAAATGCTTCAAATGTTAATTTATATGTTATAGGTCACCGTCTAATTTTAGTGAGCCTGTCCCGAAATCAATAATATGGAGAGAGCTCGTGACTTCATTTGACAGTTGTATTGTTGGACACATTAGTTAAATATTTAAGGTAGTTCAAAATTAGTTGCTGATATTTTGGTCATAATTATGATCTACTGCTTATGTAAAGATAGGAAAATAATTTAAAATTTGGAAAAAAAAAATACACACCTATACTTTTTATTGGTCCATGCCCGTAGAAATAAATAAAAAACTTGAGAGGTGTCAAGGGACACTCGGATGGAACGATGTTATAATCTATATATTATAATATAAATATATATAGTATATATAATATATCCGTATAGATATATTATATATATATATATATATATATATATATATATATATATATATATATATATATATATATATATATATATATATATATATATATATATATATATATCTATACGGATAAACAAAATTGGAGTGTCTGTTTGTAATTTTAAATTAACAGCTTTTCACTTATTGCATATAGAAAATACCCTCTACATTGGTTGTTGTGCGCTGGTAGACAGTAGATACCATAGCCAAAGAATAAATATTACCAACAAATTTAGCTGGAGATATTCTTTGACTTAACATACCTCGTCTACAATATTATACATACGTCTGTGATTTTTTAACGTAAGAAATCGTCACTCCACCGATTTACACGAATACTCGGCTGTGGCTGGGCGAATGCGGAGGCGGCGGGGCGTGAGTTTTTTGCAGCCAGGACTTTCGTTGACGAAGCAGGCCGCTGGTCGTTTCGAACTTTGACATAATTGACAGAATAATTTCGTATTATTTATAATAGATTTGTCTGTCGCGAAGTTTAAAATTATTTAGGTGCCCACCTTAGGTTTACGTCAACATGGCTGACATTCGCCAGTGCTCGAGCTGTCATTTGTTGAGACTGTCGCCCCTGTGCCATAGCTGCATAGAACATCTTATGCTTTAAGACAATCTTGTACATAATATTATATAATCGATCTAGCTAGGTCTTATTCCTGGGAAACTGCGCATTTTCAAGTTACAAATGGTTTTTCTTACGTCGTGCAACAATATATCCATAATTTCGACTCTTATACGTCAGTCCGATTGGCAGTTTTGACATGCGTATGTGTAATTTTTGCGTTGTTTGAAAATTCGGAATGTGGTGGGTTCGCACACCGGTAAAATATTTTTGTAAATCTTTTGATTTCTTTTAAATATACTAGAGCTCCGAGCAAAGCTTGTTAAATAAAATTTAAATGATTACACCTGTAAATTAAAATGAGAGTAGGCATTTGTGATATAAGGGAAGACTTTGTCTGTAAATTAAATTTTCTTTTTATTCATATAATCACATGTTTTATTGCAGTAACAAGTAGATTAATATAATCTGATTTCGTATTATCACTAACATTAGTTAGGTAAATAAATAGGTACCTGAAGTGTGGCTTGTAGTTTTAACAATTTTTACCCGGCTGCGCAACACAAAGAAGGGTAATGTGTTTTTATATTTATGGACTAATGTATGTTTGTATAAAATCCGGCTTCCTTATAATGGGTCCCGATTTTTAAAGTCGTGATTTTCCTTACTAGAATGTTTTCGTTTTGAATGTATCGATTATGATACTATTTCAATGGTATATTTAGGTATATAGGTATATTTAGGTATATAGGTATATTTAGGTATATAGGTATATTTAGGTATATAGGTATATTTCATTAAAATTCGTTAACAAAAGTTTCGATTTTTTTATTATTTATTACCCTCATAATACCTATGCAAAGTTTAAAGAAAACACTAGAAACCGTTAGATGTCAAAATGTCTTACTTTAATTGGTTAATGTGAATACAGCTTATTCGCCATTACCAATTGGTGAATTTTGACATATTATATACGCATGATTACGCCTTCTTAAGCGAATAGATAAACCATAGGTGATATTACTAATTAGTGTCAGTTTATCTTAAACAAGATATTGCTCGCGACCTCGTGCGCGCAAAACAAAAATCTCGAGGGGACCGTACATTTTGCCGCAATAAAGTAAGTAGTAGCCTATGTCCTTCCCGAGCTTTTTCAGAGCCTATTCAATACAAACAAACAAACCTTTCCTCTTTATTAGATTAGTGTAGATAACATTTAAACTGTTATCTTATAAAAAATAACATTGACCCGGATTGAAAAAAAAAACATAATATACATTTTTTAAATCGTGGGTACCTATCACCTACACAATATATGAGCTTTTTTCGAAATTGAAAAGTTGTTTGTTGTAGTCAAACCGGTTTCAACGCGAGTCATTATCAGTCAAACGTGTTACCTCCTCAGACTATCGTTATATCACTTATGTCAGTTGAGTGTCGTCTCCGGAGCTGCGCGTACGCTTTCATTTTAGTCCAAAGTTTTTCAAAATGTATCAAAATGTTGTGTCCTAAACCGGGAATAACTGTGACGGCTTTATTCTTCGAGCCGAACCATCCCAAACGATTCTTCAAGTACAGTTGATGACGCTTTAGAACCGATCCGGGTTTTCGGTTCGGGATTTACAACAAAAAAAAACTTTCGACCTAGTTTTTGTGTGACTTTGGGCGAGTTTGCGAGTGACTATTTGCGAGTTTGTGTAACTTTCGACGAGTTTGTTTATGACTGTTGAAGACGTTGTGACTTTTGGTACTCGCGAGTTACTTTTGCGGGTTTTTGTGCGACTTCACTAGTTGATTCAAAATGGAGAAACCGAAATTCAAACGTATACATTCATACGGGAGCATGAGCTCCAGAAGCGATGACGACATGACTGTCCACAGCCAGCTGTTCCCTTACCCCAAGAAACTGATTGTACCCCGGGAAATCTTGTATGAGGAAGAGCATCCCCCCTTCCAGCCTCTTTTCGCTACCACCAAACTCTTTGGCAAGACCAAGCTGCCTTGGCTCCTCGTCATCTACATAGTGTTTTACCTCAGCTACCTAATTTCTGGGGCACTGGTATTCTCTGCCCTTGAAACTCCGTTGGAGAACCAGATATACTTGGAAGTTATACGTGCGAAACAAGACTTTTTGGCCAAACATCCGACTGTGTTAGGTAAGTCATAAATATAAAGTACCTAACAGTTAAGTTTGGTATATACCAAACAAGACTTTTGGCCAAACATCCGACTGTGTTAGGTAAGTCATAAATATAAAGTACCTAACAGTTAAGTTTGGTATATCCTTTAAAATTTTAAATATAATATAATAATAATTATAAAGATTAAGGGCCTTTTTTACAATCTTCTAATAAGTGTCAGATAGCGTAGCTGCATGTTTTGTCTCTGTCGCTCGATATAAAGTAACCAGAAACAAAACATCCGAATAGGCTCTCCGACACGATAGGATCAAGATTGTGATGAAAGCCCTAAGTAGTAAGTAAATAGTAAAGTTAGTGAGGTCGTAGGAGGAACCCTCTGGACGTACCGAACCGATTGTGAAATAGCTTTTTCATACCTAGTCACAAGTTATAAATTATAAGTAGTTTAAATAAAAAGTAAGACAACGCATAAAACTAGTTTTGGACCAATTTACCGCCATCGAAGCTAATCTATCCTACCACTATTATAAATGTGAAAGTTGTGAGGATGGATGGATGAATGTTTGTTACTCTTTCACGCAAAAACTACTGGACAGATTTTGATGAAATTTGGTATGGTAGTAGTTTTGGCTGTGGGTTAAAACATAGGTTACCTTTTATCCCGAAAAATACAGTTTTTTTTTCGATTTTTATTTTCAAAAAATTACTGTGACCGATTTCAATAATTTTTTCACCATTACAATGCTACACTATTTATATAAAATGAATATAACAGTCCTCTTTTGTATTCTTATAAGTTCTAGTTAGTGACATTCAATCGTCTCAATAAACTCTTAATTTAAAATGGTCAATTTCCGTCCGAGCACAGATTGAGTAATTTCAATACAAGTTGTCTTCATTAGATTCCTATAAAGAAATGGACTGAGACAAATGAAGAGGATCAGTTGTAGCCTGTAGTATGTAGTCGTCGCTTGTATTAGTCCCACTCTTTGTATAAACACGTGTTTAAATAGTTTTAACGGCATACTACATTGTTACATAGGTATCTACCATAATAGTTCATGCGTAGATTGTAATTGTAAGTGTTGAAAGTTATTTAATTTTTTTTTTTGTTACAAAGTATCGAATCTCGTGCTCCTAAATTAAATAAAAAATTATGTCTTCTAATTACTACCTATAGTTTCGAAAGACAGTTTATTAATAATAATAATAATAATATCTATGTACGTTTCACACCACGTCAATCTGGCCCCGTGCTAAGTATCCGAAGAACTTGTGTTACAGATACCAGAAAACGGGAAGTATATTTAATATTTTAATACTATACATATATTTAAGATTTTTATTATATTATACACATATTTAATACACACCCATGACCCAGGAACACAGAAGAACTATTTTTGTTCCTTCGGCGGGATTCGAACACGCGATTCCCGGCTTCAGCACCAACGCGCTGAACCACTGAGCCACAGCGATTGAATTACTCTTTATTATTTAAGTAGCAGCAATTCAAAAAGCAGAATCGGACTTCCAATTTGTTTCTAAGTTTACGTAAAATGAAGATACAACATTAGCACATATTCTAAATCCTTTACGTCAACTATTAAGGAATAAAGCTTATTGTTATTATCAATATTTATATATACAAATAAATACATTTGAAGTGTATGTTTGTACTTGTAGTTACAAATTAACAACTTTTCACTCAATAATGTAGGTATATGGGGTTACTAACAATACAAAATCTATTTTAAAAATTTTCGTCTGTCCCTCTGTCTGTCAGTTTGTTCCGGCTAACCTCTGGAACTGCTGGACCGACTTTCACGGGACTTTCACTGGCAGTAACTCAGAATACTTTTTATCCTCATCATCAAAAAATGTTTAACGCCCAACGAAGTGGGCGCGGGTTTGTAAAATCATTTTGTAAGTAATCCTTACTAATATTATAAATGCGAAAGTTTCTTAGTATGATGTATGGATGATGAACAGGAGTGAAGCTTTTAAACTATATGTCAAGAAATACTCGAAGATTTTCAAGAAGGTATGTCAAGCAGCGAAGGTTCTTCACATCAAAGAAAAAATTAAGAACTCTAAAAACAAAGTGAAAACCACATGGAAAATAATTGCAGATGAGACTGGAAGAGTCGCCAGTCGCAACTCTAAATTTGAACTTTATATTAATGATAAAAAAGTTAGTTCTGACATTGAAGTTGCGACAGTATTTGAGAAGTTTTTTGCAGACATTCCGATCTCAACTACAAAAAACTTAAATTCATCACCTACAGTTGCCGAAAAATTACTTAGAGATAATGTGAGGGAATGTGATGTAAATTTTATTTTCAAAGAAATAGACTCTAGAGACATTATCAAGGCATTTAAATTACTTAATATTAAAAGTACAACTGATCTCTGGGGTATGTCCACAAAAGTTATAAACCCAGTAATTGACATCATTGCCCCTCACCTAGCATTAGTTTTTAATAATTGTATTAAAAGTGGCGTGTTCCCTGACTTGATGAAGCACAGCAAGGTGATGCCTCTCTTTAAAGCTGGGAATAAAGCAGACCCAGCTAACTATAGACCAATATCCATATTACCGACTTTAAGTAAAATTTTTGAGAAAATTATTCTAAATCAATTAATTTTTCACTTCAACTCGAATAATTTGTTACATAGTAATCAGTTTGGTTTTACTAAAGGTCGGTCCACAACAGATGCAGGCATTAGTCTTCTGTGCAGTATATTTGGAGCTTGGGAGAGGTCACAGGATGCACTTGGTATATTCTGTGATTTATCCAAAGCATTTGACTGTGTGGAGCATGATACGCTGTTCAGGAAATTATACCATTATGGTGTAAGGGGCACGGCTCTAAAGTTTCTAAGCTCTTATCTAATAAATAGAACACAGACTGTAGAAGTTAATTCCAAAAGATCTAATGGTACTAAAATTAAATTAGGAGTACCACAGGGGTCTATTTTGGGCCCTTTTCTATTTCTCATCTATATAAATGATCTACCTTATCTAGTTAATGATAAGCATGAGATAGCACTTTTTGCTGATGATACTTCACTAATTTTTAATGTGAAGCGACGACAATCTAACAATGACGAGGTAAATAGTGCTCTCTCAAAAATAGTACATTGGTTTAATGCTAATAATTTACTCTTGAATTCTAATAAAACAAAATGTTTAAAGTTCAGCTTGCCAAATGTTACGCAGGCACAAACCAATATACTATTAAATAATGAGAAAATGAAATTAGTAGACACCACTGTTTTTCTAGGTATAACATTAGATAGTAAGTTACAGTGGGGACCACATATTGCTAAATTGGCAGATAAGCTGAGTTCTGCAGCATACGCTGTTAAAAAAATTAGAGAAATTACCGACATAGAGACCGCGCGATTAGTTTACTTTAGCTATTTTCATAGCATAATGTCGTACGGCATCCTCTTGTGGGGAAACGCTGCGGACATTAATACAATATTTGTGCTGCAGAAACGTGCTATACGTTCTATTTATAAGATGTCGACTTTTGAATCTCTAAGGGAAAAGTTTAAAGAAATAAAAGTTCTGACCGTCGCATCTCAATACATTTTGGAAAATGTGTTATACGTAAGAAAGAATCTAAACAACTTCAAAAAGAAATGTGATAATCATTGTGTAAACACTAGAAATAAGAACAAGTTAGATATGCCAGTGTTCAGACTAAGCAAAGTTAGTAAATCCTTTAAAGGCCAATGTATACGCTTATACAATATAATCCCAGAAAAGGTTCAAAACCTTCCCATTAATAAGTTTAAAAAAGTAGTTAAAGAACGTTTGTGTGCCAAAGCGTATTATAAAATTAATGACTTCATTCAAGACGGCACACCTTGGGAATAAGGTGGCTCCTTATCTTATGTTATTATTTGTTACATAGACATAAGCAAACATTGTAATAATTTTGATTTTAAAAGAATAATTTTCCATCTTTTTGGTAAAAGATGGTCCCAGACGAGTTTCTTGCCGGCTCTTCTCGCTGGGTTAGTTCCCGAACCGGTGGTAGGCATCACGTAGTAACGACGTTCAAAAAGAGTATTTAAAAATACCAATTTTGAATAAAAAATTTTTGATTTGATTTGATTTGGATGTTTGTTACTCTTTCACACAACAACTACTGAACGGATTTTGATGGAATTTGGTATGGTAGTAGTTTAGGCTCTGGATTATCACATAGGCTACTTTTTATCGCGGAAAAATGTACGATTCCTGCGCGATTTCTTTTTGCCGAATTAATAAAAATTAACGTAGCTCCTATGACTACTGTGAACTGTCGCTGATAACTACAATTTTTTATAAAAAAACTAATACCTGTAAGTACGTAAATTATAGGTCCTATTTTACCCGGGGTATTATTACGAATCTATTAACACCACATTTATTAAAATCGCACCAGTCGTTTAGACCATACTGTGGAACAAACATACATACATAAACTGCCAAAATCATCACCCTTCGCCGTAGTCGGGTAGAAAGGGAGGTTAGGAGGACTTATAAGTAACATGTCAGTTAACTAACGAGTAGGGCAGTAAGTACTTCGTTAATATCACGCAGAAATCATTATGTGACGATCTATTTGTATAATCGGTGCGGTTATCGCGATTTACACACGTAGATAGTAGATGCGTATGTTTGTTTGTGTTATCAGTTATCACAACGCGTGTTGATATCGCAGCTAGAATCTGATGCATGCTCGTGAACATCTGACGACCTCTGTGGCTCAGTGATTAGCGCGTTGGCCGGAGCCGGAGGTAACAGGTTCAAATCCCGCCAGGATATATATATATTATATATCCCGCCATATTATATTAAATATAATATGTATATAATAAAATCCTAAATAAAAGTAGGTATAGCACAAAAAGTATTAAATTTATTTCATAAGTCATAACAGAAGTTCTTCGACAACTTACCACGGGACCAAATGGACGTGGTTTGATAGCATCTATTAGATATTCTCTTCATTAATAATAATATTGTTTTAAAAAAGTTTTAATATCAAATACCGTGGTCGTTACTGCTGCGGGCCGTGGCCGTGAATGGTGCGGCCCTCGGCCCTCGCAGCGGCGTATTTACCCTAGGGCCCAAGGGGCCATGACCCGGGGCAGTCTAGGAAAGTGGAAGATTAAACATGGAAGGAGCACTAAAGCTGTAAGCAGCGATCTGTCTCACAAAACGTCAATGGCAAAAACCCATACGAGCGAAAGGGCAAGCAAATCTAAGATTTGATTTCTCAGAAAGAAATATATTGGATTTTTTTTTCTAAGAGTGACAGGACGTTGGTGATCTTTTGGTATACTTTATTACGACGTTAGAATTACTGCTTTATCACACTGAAAATAAGCGTTAATATGTGGGTTGTGGCCTGTGGGATAAGGAACGATATATTATTATCTATTGTTTTGTCAATTGTCTCTTACTAATAGCCGGGTATCTATCGGGTCGTATTATAATTATATTGTACTTGTATATCATTTTTTATAGTTTTTTTTTTGTGCACAAACTTTCAGATAGGATTTGATTTTTCGATAACCAAAAAATTGTTTTTTGAACCGAATGAACCCGAAGAATCCAACAAATGTACGAACAAACATACGAAATTTTGTATAGTTTCATGTCTTTTAAACACTCTTCAACAATTAATACATATTTCGTAGGTACCTTCACCATTCCGTTTTAACAAGTGCACGCGTGTAGAGTAAGCAAGGTGATGATTATGATCATGAGTTACATAAATATTAGATACCATAGGAATAATAATAAGTTTACCTCATTTGCATTCATATGCCGAACCAAGGACTTCGAAACGTTGTAACACCGCGGCGCGCGGCGTGTCGTTTTATTTGTAATTACTTTGACGACTACATATTTTCCAGTAATTTTAAGTTCAATTAGTACTATCAACTAATTAAAAGCTCGTTAACAAAGTTATTGGCTTCATTATTTACGGGTTTTACTGCCTATAGAATAGGCACTATAGATATTTCAAATAAATACCATGAATAACAAAAAACATGTAATTTTAAAAAAATCAAATATAGTTGTTATCATAACCATTAAAATGTTACGTATTACAACAACTATATTTGATATTTTTGGATTGCTATATTGGATTGATGAACTATGTAAGCTCATCAAAAGCTTTAGAATTTAAATATACAAAGTTACAGAAGGTATTTTTATCCGAATTAAATATTTAACCCAAAATTAAGCTACAATTTTACATAATTAAAATAAAATAATTTACATTTCCTGACAACGCGCACTACGCATGAACACTCCCGCACTTAGGCCAGTTTACACTGGTTAGTTCGAGGGCAGGTGTTTAGCAGTTGCGACCGCAAGTGCGAGTGATTAGTGCTTTAGGTAATGATTTGGCAGTCTATGTATGTATGTATGTTTGTTCCACCGTAGCTCCCAAACTACTGATAAGATTATAATAAATTGGGTGTCAATAGATTCGTAATATTAGCGCGGGTAACATAGGCATATTGTGTATAATAATTTACGTAGACGGTTAATAGTTTTTATAAAAAACTATAGTTATCAAATGAAGATCTCTCTCGGATTCGGAAATTGTAAAAAAAGGCTTTTGAACAGATAAACAATAATAATATCTATGCACGCTTCACACGATGTCAATGTGATTATTTTATACTATACATATTAGGTACATGTATAATTAGTCTGGCCATAAATACCGTTACAATTAAAAATAAACAAAATATTACATTTGAATTTGGAATCTTGGTCATTTTTATAATCATATAAAAAAGTTCATTGGGTTTTCTCATTTTGGCGTAAGTACATTGTACAATATTTTGCGATATTAAAATGTAGTGGGGTGAGAAAGAGAACCGAATCGAATGTACAATGTAGGTACAACGCTTGGTATTAGTAAAATGTTTGTGTACCGGGCTTTTAATAGGTATGTAAAGGTATGCCCTATTAAGAAATAAATTAAAAGGTATATATTTTTGGACTTCATATATTATTAATAGCGCGTGTACATAGGTGCCGACAGGGCAACATACCCTTACGGATACTAATTAACAACTGTCCTTACTGAACTAACTCATATGACTAACTAGGGGCAATATACATACATACATGTATACAAGATACATATGAGCATAATTGCTTATACTGCACGTTACAGGTACAATGAGACCTCCTCTGTTTGTGACAGAAAAATATCTTATTTATCTTATTATATCGAGTATTTTAAAAGATGACTTAGGACTTGCAGCCTATAAGAGATGTACTGGTCATTTCTTAACTGATAATTTAAAAAAAATAGGGTGGTAAAATCGAAACAACTACTGAAGCGGTACGCACAGGGGTCACAGAAAAATTTTGTTTACGGATGAGAATTTTTTTACAATTGAGCAACATTTTAACAAACAAAATTACCGTATTTATGCTCAAAGCTCTAAGTAAGCTTCCCAATTAGTCGACTGAGTAGTAGGTATGAAGGAGTGACTGAGCTATACTTTTGTGAAAAAGGTATCAGAACTGTTGCATAATGTCAACAGTATTATAAGAAATATAATTGTCAATGTCATAGTGACAGATGTCATAGGTACAGCCTATTTAGTTTATTTCAGTTAGCCAAAAGGCTATATATACATAGTGTAGACGTAATTGTGTTAGGCATATCTCATATGTAATACGTATCTGTGTTAAGCACCAATAAAGGAGAATATAAGAATTGTTGCTGTATTATTATCATCACTACACAAGCGCAAGAAGGACATACAAATCAAGAGGTCGTAGCCCGCTACAAAAATATCGGCATAAGTGTGTACGGCGCCGCGCGCCGGGTCATAAAGCTCGGTCTACGCAGTCTTGGTTGGAAACGAACGTTTCGGACTTCATCAGAGCTGAAGACTGACCGTCGTCTAGTCCCGATCTTAATCCGCTGGATTATGATTTATGGTCAGTTTTGAGTACGGCTTGCTCTAAACGCCATGATAATTTGCAGTTCCTAAAACAATCCGTACGATTGGCAGTGAAGAATTTTCCCATGGAAAGAGTGCGTGCTTCTATTGATAACTGGCCTCAACGTTTAAAGGACTGTATTGCAGCCAATGGAGACCACTTCGAATAAGCTTTTTATATTTTAAATTGTTTTATATTTATGTATTAAACAAACACACCGTTAAAGTAATAAATGTTATTTGAAATAGAATTTTTTTTTCTTTGTTTAAGTATTTATGGCAAGACTAGGTATTTAAGATTTTTATTATATTATATGGTGGAGGCCAAAGACCAGGAACTCAAGTGCGCAATACCAGGTTAGTTACAAATACCTCTGGTGATGCGACACTTGCGGGTGTCCATGGGCGGCGGCACTTACCATTAGGCAATCCGGCTGTCCGTTTCCTAGTTCGTTTTATATTATAATAAATATGTACAGTTAGTTATGACGACCTCTGTTGCTCAGTGGTTAGTACATTGGGGCTCAAGTCGGAATTGGAAGTGTTCCTGGGTCGTGACTCATGACTCATGGATATGTATTAAATATGTGTATAATATAATAAAAATCTTAAATATACATATGTATAGTATAAAAGTATCAAATTTATTTTTGTTGTCTGGTACCCGTTCTTCGACAATTTACCATGGGACCACAAATATTGTTATGTACAATTAACATGATGTCACCCCTCGTAATTTCTCGATGTAGGACATTCTCGAAGTACCGGCGCGGCGCGGCGCCTTACGCAATCTATTGACCTGCTATCGGAGTACTCTGTACTAGGGGCGTATTATAAGTACAAGGAGTTATCGTGAAGAGTTTATCAGAGAGGGGCGTGGTCCTTGCAGCTTCCTTACGACACTCTTACACCCTCTAAAAGGGCCAACCACATACGCTCATCTAAAAGTAACCGTGACCAAGATGGAACTATCATGGTTGATCCATGAAATTACTTACTGATCCATCACAGCTCAAACTATTGAATCGATCAGCGCCATATACGGTCCGGTTTTCCTTCAGATCTGACACTGACACTCCAGTGTAACAGAAACGATCGGCCGTCTCGTCTGTGGGAGCCTTCAGGAAAAAGATGGGAAAATTATTATTTTCGATCGAAAAAACAATGCTTCGAAACTCTTCTAAGGGTGTAGCTAACATGAAATATTGTCCAGAGATATCTCGAATTCAACGCGAGGGAAGCCTCAAGTCGTGCAAACGGTAGTTTTAGCTGGCATGGCTAAGTTTAGCAGGCTAAAAGCTTATAAGCTTAAATAGGAAGAAAGAAATTCCTCATTTCCTCCTCCTCCTCCTCCTCCTCCTCCTTCCTCAAAGAAATTTCTTCAATATTTTTTGCTACAGAGTTCTGTTGTACAATGTAAACTTAAATCATTACTACCTGGGTAACCGAGCTTTGCTCGGAGCTCTAGTACATAAAAAAAGAGAATACACAAAATATTTTACCGGCGTTCGACCCCACCACATTCCGAATTTTCGAACGCAAAAATTAACCAAGCCGCCAATCATACTGACATTATTAGAGTCGAAATTATTGATATATTGTTGCACGACGAAAGAAAAAACATATATGTATAACTTAAAAATGCGCAGTTTCTCAGAGATAAAGCCTAGCTAGACCGATTTTTCTCGCCCAAAACTATTTAGTATGTTGGGAGCATACTACATTTCATGTAAATACTTGCAACCGTTGCCGAGATTACGATTAGGTATATATAATATACAAGATTGTCTCGTCTAAAGTATAAGATGTGAATACTTAACAACGTCAAAGCTTATATCCATGTCCCTGGGTAAAGAAATGGCTTGATTTGATGACGAAATACTATCAGCAAATGATAATTGCCGTCAGACCTACGTCATTCGTCAAGCAATCATTGCATAGCATTAGATAAGTCATAAGAATAGAGGTATCTAGAAGTAAATACATAGTGCATTTTGCGTCAATTATAAATTAATGATACGATATCATCTATATTTCGATACAAAGTCAAATACACATTTGTTGACAAGTTTATAAAGGTCAACGCCGCGAAAAAAGCGAGAGAGTCGAGAAGGTGTCACGCTTTCTAATATCTCTCGCGCTTTTCTCGAGCTCGTAGCGACATCAGGACCTTTAATCAAGATGCATTCGATAATTTCGACGGCGAAGTTCGAAAACAAAATGTATGGGATTTGACATAAGGCTACGCAAGCGACATGTCATTTAGCGATGACTTATGTCAAATCACATTCATTATTTTTTTTAAGTTCGCTGTCGTAATTATCGAATGCATCTTGACTAAAGACCCTGGCCTCTGTCACTCGATGTAGGTACCTACGCGCGTTAAATGCCTACGGCTCGCCGCAACGTCGCCGATCCCTTTCGCAGTGGGTTGTCGACAGTCGCGCGTACTAATATTTATTAAATTAACATGACGTCGTCTGGCAATTTATGTGCTGTTCATGGATGTAAATAGAGTAAAAGACAAAATTAAGAAAATCTTTCGTTTTTCCATTTTTCATTTTTCATTCCAGTGATTAAAAACAATAACACTCACTTGTGGAGTGTCATTCTTAGGTATAGGTATTATTAAATATTATTATGTAGATAGCAACTGAGGTATTTGTTTTTTCTATAGGTAAGAACTTACGACTTTACTTAGATAAATAATTATACTTAATACAAACTACAAGTGTATATTTTGTAGGGAGCAATGATTACCGAGATGTTTTGTAGCTCAAAACACATCTCGTTTGTAATAACTAAAGTAGATACAAGTTACCTAGGTAGGTACGTTGCTGGGAATATGTTAGCAGAGCGTTAGTAGAAAGTAGTAGTTTTGCTGTTGTAGGTATTTCTCGCTTATTGAATAGACGAGGCAAGTGTTTATAAATCATTATGTAAAAATAAAACATATATGTAACTATAATATATTTTGTAATATTTTTATACAATTTATAAAAACAATTAAATTTATGCATAATAAAACATTTCAAACTTAATATTAGGTCACATATGAAATTGGCGTTTTGTTTTAATTTTGTTTTGTTTAAAAAATTGTCGATTTATTTTAAACATACAACGCGGTCACATTAACTTGACGCATGGGCTTGATGACGTCATTTTGGCGTTCAAGTACGGTGCGAAAAAAAGCATGTAAAAAAAACTATACGTTTGATTTTGGAGCATAGATTTTATTTGTTAATCTTGCAACACGTTGCATCATGTATTAATTTAATGAATGTTGTTACTATAAATTTCAAATTATTTTAACTATAGACAGTATACATTAATTTCATTTTAATGTTATTTAATTTTATTTAATTTTAATTGTTTTCGCTGATTGTTTACGCTTTTTACCCGGAGTGGATAACTTTATTTCTCTCATTGGACTTCCTGTGGTACTTAAACGGGGGGGGAGTATCTGGAGCCGTGCTAGTGCTTGGGCTAGCGTCGGGCGAAGAACGCGGCGGTTGTACACATGCCTTTTAGCCTCTCTTTTTATCCGAGTAAGAGTACTTCTTGGTATTCCAGTTGCTGCACAGGCTCGTTTCTCAACCTGTACCAAAGGTATGCAAAAGCGCCCATTTTTCTTCTCATTCTCAAGAAACTGCAGTACTTTCAACACAAGATTTCTCCCTTCACTGTGTATAGTTTTCCCCATGTTCAAAAATAGATACTAATCAAAATAGTCCCAAAGTAACAAAAATAACAATAACAATAGTCCAAACTTAACAAAACAATAACGAAAACTTAACAAAATGTCCAAAAACTGCAACAGAAAACTAAGGAAAATATCGACGCGTGTATCGGTAACAGAGATGCTGACCATACTGACGTTTGCCGGGCGAGCCAAGGGAACGCGGGGGGAAGCGGGCAGGGCTTTGCATTCCAGCAATGCGTCAAGTTAATGCGACCGTGTTATAATATATTTATTTCATTAAAGTATATACCATTGCTATCTGTGCACTTTTGCTATCTCATAGGTAGTTCATTGATTCCTTTACTAAAAAAACCATTCGGACAGGAATCAATAAAATCTTTGAAGGCGCTTTGGACTGCCCCATCGGAGTTGAATTTTTTCCCTTGCAAGAAGTTATCAAAATTCGAAAAAAAATCGTAATCTGTTGGAACAAGGCCCGGGAAGTATGGTGGATGCCTTAGACATTCCAATTGAAGGTCCTCTAATTTGGTAGCCGTCTGTTGTGCAGTGTGTGGTCTAGTGTTGTCCTGAAGCAGCAGTGGCCTAGAGCGAATGAACAACCTCGGTTGTTTAGCAGCTAGCTTTTCCATCATGATTTGCAGTTGCTGGCAATAGACATCTGCCGTAATCGTCTGGCCAGATTTAAGAAAGCTGTAGTGAACGACAAGTGGATTAAAACAGTTTTATAACTAACACCGCAACCTGCAGCTAACTCGGACGCGGTTAGCGATGGATCCACTTCCACAATAGCCTTCAATTCTTCATTATCAACTTTGGTCTCCTGCCGTCCATGGGGCTTGTTCTGCAGGTCGAAATTTCCAGAACGAAAACGTTGGAACCAAAAACGCAGTGTGTTTTCTTTTACAACACCGCCGCCATACAAATCATTAATCCTTCCAGCCGTCTCTGCAGCACTGGTGCCACGGTGGAACTCGTACTCGAAAATAATACGATATTTCAAGTTTTCCATTTTGTAAACAGAGTGACGCAAGGAAAAAATCAAAAGAGGAAAAAACAAATGAATTACGGTTTTCGAAACACAAATGCATGAGTAAATAGCGGTATTTTGAAATTGGAATTCCTAACCAAAGAAGATATACTTATTTGAGATCAAAGTGGCCAGTACGACAAAACGCCAATTTCATATATAAGGACCTAATATAATATGCGTCTCTTTATTTACCTACTTAAATATTTAATTGTAAGAAGCAACTCTGAGTGGTCCCCGACCGTTTGTCTCAGCACTTAAATGCCGCG
This sequence comes from Phengaris arion, assembly GCA_963565745.1. Classification (NCBI taxonomy): domain Eukaryota; kingdom Metazoa; phylum Arthropoda; class Insecta; order Lepidoptera; family Lycaenidae; genus Phengaris; species Phengaris arion. The sequence goes on from OY751445.1 coordinate 2,241,663, forward strand.
TCATTGTGTGCTTCCGCATTAGAATAACAATCGAGCGTCCGAGCGTTTAAGGTTCATTTTCACACGCAGCTGTGACCTTCCAGTAAAAGTAGGCATTTAAAAAGTAAAAAAGTAGGTAAGTATTGAGTTTTTTCTATGGAGTGATTTATCTGTTACGTAGTAACTATTTAGTAATATGTGGCGACATTCCGACGCGACGCGACGATGCGACGCGACGCGCGACGTGGCATTGTAATTTTGGAAAAAATATTTATTGTTCCCGCGGCACAGAAGGATTTTCTACGTCAGTGAAGGTAGAAAACATTGTAAAGATAGAATAATTATTATCATAGAATAGGTAAACTTTGCGGGTACTACACTAAACTTAGACGTTTAAATATTTAAATCTTTGTAATGTCCTATATATTAATTATTATGGACAAAATATGAACTTTTCAAAGTCTACTAAAGTAAAATCATCATAGTTCTGTTCTGTAACCAAATGCTGTTCTGTTGGTAAGTCAATAAAATAAAATAAAAATTTCCCACCAAAACATTTTCATGTACCTAAAAGCTAACAGGTCCATTGTAAAACCAAGCTTCTGACTCTACCAAACTTCTAACTCTACACGCCTTAACTCTACAAACCTAACTACACAAACTCTACACCTTACATTACACTTCTTTTTGAAACTTGTTAAGATATATTTTTTTAATTTTTATTGTACTATTTATAATACGGATCCCTACCAGAATTTTCAGACCTCTAGAGTAAAAATTAGCGTAAGTAAGTCTCTTACAAATTTTTATTCCCTTTTATTGCCAATGTTTATGTGTTAACATCCCAAATTTCAGCTTTCTAGGACATCCGAAAGTATCTTATAATTTTGTTGATCATCAGTGAGTCGGTGACAAATCAGGGGTTTTTAGATATCAATAAAATCTAAAGTATAAGACATATGTAATCAAAACTTTACATGTTTTATAAATCTGTTACTGGGAACTCGTCCTGAAAATTTTGTTTATCTGGTATATTTCAAACCCAAGTTATGAAGTTTCAAAAAATTGACGAAACGCTTCGAGAAAAGGTAGTCTGGTAGTGTCCTTGCGCTGCGCTTAGCTCGTCTTGGCGGGGGCACCACCGTGCCCCCAGAAAAATAGTTCCAGCTGTTCTTATCATGTTACATGTAGGTACTAGGGGGGCATAAGTGAGTAGCGATAAACAGGGATGATGATTGGTCACGTGACCGTGATAGCATATCGAAGTGGCTCGGGCCACATATGTAAATAGTAAATACTACCTATTAGTCATTGGAAAACGTGACCATCCCTGGCTCAATACGTGGCATGGCTTATTTACAACAAATAATATTAATTATTATGCTACTTTTATACCTACTTATAATACGAGTATTATATTTAGTCTTTTTTACTCGCTTCGCGCTTGTCCTAATTTTGCAGCCTTTTGCCACAGAGTTATAAAAACAAAATTAAATATTGTGTATGAAAACAAATGTTTTTGTTTCATTCTTTCTGTGTAATTTTTCGAAAAAACAATATGAGCAGGAGTCACGCCTTTAGCTACAACGATAGAGAATAAAAAAATTCGCAATAAATATTTATAATGGCAATGTATATAAAATATTTAAAACTGGTACCTGCATATTCTCAATTCGCTATACGTGTCTACATAAAAAACATCTTCACACCGTGCGCCGCCGGCCGCGGTCCCCCGACTCGGCCGCGGCGTCGCGTCGCGGACGCGCACATATTAAAAAGATCCTTTAAAAATATTAAAAGGCTAAAATATAAATTTATTTATTTACTTTTTATAGTTTTTTGTGTCGGGTGAACGGTTTTAATTTTGTTTTTATTTCATACTTTTTAAATTAATTTAATTACCTCCTTCTTCTAACGGTCTCTGCTTCTGATTATACTCATGCTAATAATGACTAATTGAGCATAAGTGGAGGACTATAGATACATATTGAATTTTTACCAGCACTTAAAAAATATGCATACTTTTTTTATGTAATAAGGTTCCAGTATCATGTTCTAGTCTGCACCTGATGCTTCAGCGAGGAACCCAAATACGACACCTCTGCTGTAAGTTTGTGAGCAGTTGGGTATCCTAAAGTTATTAGGTGATGCTGCAGCATCAGCTTAACGTTACCAAGTGTAGGCAATATTGTTAAAGTGCCAGGATACGAAACATTGAACCGATTAGACCAGTAGAAGTTGCTTACAACCTTTCATCATCCAGATAACCTCCGTATTGTCAGGCAATGAGCGAGCTGATGATGATGAATTATAGCGAAGAACACTCTCGATCATGTCAGCTTTCACACAAAAACCGAGAGCATGTCAGGACATGTCTAAGGAGGGTTCCGTAACTACTACTTAATAAACAGCTACATAGTAATCTTTCAATTAGATTGCACTACTACAAGCATACGGTGAATGTATGGCGTGTCCGTAAAAGCTTTAAGCTCCTATAGCGTATGCGGAAATAGTGGAATAATCCGGCCTCCAAAGTGGCTTATAAGTTAATTTCTAAACTATATGAGAAACTTGTAAGTTTCCATGCAGATAGATCATTCTAATTTATACTCTTTAGTAAAATTATTTTGAGCGAAATCGGACAATTACTTTTAAAGTAATTCAAAGAAAACTTATTGCGCGTTGATAGTTACGGAACCCTCCCTAGACATGTCCGGACTCCTGACATGCTCTTGGTTCGGTTAATCATACATCGTCTATAATTTCCGTAGAAAAAACGAATATTGCCGAGTACTATTAGCAATTTGGTTTTACTGTACGTCTATAGGCTTCAAAGTTCGAGCGAACTTAAAATTCAACAATATCAAATGTGATCCCACGCTCTTCATAGCGTGGTGAAGCTAGCTCTCACAACAATTTGAATAAATAAGTCATAAATCATAAATATTAATTAACTTGTCGAGACTCCAGACTTTTGAATGATTCATTTATTACAAATATGACATCGACATGAAAACAATGACATCGACGATAGATTTTAGTCCTATCTAGGTTTTTTTTTTACAAAATATACCTAGCTAGGTAATAAAATCATCGCCGCTACGCCATGCCTCGACTGCGTTACATAAACACTTATGGGATTGTGTCTATATTTTAAGTAGAAATATTCAATCCGAAAGCCCCGCGCGGTCGGCTGAAAAAAATTTGAAGTAACCCTCCGACCCAACGAAACTATAAAAAGTACATAAATAAATAACGGTCCCCCGATTCAACTTTATCGAATTTAGGTCTTGTGCTCCAAATTCATTTTCTGCAAATAGCACAAACCTAAATGTATACAACAATACAACTTTCACCTGAATTCGTGTATAATTAAGCAGTCCCTCTCCATATTGATTTCGGGACAGGCTCACTAAAATTAGACGATGACCTAACATATTGTACATAAGCTGCCTACTTCAGCCTGCCACAAATGTTAAAGCTTCGTTATTTATTCAGCAGGCTATTGTGTTATCTGATATTTTGATAACATTTTTAACGGTCGTCCCTCAAGTAAATGGTTCTTTCACCCTGGTTTTATAACTAAAGAAGGCTAATATAAAATCAAATATTATCTTTATTACACACAATATAACTTAGGCCTTTTCATCCGTTATTGGATGATTCATACAGTATTCTCCGAGCGAAGTTACCCCACTTGAAATACCGTAGTGCCTGGGACAGTCGGCTTTTAAATGTCGTATGGTTGCCCAAGCACATATGGCATTCTCGCAGCTCGCAACACAGACAGCCTAGTCTAGAGGTATGACTGGTCAATACGTCTGAGGCCAACCATGTGCGGGTTTCCTCACGATGTTTTCCTTCACCGTTAGAGCGTCCGTATAATGTACTTAAGATCTGAAAAAGTCTCATTGGTACACGCCACAACCTGGGAATCGAACCTGCACTCTCTCGAGTGCGAATCAAACTGTCTACCCACTAGGCCACGGTGCTCTTACACATTATAATATATAATAATATTATATAACTAGCTAGCTAGCTGGTGCTCGCGAAAACCATTTTTTAAATGTAGTTTACTCCTTATAACATATTAAGCTATCTGCCAGTGGAAGTCCAGTCGAAATCGGTCCAGCCGTTTCAGAGATTAGCCGGTACTAACAGACTGACAGACGGATAGACAGACAACAATTTTAAAACTCGATTTTAGGTGTAGATCCTGTATACCTATATTAATATTATCATAATTTTGCATTTAGTGAAAAGCTGTTAATATGAAATTACCTACATACAGACACTTAAATTTTATTTATTTGTATGCATAGACTATAATGTGTAGATAAGACAATTATAATGTAACATACATCGTATCAATCTCCTTTATCCCGTGCTAAGTAAGACTTGTGTTCCAGGTATCAGACAACGGATATACATTTAACGTTTATAATATTCTATTATTATCTACATTTTACATGCACTCTCACACACACATTTTAAAACGTTTTCGCCTTTGCGGCGACGTAATAGCCTCGCAGCCCTGGAACATTCGGTAAACTACACCCGACTGCCAGAACGAACGCCCCCACCTCGAGGGCAGAGAAGAAAAAAGCGCTGTCATTACTCTCACCACAAAGGAACCGATGATGACCTTGTGGTGCTGTAGACGCTCGACCGTGTGGGTGGTCTTCTCACGGATGTAGTTCACGACGTCCTCGATATCCATGGACAAGAACCAGACGAGAGGACGTTAGCAGTCGATTATAATGAAGTGTTTCTTTTTTTTCCAGATGAGGAGTTGGAGACGCTACTGGAGCAAGTCGTCCGCGCCAGTGGTCAGGGAGTTTCGTCTTCTAAGAACGTGACAGGAGGCCCGAACTGGAGCTTTGGCCAGTCCCTATTCTTCTCGTCTACCGTCGTCACTACTATAGGTAAGAATATGCATTATGGCATGCAGATGCGTTGGAATAGCTGAAGTATCGTCGCCAGTGGTCAGAGAGTTTTGTAACTCCTGTCACGTTCTCCTGAACGTGACACAGAAGGTCCAAACTGGAGCTTCGGACAGTCGCTGATCTTCTCGTCCACTGTCGTTGCCACTATAGGTAAGCTGCAATTCTCGGTATTTATGCACGTAGGTACATAATTGCGCTGTCAAGTGTCGTCTCTTAATCACGTCACAGGAGGCCCTTATTGGAGCTTTGGCCAGACGCTGTTTTTATAGTGATCTAGTCTACCGTCATCAACACTGTAGGTAAGCGGCTACAATACCGGGTGGCACCAGTGCCGCGAGAACACCCCTGGACCAGACCCCTGGTTTGCTTGGTTCTCAAGTTTGGGTATACGTGACGTGGCACATTATGAATAATTATGACATGCCACGTCACGTAATTCTTTTATTCATAGACAGCACACAATGTAACATGCATACATATTGTAGTCAATACTAAGCACTTTTTAAAATTGCAAAAAAAATTGTGAGGAAATAAAATGCAGGAAGGGCTTTGGAAATTTCCTCAGAGGTGATCAACGACTACATTGAACAATGAGGTTTTATTAGGGGTTTAAGTGCTACGAGCAAGCTTTATGATGGCTTATCAATTAAAAGTACCTATTTTTTTCATTAGAAAGAAGTCTTTGTTTCCGTATTCTTTTCATTCCGATACGTATTAAATGAAATGTTCTCGACTAAGTAATGGAATTTTTGGGGGATAGAAAGGGATTTCGTAATTTAATAACAGGTACGGTACGGGGATTTTCCGAAATTACAATCCTTTTTCTATTTAAATCGAAACAATTTCAACTTTTGTTATAAAAATCCTTAAAACCTTTTTTTCCATTTGAACTTAATTGGTGGCGATAATACCTACCTAGTACCTACCGGTTACTACACTACTTGTTTATTATCTTATCTTATGTAGCTGGTGCCCGGAACTTCGTTTGCGTAGAAGTAACGCAAACGGAACCCTAAAATAAAAGTACCCTAAGTTACACCATATATTCTCAGCTATCTGCCAGTGAATCTTATGAAAATCGATCCAGCCTTTACAGAGATTATCCGGAACAAACAGACAGACAGACGGAAAGACAAAAATTTTAAAAATTGGTTTTTATTTGAAATGCCGTATTTACATTCGTATGCATTTAGTGAGAAGCTGTTAATTTTAATGTACAAACAGACACTTTTTATTTATCTGTATGTACAGATGGCCGGTGGACCTTGGCCGGGTGTCATAGACAAATTTTTTTAATTTCAGGGTACGGCCACGTAACCCCGCTCACGCGCACCGGCAAACTGTTCTGCATGGTGTACGCGCTGCTCGGTATACCGCTGACCCTCGTGCTGCTGTCGGCGCTGGTGGAGCGGCTGCTGCAGCCGGCCACGGCGCTGCTGCGGACGCTGAACTCTGCGCTGGGCCACCTGTATCGGCCCTTCACTATACGGCTGGGGCATTTGTTTATCATCGGTAAGTTGATGTGTAGAGCTCACACCAAATAGAAATGTGAAGGCAGAGTTCTGCGAACCTCACAATAAGGCCGGTTTAAACTACGCCTCGACGTAATTATACAGTGCCACGCACACACGTGTAAGGCAAATGTTGCGATGTGTGGATTTTTTAGTAGGTATGTAGTGCGTAGCCGCGTGTCACTACATTTCCCTCATTTCCCGTGATATTATGCTTTAGGGACCCAAGTGGTGCTGATGACGATGACTTTTTTCCGCATTTCCAGTGTCGATCCTCGTGATATTCTTCCTGGCGGTACCTGCGGCCGTGTTCACAGCCCTGGAGCCGGACTGGGACTACCTGGACGCGTTCTACTACTGCTTCGTATCGCTGACCACTATTGGGCTCGGTGATTACATACCTGGAGACTCGCCGGGGCAGCCGTACCGACCTATGTACAAAGTCGCGACCACCTGTGAGTATTGTAACTACAATTGTAACCCCACTACGTAAATTTTGTAGCCTATGTTACCTGGGCTATTATTACGAAACTATTGACACCTCATTTATTAATTAATCAGACCAGTAGCTTAGGCGCTATGAGGGAACAAACATACATACATAATATTGACTGCCAAAATCATTATTTTTCCTTTTGGCTTTGCCGTAGTCGGGTAATAAATTACATGTACCTATATTAATATTATGCTATTGTAAAAAAGGTACATTATCGACAAAGTTCCTGCGCGATCAATTTTTAATCATTTTTATGTTGCAATACGAGTTAGGACGGCTCAAAATGTTCAAACACAAAGGAAGTGATCGCAACGACTGCAGACATGTTTTAAATACGTATTTACACGTGAGTATGTGTGCGTGGGCACGATTCAACGGCGCTGTTATGCGATTTTCATCTTAAGCCTGGTCGAGCGGCAACATTTTCGATACTACCAACAATCTACATAATTACACTAAATCCTTGTTCCTTTTGTCTTACGGGTATCTTCGTTATTCATACATTGTCTATCATTTTTGTAGAAAAAATATATCTTGTCTCTGTGTTGTACCTACATTTATATTTACACAAATAAGAAAAAAAAACATAATTAAGTATCTAGGAGGGTATAAAAAGATAAACAAAACTAATACGAAACCCGTATTTTATATGATAAGGGGAATGCCAATATAATAATAATTGGTTGTTGGGGCCAACTACAGCTCCCTCTTTCCTCTCTCTGAGGGTCAATTCTGCTAAAACCTGCAATAATACATTTACAATCAAGTCCCGATACCCTGAAACTGTCAAACCGGTATTCTCGTAAACGTTAAAGCAGCGTCTAACTCCTGATTGGTCCAAACGTCACAAAATCATTTTTTTGACAACAAGTAGCTTCATTTTTATTACAATCAAAGTAAATTAAAGTCTTTAAATACGAGAATTGAGGTTCCGTTGTTCATTCACACTTGAGAGTATCCATAGTTGACGTTAATCTCTTACCACAAGGCAACCTGCCTGCTCGTTCGTCGCCCAAGTCCTAAGCATTAATAACATCTTCTATTTCCTTCAGTCTACCTGATCATCGGCCTGACGTTCGTGATGCTGACACTCACCGTGTTCTACGACATACCCCAGCTGAATCTCAGCACCGTATTCTCCTCTATGAAACTCGACGAGGATCCCGAGCGAGTCCGCCTGAGCGGTGGGGTGGGACCGGGTTACGGCCTGGGGGGGATAGGGGGGCTGGTGATGAGGGACGAGTTCCCCCGGGAGCAGCGACGCTCGGTGGTGCAAGTGCGACCGCATCACGACGACAGCCCCAGCCCCGACGACACTACGCCGGTACACGCGAGGGACATGCGCGTGCATTAGGGCTTCGATGTGACGTCACATTCACCAAAGGTCACGCGCTGTGGCGTTTTTGTAACCAAATGCTACGTGTAATCAAATGTCGCAGAGATGTGATTTTTTGTAACCAAATGTCACAGTGCGATACATTTTTTGTAATTAAATGTCACGTGTAATGCGACTTTTTAGTAACGAAATGTCACAACTAGCGTTCGCTTAAAGGTGGGGATTGAAACAAAAGAATTCTTCAAAAAATTTTTCATGATTGATGATGATTATGATGAAATTGCATGATATTTCGAAGCTATTGGTGTTTGTAATCGAACAGAAAGAGCTATAAAAGTATCTACATTGATAAAAATACACTTTCAGTTAACATTAAAGGACGTGGCTAAATATAACTTGTACTTTAATAAAATATTTGTGGACGATTCAAATAAAATATTGATATTATGACGCTTTGAGATTACAACCAGTCCTAGACGGTAGACCAGACTGTAAAAATGTTCTTTACTTATTTTATCAAAGAAAATAGATAAATACAAAACTTAAAATTATGAAAGAATTTATTAAATGTGACTTACTTATATACCTACAGTGACTATCGAGTCTGAAAACATTTTTATAATCATCTTATTTGTAAATTTGTAAAAACTCTTCGAAATGACATAGAAAATATAAAATTCAGTTTATTATTTGTATGCGTACCCGGCGTACCTTATTTAATTTTATTCTAAGTTCGTTTAACTACGTTCGTCGCCATTTTAACTACGTTCAAAATGGCGTCCCTATTAACATAAATAAAACTTGAAAAATTGGAATGACCAATAAAAGTTATATAATTTTTAGAGATTAAATTATTTCAATATTATGATTAGGTAAGCGTGTCTGTCTCATGGTAATCTAAATAAAATCATAGACAAATGGCGCCATTTACAGTATAGCCATAATTAAAAAATATTTACAACACTGTGTTATAATGATATTGTATTTTTTATAAAAAAATAAACAAAGGCCTATCATATCTCCTGTCGCAAATGTCTAACATATTGTTGAGTATTTAGGATAAGTACATATTTATATCTTAATAATAAAAATAATGAATGTTATATTACGTATAATGTAATAAATAAAAACAATTTATCGCAAATATATATAAACATAATATTATGGAACAAGACTTTTCAGCCAGCATTCTGAAAATATGTACTTATAATGTTTTATTTATTTTTTAATAAAGTAGTAACTACACTACCGTCCTTCGATAAAAGTTTATTGTGCATTGCATGCTTTCATAAACCTTACTAGTTGTCTGCAACAGTGTCTTGATGTTCGAGGCTAACATAGAAATATTATTATGTATTAGGTACGCAAGTGAAATTAAGCAGCATACAGAGAATAAACTTTAACACTCGAATAAACAGTACTTACTTAACAAATATTATGATTTTATAATATGAATACATCCCTCGTAAAATATTCATTATTAATTAATCATCATTTAAATAAAATTTAATCAATTATTAAACATAATTCATATATTATATTATATATTATGTAATATAGAGCATGGTTATTATAAAATAATAATTCTAATGTTATTGAAAGCAGTTTAAAATATTTAAATATGAATGGAAATTGAAATTACAAAAATTACCATATATCTACTTATGTTAAGTTACATTATTTTTATATATTTTTTTTACATACCTAACCACAGAAATCATACATAGGTATCATGCGTAAAAACCTAGAATACAATATAAATAAAACAAACTGTAAAAATTGCTTAGTGAGTAAAATGTGTTTTCTTTTTTATCTTCTAGAGACCTAACCCCTTCTAGAGGTTTATTATAATTGTCACACAATGTTTTACATCTTCTGGGTTTAAATTTATCTTATAATTTTACAATGATTTTTATTTTTGTTCTTATTCTGACCAATTGCCTTTATAGTGTATACCAATTATACATATTTCCCTAAAATATTATATATCATATAAGACTGATGAGACTCAACTTTTTAAAAACCTTGCATTAAAAAAATATAGTGAATACTTGCAATATTTTTTGTAGATACAGTGAGTTCTACACGTGGAGCGAGAACAGCAGCTTGTTCTAGCTCCTTGGGTCTACATTAATCCTACAAATACTATCTTTGAATGAGTGATCCGCATATCACACAGAATTTTGAACTTTTACACGCACTTTAGAACGATCTTTACGAATTTGAATAATAATCGGTTAATAAATAATAATGTTGACTCTTATCAAAATAATTAATAATTATAATATTATGTACTTAGTTGTAAACTATATAGCAGTGAATTTACACATATAACTAAATATAAGTGTATTCATTCTACAAATGCATTGCATATAACTTGAATATTTTTGTTGCTTACTTTATGCATGCTTTTACTTGTTTTATGAACATTATGGTAGTTCTAATTTATTGGACTTTACTCCATATGAATCGATTCTCATAAGTAGCCCGAGGGAGGCCCGGGCATAGATTTAGGCCCGGGGTATGAAAAGTTGCGGGGAGCAAAATCAGAAGTGTCAAGTGACACGATAAGTGTTAGTCTAGTGTTGCCAGGTACTTGTTTATTCAAATTGGGACAGAAGGTCGGGATTTGGGTCTATAATTTAGGCCTGCCGAAAAACTGCACCTCAGTGGTAAAATATCTCCCTTTGCAATAATTACAATGAAAATCAAATACATAGTTACTATCTATTTGAATTTCCGCTTTGACATGTACGGTCGCCGATAAACCCGGTGGACCTTATTATTAATAGTAATATGTTCGAAAAGTGGTACACCGGATCTGTCGGCGACCGTACAAGAGTCTCTAGGTTTCGCCTTACAGACCAAGTTAAGATGGTCTGGAAAAATGCCCTTGCTGTTGCCCCATTTGATATTTTCTATTATGATTTATCGGGAGTTAGGACATTTAGCGCCCCTATCAGGTGAAAATCTGCACGCGTCCTCGGAACCCTTAAAATCGGAACATCCCGCGCAAATCGGGACACCTGGCGACTCTAGCTGACACACACGCTTTTAATTTTTAATAATAATTAAGAGTATAATCATGAGCGATAGAAACGTCAAACAGATCTTGGTAGATTTTAGACATAAACAAATAACATAAAGTAATAAAATAATAAATAATATCGAATTCGAAAGCCCAATTGTGAAACTTTCCAGTACGAAGCACGGTACATGAATCATAACTCATAAGTCACCTAATACCCGTACGTAACTTTTTGTATGTAGCACAAAAATGTTTAAAAAAGTAGAAGTCAATATAATATTATGAAATGCTTAGGAAACACTATAGTTTGCTTATACGTAACGTATTAATACGTAAGTATAGAAATCAATATTTATGTTATTGCATTAAATAGTAAAACGCACTCAAAAAATTAAATAGAATTACGAAAAGAAGCTAACAAAATAAAATGCTAGCTACCTACATAATATAAAATTATAATTTGTAGGGTATACCTGATATTCAAAAGAAGTTGATAATAATGTAAATTAATTTTATCATTTAACTTGTAAAAAGGACCTTGCGAATCATTGTCTCTATCCACCAAAAAAATTTGCACAAGTTATTTGATAGTTTGTATCATTTTTGGCCAAATCGAGCTTGAATTATAAAACTTTAATCCAAATATTATACACGTTGGTACATCTGTAGGTACATCTGTTTCGATTTGCAGGTCCTTATATAAAAAAGTAGAAATTATTTAGTTGTTTCTTACTACATTTACAAAGTATGTACTTAGTAAATATCTCGGTAAATTAAATTTATAAAAGAAAGGTTAAATAAATTTTATTGGAAAAGAAAATTCGGTAACCTTAAGGAAGGTATGTAGTAACCTAACATGTTTCTAAAATTTTATTTCGCTATACCATGAACCACGTAAGATTAATAAGAAGTAAAATTTAAAAGTTCTTAAATCACATATAAACTATTTTTATGTTGCATGTTTTTGTTTTATTTTTTCTAATATTAATTTAATAATCAATTGCCAAAAAATACCTTTTGTATGTAGTACTGGAAGATTTTAAAAATACTTACACGACATGGAATTTACTGCATAGTAGTTACTTAAGTATTTTCAAAATTTTCTAAAGATTTGTACACCTGTCATAAATTGCTTTCAAGATAAAATTTTATATGTGTAGATTTTATTAAAGTATAATAAAATGTATGTTACATATAACTACTTAGTTAACAGTATATAGTCAATCAACCTAGAATCTTTATTGAACAATAAAAAATATAAAATGATTTAAATAAATGTTTTGAATACCGTCTCATTTTGTATTGTTATTTTATTTTTATTTATTCCCTTAGGATACTATATTTACGCGGGTGGTGCCGCGGGCAAAACCTAGTTATCTATGAAGGTGCTTGGGCTCTGGTGCTCCAATCATTGCTTCGCATTTAATCGGCTTTAGCAGATATTCAGATAATATTCACTCACTACATTACTATCGTTATAGCCCAGTCAAAAAATTGACACAGGAAGTAGGCGAACTTAAAAGGCATCTTAGATACAACCACGATCACGTAGATAAAAGCTTAGTTACTGATAACGTAGACCTCAACAGAGACTATTATAGCGATAATATTACTGACGATCAAGTTAGTGGTAGTCTTTATGATAAAGAACATACTAATAATGCCAAGTTAGATTTTAATTTTGATATTGAAGTTAAATTAAAGGAACCTTCGGTACCAAAGGCACCTGAAAAGTTTCTTAATTTGCTGCAACAAATTCAACATTTTGATAAAGATGAATGGAGCGAAGTTCGCTATGCAGAAGTGCAAAAGCGGTATAATCATACGCCAGGTTTTACTGATTTAGAAGCTAACGATGAGATTAAAGCTTATGATAATCTGCGTCATTTAGCTTACGCAGATAAAGCTTACACCGGTATTACCTTTTGTTTGCTAAAACAGCGCGATGCTCTGCAACAGACTCTAAACTTACTTGTATCTTGGGCTAAAGGTAAGGTAAACCTAAATGCCGACTCTTTGCATACGAAGGTTAAGAAATTATTTACAAGCGGCGATTATGCGTCTGTTTCTACCGACCTCTTACAGCTCGTTTGTGGTCACAGAGCTGAGGTGATACAGATGCGCCGAGATGGGATCATAAAATATGCACGTGGTCCACTAACCAAATCATATTTACGCAAAATCCCTCCCTCAAATATAAACTTTTTAAATTCTGAATTGCTATCGGGAGTTCTTGATAAGGCAGGTGGCGTTAAGAAAGCTTTTATGCCTTTGAAAAAACTAAAACGTTTTGGAACTACCTCGCAGGTAGTTAATAGTGGCTCTAATCATCCCCCGCACAGAAATAGTCATGCGCTCTCGCAGGGCACATCTCAAGGTTGCTGTGGCTCTCATCACACACGACCGTTACAGAATTACCAACCCTCGCAGGGAAGGTACAGTTATCCCTCGCAGGGTTTCACGAAAACTCTAACGCATGGCGAAGCAATAAAGCTAACCATAGTTCCTTTCGACAACGAGTCGACCGGCAGGCAGCGGTACGGCTTGAGCATGCGAAGGACAATAGAAAACGGCCTATTAATAGAGAATCCAACTCAGGTAAGAGAAGAAGATTCTGACTCGAGATTCCAAGCAGGCCGACTTTGTGCGTATCACAGTCATTGGAGGGCGTTGAAGGCACCACGGTTTCTTTTAAAAATAATAAAAGGTTATCGCATACCCTTTTACAAGAAACCTCCTCTTTGCCTCCCCGACAAAGTGCTTCGAAAGTGCGAAGCAATGTCAAAGGTAATTCAAAAGATGAAGGACGAGAAAGTTCTCGAAGTAGTTCGATCTTCCCCCAGCTTCATTTTGAGCATGTTTCTCGTTCCGAAACAAGACGGTTCGCACCGTCCAGTGTTAAATTTGAGCATGTTGAACGAATATGTACTAAGCGAACCATTCAGGTTAATAAATGCGAACAGGGTCCCAGACTTCCTACAACCGAACGATTGGTTGTGCAAAGTGGATTTGTCCCAGGCCTACTTCAATCTACCAATCGCTCGTTCTCACAGACGATTTCTACGCCTGATACGCCTGATTTACGATAAGGAAATTCTTCAATTGACGTGTCTTCCCTTTGGCCTCAGCACGGCCCCAAGGGTATTTGCCTGTTTAAGCAACTGGATTGCTCAAATTCTAAGGGAACAGGGTATACACGTCATAGTATACCTAGACGATTTCTTGGTGGTCAATCAAAATTACCATATACTAAAATCACATATCCAAATTGTAGTGGAAAGACTTCAATATCTGGGCTTTCAAATCAATTTCGAAAAGTCAACGCTGACTCCGTCCAAATGTCTGACCTTTCTGGGTTTTCAATGGGACCCATGGCGCAATGTAAAATCTCTTCCGTTAGAGAAGGTGATAAACCTAAAAAGAGAGATTTCCGTAATCCTTCAAACTCAAAAAATACACCTAAAAGAGTTGCAAAGTCTTGTCGGACTCCTCAATTTTGCTCGGTTTGTGATTCCGAGGGGACGACTACACTTTCGAGACACTCTCATGTTCTTAAACGTTGCCATGAAGAGCCCGCTTACTGCCGTGCATCAGTTGCCAAACACAGTAGAAATGGAACTGCAGCAGTCGTCACAAATTCATTTTCCATCTCCAACAAAATTCTTAACTACGGACGCCTCGGACGTAGCCTGGGGAGCCCAATTGGAGAAAATATCTTTGAGTGGAATGTGGACAGGTCCAGAACAAAAGCACAGCAACCAAAAAGAAATGTTAGCGGTGTTAAAGGCACTCCAAAGTCTATGTCACAAGATAAAGAAATCCACAGTCCTCCTACAGTGCGACAACAAGACTGCTGTCTTATTTAAAAAACGAGGGGGGGGCCAGGTCATTACCGTTGCTCCAGTTGACAAAAGAAATATTTCACCTTTTAGACTTACACCATATAGAACTACAGGTACACCACTTACCGGGAAGGTACAACAGTCATGCAGATTATTTATCACGACTTCTGAGTCTTCCGGAATGGCATTTACTGCCTCATTGCACAGAGAACCTGTTCAAGAAATTCGGAACACCGATGATCGATCTCTTTGCAAGCGAAACGTCGAAAGTAGTTTCCAATTATGTGAATCTGGATCAAACGGATCAGGAGGCGATATATCACGATGCGTTCTCCCGAACCCGGAATTATCCCCTCGCTTGGGTGTTCCCGCCACCTTATCTAGTTCCCAAGGTGCTCATGCACTTGAACAAGGCGACAGGGTTCTATCTGTTGGTAGTCCCGAGATGGGAACGAGTATTTTGGAGGGCGGACCTTAGAACCCGAGCAGTAGCAGCCCCGTTCACCATACAGAATCTACACCTGAATGGGAAATGTGAAAGAAAAAAATTGGGAAAGAAAGGTGTGGAAATATGGGGGTGGACAGAGGAGCTAAAGGACTGGAATATAAACCACCTTGATCTCCTAAAAAACTCTTGGCGTCCATCGACACTAAAAACTTACAAAGTGGCGTGGAACCGCTGGCTCAGATGGTGCCGCCCTAATAAAGAAAATGCCACTCATCCTTCGGGATCTGTTCTGGCAAAATATATAGCTGATATTCATCTTATTGATGGTCTAGCTTACAATACTATATTAGTACACAAGTCGGTCGTGTCGACATTGTGCAGTGTTGAAGATGCGGGCAAATTATCTTCACATGTTCCGGTAAATCATATGCTTAAGTCGATCGCTGTAAATAAACCAGTCTCTAGAAAAACAAGTGTATGGGATTTTTTTTTTTTTTTTTTTTTATTTTTTATTTGGGACAACAAACAATTGCGTACATGCTTAATACTAACACATAAGTAAACAATGAAATTAAGGTAATTACGCAACCAACACCATTATCCACAATATAACTTATTTTATGAACAATATAACAATAACTATTACAAGCAAATTGGCACACCGGTAACGTCTACATCATACGTCGACAGTTTGATTAAATAATGAAACATAACATGAATTTTGTGGTATCAACAATCTTTGATTAAATTCAATGAATGTTTTTTAACAGCTGTTCTTTGAACTGAAACAAAGATAATACAAATATATCGATGTTCGTGAAATTATCGTTGTAGCTTTTCATAATTCGCTTTAATGGTGCCCTATCACCAGCATTCGTCCTGCTCGGTGTAGGAGCAAACAGCTTATGAGTGTAGTTGTCACGGATTCGTTGTGAGCGACTAGGTATGCGAAGGTAAATTTTGTTTATCAAATCATTACAGTCAATTAGATTGTGACAAATCTTATAGAGAAACATTTGATCAAAGTATATTCGTCTTTGTGTAAGAGTTTGAAGAGAAAATTTTTCCAGAAGTGTGTTGTATGGTAATCGTTTTCGTTCGACTTTATGAATTAAATATTTTAGATATTTACGTTGCACTGATTCGATTTGATCATTATATTTATCATATAAAGGACTCCAAATGCTTGTGGCGTACTCCAGTTGCGATCGGATGAGCGTCTTGTATAACGTTAACATAGTTGCAGGTTTTTTGAACAAAGTACATGTACGTCTCACGAAACCAGAGAGTTTGAAGGCCTTGGCAGTGATATGGGCTACATGAGCATCAAAGTGTAGTTTAGAGTCAAGATGAATACCAAGATCTCTAATCAACGAGACTTTTTCTAATGCCACAAACCACAAAGAGAGTATGAAAAATTTATGACATTGTTTTTTTTGTAAATGTGATTGATTTACACTTAGTCAGACTTAAATATAGCTTATGAGCAGCACAATATTCGGATAGTCTATCCAGATCCTCTTGCAATTTTACACTATCTTCAAGCGATCTTATTATTCTAAATATTTTTAAGTCGTCAGCATACAGGAGGAAATAACTGTTTAGAAAACATTTGCTAATGTCGTTAATGAAGAGAACGAAAAGCAGAGGCCCCAAAATAGAGCCCTGAGGCACGCCGGATGTGACGGTGATCGCATCAGAAGAAAACCCCTGAATCACTACTTTTTGGGTCCTGTTTGTAACATAGGATGCAAACCAGCGAAGTAAATTACCACGTATACCGTTATATTCTATCTTTTTCAAAAGCATCTTATGGTCAACCTTGTCAAAGGCCTTGCAAAAGTCGGTATAGATTGAGTCAACCTGTATTTTATTGTCCATACATTCAAACAAAAAATTTGAGTACAAGACTAGATTACTTACTGTTGACCGATTTCGAACAAAACCGTGTTGCTCAGGAATCAGGATACTATGTAATGAAGGATAAATCGCATCATGTACCAACCTCTCCAAGACCTTAGACAAGGCTGACAGTAATGAAATTGGCCGATAATTACTAATTTGATTTTTATTGCCAGCTTTAAATACAGGAGTGACATTAGCAGTCTTCCATACCCGAGGCACAATACCTTCTTTGAGGCTGCGGTTAAATAGCACTGATAATGGAATACTCAATGAATCGGCGGTATGTTTAAGAAAAAGAGGAGAAATCCCGTCCAGACCACATCCCTTAGTTATATCCAGGCTTTTCAGCGTTGAAGCCACTTTATCGCCAGAGAATGTTATATCATTCAATAATAAGTGACTATTAATTATTGGTGAATCGATGTGTACGTCGGTATTATTGTCATTTGGTTCATAAACTGAGCTGAAAAATTTGGAGAACAGCCTACATATGTCTGCTGGGCCACTACACTCCTCTTCATTGTAATGCATAGTATTAGGTATACCGGGAGTAGCAGAACGGCTTTTTATGAATGACCAGAAATATTTAACATCCTTTTTTAGACTGTTTTCGATATATTATATATTATTTTCGATATATTCATAATCAGAACAATTTTTATATTTTTTCCACTTAACCCATGCCTTTTCTTTATTTTTAAAGATGTGTATCAGTGGGTGAGAAAACCAGATAGGATATTCGGACGACGTATAGACGATTTATTGAAGCATATGTTTTCCAAACTTGTCGACATACAGCCACCTTGCTCCTTTTATGCTCAGGCCGAAGAGTCCATGACTTGACATTATTAGCGGTTGATTCAGAACACTTCACTGTAAATGAAGACTCGATTTGTTTTTGGCCTCTTTACGGATTTAAAACTGATAGTGCGAACTACAGACAGTCGGGATGGAAGATTTTTTAAAACAATAGTTCCAGAAATTTAGACCCTGTTTTTTGGGTTAGGCGGACCATTGGTTTATTAAAAGAAAAACGGAAGGAATGTAATTTACATAATCTTTTCATTAATCTAAGAAGAAACCCTAAGCCGGTCTCCAGAACGGTTATTGCTGGTTGGGTAAAAACTGTATTTCGTGAAGCAGATATAACTGCCCCTCCAGGAAGTATTCGCTCTGCCGTAGCGTCTAAAAACTGGGTTGATAATTTACCTCTTGATCAAATAATGGCCAAAGGAAACTGGCGATCAAGTAATACTTTCTCGCGTTTTTATCGCAGAGAAGTAAAGTCGTCTCGCACAGGTAAATCAACGAGTTTGGCTCAATTATTTAGCCCTACAAACTGATTTTATATTTACTTATACTTTATTCTGTAATTAATTTATTGCGTTGCGTTGCGATATTGAGGCTAGGCGGATTATATTGGCACGACACTTTTTGCCACTCGAAATCACAATGTAATAACGACTATTAAAAATTATACAATAAAATATGATTGGTATGACTGGATTTGATATATATATATATCCCATCCGGGTGTCCTTGACACCTCTCAAGTTTTTTTTTAATTAGTACAAATCAATAAATCTATTGATCTTAGTAAGGTATTTTTATATTCCTATTTTCTAAGCTCTTGTAATGTATAATATGCCTTCACATTGGCGTCGTCATCCCACCATGCGATAACAAACATGTCTCAGGTATCAGTAAGCTTCAAGTATGCGTACAGTATTTAATGACGGTGTTTTACCTGTAAATAAAACACATATTAAATACTTACCTTACTTGAAGCTTACATTTTTAATATTGCCTGGTGATATTCGACTCAATGATTTGAAATTAAATTAGGCCACTGCTTGTGGCGTCGTCATGTTGGGGTTCTCAAGGTAGCTGTGCGAGCGAGAGGGTACAAGAAGGAAAGAGACAAGACGAGGTCGAGCATGCTAGCGCCATCTCATATCAGTAAGCTTCAAGTAAGGGAAGTATTTAATATGTGTTTTATTTACAGGTAAAACACCGTCATTACTGCACTAGTCAAATTATAATACCTAACAATTTAGTCAATATCTCAATAAACAACAAAACCGAGTCAATATCTCGCAACACAGTTTTGAAATAGATGCAATTTGTACTATTCGAACGGAGGAACGGAAGCTCAACTCAACGTTTTATTCACAAAATACATCAAAAAACACCAAATAACACCTCGTTCGTTAAGCGCAAAACAAAACGAACGCCATTTTGTTGTTTTGACCGGTGACGTTTGTTTTATAAATATGCGATCATGGTGATACCAGGTGAAGGAAATTAAGTAACCTACAATATTTGTTTTTTACAAATCTTATTTTCATTTTCAGTTAAAACGCAGAAATAAGAATGAAATCGTAAATATTTATATTTATCCAAAATAAAATACTATAATTTTTCTCGTCATTAACAAATACATAAATAAATTTACAATTCGGTTACCCACAAAAATGGGTATATTTTTCAATCGGTCGCACAACTCTGCCCCCGTAGGTATTTTTATCTGCCCTATAGAGTTGACCACCCCTGATAATGATTGGCGCGTGGAATTTTAAGTTTCATCCATTCATCCTTGACGACAAACTTTCAACTTCAATACATTATTAAGATCTAATACGTCTTATGATAAGATGAAGTCTAATACGTCATCTAATCATACATAAATGTTTTACATAAGGATTGTCAAATTATTTATATTAACAAATAAGAAAAGTTTTATGTTTTCTAAATTACCCTTAAACAAGGGGAGTGCTTTTGAGCTGGCAATTCTCAGGAGGACACGTGCACAGACTATATGCCGTTCAGAGTGAGAGCATTTTCACATTTCGCGTCGATAACCGAAAACACTCGGGTTAACGACTTATGATACGATACGATACGTTACGTGATATACATTATACTACGATAAGTATCCCATATTACTCTGTGGACATAAGAGCGTACCTCTCACGTTATCGCGCGCGTTAAGCGATATCGTATCGCGTAATCTGAAAATGCTCGATATTGTCGTCGGCATGATCATGTCAGATTTCAGAGTTATTAATTTAATTTGAAAGAATTGTACATCGACCTATCTAGATAAACATACTTTAACTAGTAAGAATGATGTTTGGGACTCCTTTTCGCAAAATCGACTAAATAGATTTTGTAGAAATTTGGTATGGTAACCCTCTGTTTACCCGACTGGGTTAATAATATAATACATCTACGATGGTAACTAGTATGTAGTTTAGGCATTTTACCGAATCGACTGACTTAACTCATTGATGAAAGCTTTAACACACGTACGGATTTGATTCGGAGCATACCACGGATTTGGATGCCAACTAAAGAGTTTCTCCCTAAAATTAGGGAAAAAATCCTCTAGGGGAGATTATTTCAGGATTATATTCAGAAGTTTGTATTTTCTTGCTTTTAAGTAAATTCAGCTATTAATTTTGGGAATATATTTTAATGTATAAAATACTACACGGATAGAACATATTTTTTTTTATATTTGTAAAACAGTTTATTTAAGTTTGGGGAGAAATATTTTTGAGAGTTGGAACACCGCACACAAATCGGAATGCACTGTAAATAGAACTCCTAATACTATTGTATTAGGAGTATAATTATAAATTATAATTCAGCTCTATTGAGCTCAATCAGCTCAGCTCAGCTGAATCAAACACATGAGTGTCGTGCTCTCATAATGGTGCTCCAGACCAAATCGGTACGTGTGAAAGAATTCTGACTGCACTGACTTTATTTGGACTGTACTTGACGATTTAAAAAAAACTAGATAATTCTATTTCGTGGCTTTTTAAAATTTTTAACATAACATTGGTAATGGTTTTAAGCTGTACCGCCATTTTTATATGAAAAAAATATTATAAAAATCTGGAGAAGACTAATAAGAAAAACTTTACCATGAAATATGAATAGTCTGTGCCATTCATGTTGGATAAATTCATAATGTAGGTACCTATTAGGAGTTTTGCCGGGGAGTTCAATGGATGATGTTGTGGGATTTTGTATTTCCTCATAAATTTGTGTTATTTCGGTTCTTAATGTGTAATATTGGTAGAATATTAACCATTAAATATTCGTAAATGTGCACAAGTGTGGGAAAGTGGTATAACTTCTAAAAACGTGCTATTTTGTGTTTCCCGCCAAAACTCCCTAGGAACTTTCAGTAAAGCGTCTACCACTTTACTGAATCGATTGATATGACTCATTGACTGTACCGACTATTTATTTGGACTTTGACTAGACTTTAGACTTGACGATATAGGAGTACAGTGTTGAAAATTGAAACGAAATTTCTATTTCCCGCCTTTTTAAATTGACACTGGCAAATGGTTTTAGGATAACCCGACGCCATATATATAAAAAAAAGTAGGTATTAGTTAAATTTGTAAAATTTATTTTATATACATTTTAGAGGTTTTATAGTTGATAAAACTTACAAAGAAGGGATACATAGCGAAATTGATTATTAATAAGTGAATTTTATTATTATATATATATATATATATATATATACAAGGAAGATCGTACTTGTCAAAAACAGGTATTTAAAAAAATATATTTAAATGGATAACCCCCCAGTATCGGCATTTGCTATGTATAGCGCTAATAAAAAGGAATCTAAAAATAAGAAAAAGAAGAATAAAGCTTTTAAGAAATCACTATCACCCGAAGTCTTAGCCAAAAACTTGAAAGACGACGTTTTAAGAGAAATCGGTGTGACTCTGAAAAAGAAACAAAAACTGACAAAAGAACCGAAAAGTATAAATAAAAAAAAATTGCACAAGAAGAAGAAATCAAAGCGGAACAAGCTAGCCAGTCCTAAGAAAATTGCGAGTGATACTGACGACTTAGATTATGAGGATATACCGCGTCTTGTGCTTGCGCCCGCTCCGGTGCTGCCTGATGATGATGCCGTCAGTGTCAGTAGTTGTTCACACTCCAGCGGGGGCATGGAGTTCAACCCCGTCATTACAGACAGCTGCGAAGAAGGTCTAAAAGTATTCAAATGGATGGTCGCTCCGTTCGATCCCAATGAATTCCTTACCGACGTATGGGAGAAGAAGCCTCTACATATAGCCAGAAAAAAATCAAACTACTACAAAGATATTATATCCACACCTGACATAGATAAAATGTTAAGGACTGAAAACATTCAATTTACAAAAAACATAGATATAACGTCTTACAAGGATGGACAGAGGGAAACTCATAACCCGGAAGGAAGAGCTCACCCTCATTTAGTTTGGGACTACTATTTAAATGGATGTAGTGTAAGATTATTAAATCCACAAACATACATTTCTAAACTTCACCTCCTTAATGCTACTCTCCAAGAGTTCTTTCATTCGTTTGTTGGTGCTAATGCCTATCTAACACCACCAGACAGTCAAGGCTTTGCACCACATTATGATGACATCGAAGCATTTATATTACAGGCGGAAGGTAAAAAGAAATGGTGTATTTATAAACCTAGAGATGACAGCGAAGTGTTGCCTCGAGAGTCGTCTAAAAACTTTAGTCAAGAAGAAATTGGTGAGCCCATTATGGAAGTAATATTAGAAGCTGGTGACTTACTTTACTTCCCAAGGGGTTACATTCATCAGGGTGTAACAATAGACGGTCAGCATTCTCTTCATGTAACGGTTAGCATGTATCAGAAACAATCATGGGCAGATTTATTTGAGAAAATGTTACCAGCGGCACTCCAAATAGCCATCAATGAGAACATTGACTTTAGAAATGGTCTGCCATTTGATATAAGCGAACAATTTGGTCTAATACATTCAGACATGAATACACCTCGTAAATTTGAGATAACTGAGGTTGTACACAAATTGTTTGACAAGATCAAGAGCTGTTTGCCTATTGACGAAGCTGTTGATCAAGTATGCAAAAAGTTCCAACAGGATGCACTGCCTCCAGTATTGAGTGACCTGGAAAAGGCGGTTACAGTTTACGGAGACACTGATGTTATGGTAGAGAATGGTCAGGTAATTAACAGGGTGGAGCTCTCTCTAGACACAAACATACGGCTGCTACGTAAGAACATTATTAGAATGGTGTCCGAGGATCAAATCCGAATCTACTATCATGCTGAAAACTCTCTTGAATATCACGGCAGTGAGTTGCCATTTTTGGAAATATCTGAAGATTTGGCTCCAGCTATAGAAACTCTGATAACAACATACCCAAATTATGTGTCAATTGAAAATCTGGATATTGCAGAAGACATGGACAAATTGACCATTGCTGATGCCTTATGGACCAGGGGGCTGATTATGACAGAATATCCTCTGTATAATATTGATGATGATTAAAAAAATTCTATGTATGCTTTTTAGTTTTAGTTTTTATAAATCTACACAACAAGTTACTAATCCAGTTTTACAATCCTACTACTATTATAAATGTGAAAGTTTGCGAGGATGGATGGATGAATGTTTTTTACCCTTTCAGGCAAAAACTACTGAAGATTTTGATAAAATTTAAAGGTAGTAGTTTAAGCTCTGGAATAACACATAGGCTACTTTTTACCCCGAAATAGTAGTGTTTACGTGGGATACTTTATGTTCGCAAGCGGTACCGCCGGCAAAAACTAGTCTAATAAAAATGGTATAATGCACAAAATAACAGCTGGCAATAGCATCATCATTCTAGACTTCTAGAGTAAAAAAAACATTTCATTTCAGAGTTTATTCAATATCAAAACATAATAAATTGAGCACCATATTCCCTCCTACTAAAGCAATATAAAACTACTAAAGCTATTTATAGTCAAGGGACATTGGCGTATCAAATATTATGAAACTATGAAAGTAGGTATTGAGCATGTTTTTCGACAATCAACAAAATCTTGTTGGTATTTCTTGTATGATCTAATATGGCATATTCCACAAAAAAATACAATTTCATTTACATATACAGGTATTTTTTTCAATCGATATATTTTACCCAACATTGGGTTACAATACTATGTAAGTAGTGACAGTTTGCTTAACTAAAACTTATCGTAATTTACAGAAAATGATTAACATATCCTGACAACACCCCTCTCAGTACTACACTCCCTAAGTATGGACACTCGCATTGCCGTACGCCACGCCGGCTTTAAAGGTCACGCGACCGCCACGCAGTATCGGCGCCGCGGTTATGAATCTATTTTAATTATTTTATGGGACAATCTGGTCAAAATTCAACACGTATACATTCATATAAATTGCTGGCTATAAATACTAATGGACACCAATTGGCAAATAATATTACTAGAAAAACAGATACAGTATAATCCGTTTATTATGACTCC
The DNA here is from genome assembly GCA_963565745.1 of Phengaris arion. NCBI lineage: Eukaryota > Metazoa > Arthropoda > Insecta > Lepidoptera > Lycaenidae > Phengaris > Phengaris arion. The sequence continues at coordinate 2,266,493 of OY751445.1, forward strand.
GGCTATATTGACCAACCGCTTACTAAGAAGTAATTACACGGCGAAGTTTAAATTTCATATTAAATTCGATATACCAAAGTCGAATATAATGACTTCGCTTTTAGTGACATGTCACTTATTGTGACCCATTTTTAATAAATTGCGTCCATTTATATTGACCGAAATGATTCGTAACACCTTCGGCAGTATTCTGGAGAGTCACGTGATGCCCAACGACGTTCGACATGTGCATGGCTTGTTTTGTTTTGAGTATTAATGGGTAATTGATAGTTTAAGGTCACACATTGTTCATTAGTGATTGATGAAAAATATTACATTTCACTTTCGTCGTAAAGCATTTACGATTAAAGAGAAAGGTGCAATACTATGCAGATTAGAAAATGGAGAATCCAACTCAACACTTGCAAAGAAACTTAACAAAAACAGATTTTTTATTTTCTATTTCCCTGCGATGTCATTACAAATGGATTCCACTGTATTTTAAAAGAATAAATGCAAAAGTTATACAATACTATTTCTTTGATCGGCTTTTTCCATTGGTATAGTTATAATGAACCAAGCTCAAAATAACTTTTATATTTGACAATGACTTGAAAGTTTTTTAAACTGTGTAAGGCATGCTGCAGTACTAATTTATATCAAAATTTAGTATATAATATGTTGAGTTATATATTATAAGAAATACAAGTATAATTATAGTACTAATTATTCTTGTATTTTATCTAGAACAAACACAAGTATATATTAATTATACTTGTGTTTTTTCAGAAAGTGTAAGCAACATTTCAAAGTTATAAAAGAAATACATAATTATTAATGCCACTAACATGAAGGACATATACTAAAGAAGGGCCGAAACACCCCCACCTTGTAGTACTACAAGGGTGGTACACCTTGTAGTAATATGTTAGTGCTCAAGACTTCACAAAACCACTTTAACAATAAAAACACAATTTGAACAGTGTGCTGTATCTGTTTTTTTTTCCCAAATCAAATTAGTTACCATTGTTTGACACTAGGGGTGTTGTTTTGATGCTATACAAATTATTGTATTTAACTTCTTCACAGAATTTTTTTATTAGTATTGTATTCAATGAATGAAGTGAGTTTCGCAGTTGACCTCATGAGTTTAACCTAAGCCGCAATCTCATTCTGTTGGTGCTGGGCCTCCATGTTGGATTTGGATGCACATTTGTATTTCTTTTTCACCTCATTATTTAATCCTTCCCGATTCCTTGATATTTCTATGGCATAGAACTGTACTCTGGGCACTAATATTGTATTCTGTTCCGAATAATCTCCAGTCGTATCGGCCCTTAATAATGTACCAAAGCTGTAGTCCTCCACGATATTTTTGAACTTCTCACAGTACATTCGCCACTTCACTTTGTTAACACTGTTTTTGATTTCATTCTCTTTTATGAATGAAACATTTAGATCTGGGAAGTCTTGTTTGAAGTGTGTGTAGATCAAATCATCGTGAGGGGTTAGTCGAAGCCATCTAGTGTCTACAGAGCATAATACCTAAAATAACAATAACAAAATTTGATTAGCAAGGTATGATAGACCTAACCTCGAAACTTTAAATTACACTATTGTTAAGTTATTACTTCTATTTTTCCGTAAAAAATTTGAAATTAGGGTTTCATCTTACATATTGTTTAAAAACATGTGCTAGGTAAATAAACTGTACAGAAAGAAAGTGCATAAATATGTACAGTGAAAAAACATACATTAAAGTAAATGTCACTATGTTCCATGGCTCTAGCCGCCCACAAATGTTCCAAAGTCTCATCATTGGCGAATTCTTCAGCCGGTCTCGTCAAAACATCCTGAAATACATAAAATTATAGTATCGCACACTGTTTTAAACAAGATTGTACTATAACTGTATGTACTTGCCATGGTTGGATTTATGTATGCTGCAATGGTTGGCTTATTTACTAAATGTAAAGTACGATAGAAGAAGTTTATTTGAAGAATTCTGTATAATTGCAATCCAGGTTAAATTAAATATTTCATCGAATGTGCACAATACGAAAAAAACTCTTGAACAGTGAAGTGAACTGTCATAAATATGCAGTGTTGCTAGTAGCAGATTGTCAAATATCTTAAGTACTATTAAATTTAATAGCTCATAAAGTAACATTTTCATGAGAAAAGTAACATTTCCTTATTTATTGAGGAAATCGACACAACACTACTGTGGCACTTTATTACACAAAAACATAAATAAGTTTCCTGTCCCATTTGTTGAACTTCGAAAACTACTCGTAATAGGCATGTTGCCCAAAAAAATATTTTTTATATTATATTCGATGTCTAAATAACACGTAAATAAACAATTTAGAACCCATTATCTGAAAAATAACGAAGATACAAACAATAATTTATATTTATAATATGAAAGAGAGCGATATATCGACCTGTGACGTCACGAGTTGCAACCCGCCATACATTTGATAATACAAAATGTATGGCGGTTGCAACTTTTGACGTAACAAATCATTTTGCGAGAAAGAGATGGATATTTTTTATTTGCTTATAATTTTTAATCGCGTCAATCTAAATACCTATTTATTTTAGATTTATGTGTCTTTAATCAACCATTTTTAAAGTGAAACTTTTATTACATCGTCTCAAACTTTTTCGTCTGTGTGTTGCATGTCGCGTGACGGTCGGCCGCGGAGTAGGAATAAAGTGAAAGGCGCTCGTCAGAGCAGCCGAGGCCAATATCCGCCATATTTCGCCTATAGTTCGCATCAGCTGACCGTGTAGTGTATAGACTAGTACTAGTAGACTACTCATTTGTACCAGTGCTCCACGCTATTTTGTTATTAAGTTTCACTTTTACCGTGGTTTCATAAAACCATACAATCCTTTCTTGATTGGTTTACAACCCAATAATACTTCACATTAGTAAGGCCCTCATAAACATCTTATGCAAATAGGTTCGCTTTACCTATAGCGTGATCTAGCGGCAAATCAGCGCCATCTAGTATGCCATATGAGAACCAAAGTTCCTTAAGAAAATTAACTTAAAATCTAACGCATAAACAGTCTGTATATTGATAAAGACCGCATTTAACTCGTTATGTAGTTCACGCGAAGACACAAGAAGCACATTTTATTGTTATTAAGTTTCACTTTTAGGCTTAACTCACACTGGCGCAGAGTCGAAACGACGCGACGCGTCATATTTTTCCGCCTAAAGCATAATTATCTCTATTGTTCTATTATTTAAGTACAAATTTGTGCTATGTAAATATGGAAGCGCGCGTCGATGCGCGTTGACGCGCGCATTCGCGCTACGGCGCTCGGCTGGAGTCGGGTGGGTCAGCGAAACAAAATGCAAAACATGACGCGTCGCGTCGCTTCGACTCTGCGCCAGTGTGAGTTGAGCCTTACCGTGGTTTCATAAAACCACACAATCCTTTTAAGTTTTTTTTTAAATTTATAAATATGTAATATTCCACACAACGCAACATCCCTATTGAAAATAGAATCTGGAACAATTTTTTAGAGCTGAAAATCGGACACACAATTTGACAACTGTCACATTTGACATTGACATTTGACGCAACTCTATTGCATGAGTTCAGTTTTCCGGTAAAAAATCAGAGCATTGAAAATAGAACTCTGCGCTACAGAGTGAACATCGAACACAATATAAGTGTTAGGTCAAATAAATATCTATGTCATAAATGACAGCTCGACACAGTCGACACTAGAAACTTCCATTTTCAACTCTATTGTGTAAAAATCTATTTTCAATAGTCAGAATTTTCTACGGCTTTCAGGACTCCGGAGCATATAGTCCCAGCCTTATGCCGACGTCCGACGACATAGAGATATCGCTTATCAGTAGAGGTGTAAAAGTAACTAAAAAAAAGCGTACTTGTATGTATTCATACCATAACAATAAGAATGTTGCCTGTTGTGGAATATCACATTTATGAAATTAAATTTTTAAAATTGTTGATTAAATATACATAAATCTAGATGAAATATATATTTAGATTGACGCGATTATAAATTATAAGCAAATAAAAAATATTGCCCATCTCTTTCTCGCTCTCTTTCATATTGTAAATATAAATTCTTTGTATCTTCGTTATTTTTCAAGATATAGGTACGAAAATGAGTTCTAGATTATTTATTAACATGTTGTCCAGCATCTAATAGATGAAAAAAATATTTTAGGCCAACTAGACCTATTTGTACTCGTAACTATAGTATCGTTAAGTTACTCGTTAGTTTTGATACCTCATAACATGCTAATTAATGCTATGTTATGTTAGAGCAATGAATCAAGTTGTATTGCGTACCTACTCGTATATTATGATGTCGCGGTGTCGCAACTTGCAACATTTGTAATTTGTAGAAAACATACATAAACTTATTACATTACATACTAAGTTGCGTAAGTTGAATTTTTTAGTTTTCCCAATTTTGAACCAAACTTGTGTTTTAGTTATTCTAAATTAAATTTGATTTATTAGGTAAAGTTTAGAACTACAAGTGAGATGTTGATGGAATCATCTGAATTTGCCATGGAATTACTATATCGAAAATTTTAACCGTGAGCTAATAATATGTCCATAGATGGTCCATATATCTATATTTTAAATTTTTTTATTTATACTATATTAAAAATAGGGCTATCTCACTTTTAACATTGCAATCCATTTTACATTACTTATAATGAAAAAGTAAAAATATGTGTCGAAAATTATTTATTGACAATATTATTTTAAAATGGGAGTAACGAAATGTATTCGTGTGTACCGTTTCGTTACTCGGTACTAGATGGCGCACCCGTTACTCAGTACCGAATACATCGGGTTTGCTGCAGCTCTATTTGCGGGTTAGCGCAAAGTTCTATTTACAGTGCTGTTTTCTGTGAAGGCCACTAAAAAGGTCGAAGAGACGTAGCATAACGGCCGCGATATCGGGTATTGTTCTCCCGCTTAGAGCATCTAACCAATTTCTCGCGTAATGTGAAAACTAAAGGTGAAAACGCCCTTAGGCTGGGACTATATTACCGGAATTTCTACGACCGGAGAAAAATCAGAGCCTGAGGGAGCCAGAGAAAAAATCATGTCACAATTTGACAACTGTCACATTTGACAGTGACATTTGACTCAACATGTGTACGATTTTCAACTCTATTGTATCAGTCCAGAGTTGTATTTTCAATGATCTTTTTTTTTCCGGGCGGAAAGATTCCAGTAATATAGTCCTGGAATTACGCGATACAGAATCCTGAACAAAATGAGAAAGACCATGGATGTTATCAAGATTTTCAGTCCACAACTTTAAAAAAAAACATATTACAATTCAATGAAAAATAAAATTAATTTACGGTGAGTTTACGGTAAACCAAAAATTTATAAAAAGTTAAAAGGCTGTATGTCAATAATCTTTTGCGGAATATGGATAGATGTTTTCAACGATACAATCTTCCGGCATTATTTTCCTCTCGTTTTCTATTGGTTGATATGAGAAAGAGGGTGGCGCATGCGCGTTGGGCCGACGCCATCACAGAACTACTGTGCATACTTGTTGAAATAATCATTAGAAGTAATTTTTTAGTTTTTCATAATTTTAAACACAATATGCATTTCTCTTTTATAGTTTAATTAAAAGTGTTGAGTGTAATGAACTTTACCGTGTCATGGTATTTATGACAGTAGATTAAAAATCGGAAGTTTTCGTAAAGCAACGCATATTTGCGGCGATCACTGCCGCCTTTCTGTGCTTTCATTTTAAGATAATCAGTGGGCATTTGAAATTGCGGTAATATTTCTTTTCTTATTTGTATCGTGTATCAATAAATATGTGTTTAAAAAAGTGAAGTGAAGTAAATTCAGTGCGCGTTGATACGCGCGCACGTAATAGACCTATGTCCGGACTGTGTTATATATGAATTATTGTTTTGGGTCAAAGACATTTCAGTGCGTTTACTTCGAATAGCGTCAGTGTAAAGTCGTATTTTATGTTTCAGCTCGTCGGTGTGCTCGATACGAATGTTATTATACTATGAACTCTACATTAAAGCCTGTGCTTTCCCAATCGGGAGTACCCCAAGCTGGTAATCAAACAAGTCCCGCCAAAGCGAACGTCGCGACCGCAAATCATGCTGTAGCGCTGCCACAAGGCGCCCTAAGCTCCATCAATCATAGTGCTAATAATTTAGTGGGACAGAACCTCTCGCACCAAGTGGTCAACACGCCGCCGGTGCCGCCCCACGCAGCGCCGTCAATGGCCCCAGTGTCCGCCGACATGGCCCAAATGGCTGCTAACATGAGTCACCATGGAAACTTGTCACTAGTGACACAGAATGCGGTGGCAGTCACCAATAACGCAGCGAGCCCAACCAAGAGTGCCAGCAGCAGTGCGCCTCTCAGTCTGGTGCAAGATAAGCCGAATACCCCTCCACAGCCTCTGGCACTGACTAGGTCACCAGAGAAAAAGGAGCCCGACTCCACTGGTCAATCCAATGGGAGTGTAGAATCTCCTACACCTTCTTCAAATGAACCGGCACCACTGAAACCAGTGAATCCCGAGATTCAGTCTGATAAGCAAGATATTGCTAAAACTTCACCGAGCACCCCAAAGCCACCAGAAAATTCAACACCAGCAAAGTCGGAGAATCCTAGCATCACAACTCAACCTGAAAGTCCAGTGCAGCCCAAAGTAGTTACAGCAAATGATTCCATAAAGCCAGCAAAACCATTAGAACTCAAAGCTACACCTGCTGCAGATGTAGCCCCAATAGCAGATGATAAACCATTGGTTGAGTCCGCTAATGACAACCAAAGTGCAGACAAACCTGCTCAAGGAGAAAGTGCCGCAACACCGAGCTCAACAGAATCAAAGAAGGAAGAAAACATTGAGAAACCTCCTGAGCCTGCTGAGGAAAAGAAGGAAGCAGAGGAGAAAGTTAAAACTGAGAGCTCTAGCCAAGATACAACTCCTAAAGAGATAGCAGAGAGTAAAACTGAAAAACCAGAAATAAAAACAGCTACAAAAGTAGAAGTCAAGAGTATAGCAAAGCCAACCTTAAAACTGGCAACTGTGACCCCACCCTTGAGGAAAAGAAGACATTTGTCTGACAAAACTGATGGAGCTACTCCACCCAAGAAAACTCCTGAAATTGAAACTCCGAGTAGAACAAAGAGGAATCGCACTCAGGTCAGTATACAAAGTACTTTTTATCATACTTAAAATATCATTATGATAAGGTATTTCCCTGTACATTTTTCACAAATGAACAGTGCTCTGAAAAATAACACAGTTTAAAAATGGAATTTACTAAAAAAACAAATATACTAAAAATCAATATTATCTATTTTATATTATATTAAAAATTATTATTAGCAATATTAATAATTTCTGTATTTTCCCCACGCTACGGGATTCCGGATCATATAGTCCCATCGTTAGTGTAGACGAGTAGCCGCATAATGCTAAAGTAGCTATGACGTCAACAAGCTGTTGAAAGTGCATACTTTACATGTGTTTATACAAATAGATGAGATGACTACGTCTAAAATATTTAGGTTCATTAATATACTCGGAAATATTGAGGAATTACTACTTGGTAAATGTAAAAACATATAATATTTTATGTGTAGTTTATTAATTAGATACATCTAAAAAGTATTCAAAAAGTTTCTTTTTATTTTAGCTAAATTAGTAAACAAAACCTACATCATTAGTTTACTTACATCATATTATACAACAACATTAATTATGGGGAGTATGAACTTCAATGCACAAATATTGGAGATAGTTACAAATATGTTCCTGCATTCCTGCTTATATAATATATAACTCCTCACTCCGATTTCGGTGACGGTGGCCGGTTACTTTGAAACCAGGCCAGTTACGCAGGAGTAATTTTATAGTACCAAAGTGTGTGCGCAGTACATAAGAGCACTCTCTCTTCCTTTACTCTCATAACCCATTGGGATAGATAACCGACACAACTGGCTAGAGATCAGGTGCAGGTCTGACTTTTAACATGCCCATCCGACACATGGATCATCGTTCTTGTCAGCCATCTGACCATCTGGTGATCAGCCTGCATTGTCCTAACCAAACTTGGAAACAACTTTTTTTGTTGAATCGAACCCACGACCTCCGAGTCGAGAGCCAAGCTCTAAACCACTGGACCATGGAGTCTGCAGCCTTATACTTCATACATTTTTACCTAGGCGTGATGTCACAGCTAGGTACGACTTTACTTTGGAGTGTTTTCATGAGACTTGCATAACTTTGTATACAAATCTCTGTACCTTTGAAAATATTGACTTTTGATATACTGTTTCTTCTGAGAAGTTACTCATATTTAAGAGTACTACTTATTTATGCAATAAAAAAAATTCAGTCATCTAGCCTTATATGCCTAAATACATACAGTTTATTTAGTAATACACATTAGTTTGGTCGAATTTAATTTTTTGTTATTTTTATATTTAATTACATCTGAAAAGAGTATACTAATGGGGCAGTACGAATTTAGAGGTAAGATACCCCTGAATGTATAAGCTCTTCTTTCGGCGTATGCCCTCTACCCGAGAAGCCACGTTTTTACGCGCCAAAACTAACATAAACCACAGAGTAGAAAATATATAATTATAACAAATGAATTAATGAAATATTCTTTATTGTGCACACAACATAAAAAATATAAAAGAAAAGAGATAAAAAAAAACCAATATACACAGGTAACACAATGGTGGCCTAATCACTAGGTAGCAATCTCTTCCAGGCAACCTCGGGTAGAGGAAATAATATAAAAGAATGTTTAGTCTTATGACAGAAAAAAAAAAGAATTATTGATTTAGCTGACTACAAATAGTCAAATAATGCATCTTAACCATAGTTTTAAAGCCATTTAATGTTTTGGCAAGTTTGATATGCTTTGGTAACTAATTCCACAGCTTTACCCCACTAACAACAAACGAGGAGGCATAATATTTAGTTTTATGCGTGGGTAATTCGAGTTGAAAATTGGATGCAGATCGTAATTCTTTAACTGTGGCTTGTCGAAATATAAAAATATATTTTAAATATGAGGGTAAACAAGGGTCATTATACATGTAATAGAGAAATCAAGAATACGACCGTCCCGGTGAAAACGTATAGGCAACCACTTCAGTCTTGATCGAAAATCTGACACATGGTCTAATATTTTTAGACTGAAGATAAACCTTATCAAGAGATTCTGCAGTTGCTCGAGCTTATTTAGTTGTTCTTCGGTGAGATTGGTAAAACATGCATCTGCATAGTCAATAATTGACAGGAACAGGGATTCAGCGATTTTAATCTTAGTATTTATTACTGTTTCTCTGAATACTTGCATACAGAGAAACAGTTTTCATAGAACGATCCAAATTTGAAAATTTTGATGTGAGATTTTGATATTATAATAGCTAGGATCGTTGAATCCTGCCATCACAATGGCGCGCAAAATATCCTTATTATGCAAGGTGTTAGGTATGTGAAGTTAACATTTATAAATTGCAACAGATTGGAATTAAATTAAATATAGAAATACAGTTAATAATTTAGGAGCATCAATAATTATTATTAATCATAACAAATTAAATAATAATTAAATAAATCACACAATTTTAGTATAAGTCATAGAAATTAAGTAAAGATATATCACAGCCCTTAGTATTATTAAAAAAAAGGGCATAACAAAAAAAAATTGGACGATTGTCACAAGTATCAAAAATCAATATTAAAAGTAAGATATAGCGCAACATGTCATCATAATAATAAAATCATAATAGTATTCATAATCATCATAAAATCAAATAATTTCATTCATTATGTACAACATGATTAAACTGTTTTTGATAATGAAATGCGTCCAATACACAGTCCAGATAAAAGTCCAAAGTAAGGTCCAAAGTAGTCAGTTTTGACCATAGACAATTGTCTGGGGGCACGGTAGTGCCACCTGCCAAGACGAGTTAAGTGAAACACAAGGGCTACCAGACTACCTTTTCTCGAAGCGATTCGTCAATTTTTTGAACCTTCATAACATTGGTTTGGATTATACCAGATAAACGAAATTTTCAGGATATGTTCCCAGTAAAAGACTAATTAAACATGTAAAGTTTTGATTTTGATTTATTGGTATCTAAAAACCCCTGATTTCGTCACTGACTCACTGATGACCAACAAAATTATAGGGTACTTCCGGATGTCCTAGAAATTTGGTAAGCTAGTATTAGCACATAAACAACATAAAAATTTGTCAAACTTGGAACTTTTATCCTGTAACCTCTTAAACTAGGGGATGTAAATTTGTAAGACTTATCTAAGTAATTTTTTCTCTAGAGGTCTGAAAATTGTTGTTGGGATAATAATAAGTGTTATAAATAATAACAATAAAATAAAAATATTGTCATAACAACTTCCAAAAAGAAGAGAAATCCCACCTAAAACATTTTCATGTAAAGTTATGCCAAGAGTATCGTCTTGACTCGCACTGTCAAAAAGCTATCAGATCTCATGTAAAACCAAGATTCTGACTCTACCAAACTTTTAACTCTACATGCCTTAACTCTATAAGCCTTACATCACAAATTCTATACGGTCGCGTTAGTCAAGTTATGTGGCTTGGCCAAGAGTTCGAATTTCGATGAAACGTGTAATTCTAGTACCTAATAAGTAAAGTTTAATTTTGAATTGCTATCTAAAAAAGTGCGCACCGCATCACGTCTCAGTGTAAACTGACGTTTAGAGCAAAAATCGAGTTTTGATAATTAGATTTTATCGGTAACAATAAATTTAAACACAACCAATATGGACAAACATATTTACATTTGATTTTTACATCTTATCGCCCCGATGATAACAGAACGGGAACGCTCTCGTCTTTGGCATAAGTGCGTTTTTTTCAATATCCTGACCGATGTCAGATATCTGGCCGATAATGACATGCCGATAAGTTTCATAATGAAACTTATGCAAACCTCTAGCATACCTTCGTAATATATCGACCGTGCTATATCCGATATCGTATCGCGTAATTTGAAAACGCTCATGTTTTTGCATAATTTGTAAAACCCAAAAAGGTGATTTGAAGTATTTCAAGAGATTTCAACTTTTGTCAAATTTAATTATAGAACTGTCACAAAAACTACATAGATTTATTTGGATTTATGATAGTAAAACAATCTATGCATTATTATTATGACAGTAAAATCTAAGAAATTATGAAATAACTAAAAGATTTTAAGATGGAAGAAAGTGGAGGTAATCTATTTCTTAGTAAAATTATAGACATTGCTAAGGAAGATGCAAATACTAAAAAGGAATGTAATAACGCAATAAAGGATTTTAAAAATATAAAATTCAATAATGTTTCTATAAAAGTAGATAAATTAATTCATACGGCACCATCAGAACCATCTCATAAGAACAGAATTTCCCATGAGCAATTAGAAATTGATTTAGTTAAAAATAAAACCACTTGTGAAAACATGGCAATTAAAAGAATGAACAGAATAGATTTTTTAATTGAAAATTCAAAAGTAGATACTGCATGTAATCATGTAAAACTTAAATTAGATACATCTTCTGTTAAAATATCAACTACATCAGCGTGCCAATCTGGAAATGACAAAGAGATTAATGTGAAATTAAATGATAAATTGCTTATTGGTATACACAGCATATATAATACTTGTGATACTACTACTAACTCTATTTTGAAAACAAATTATAAGCTAGTAGATAAGAACTTAGAAAATAAAGATGAAATAACAGACTATGAAGTTTCTGATAAAGGAATAATAAAAAATATGTCCACAATAGAGTCTGTTGTTACAAATACATGCACCAGTAAACAAAATTGTGTAGATCCAAATGATATTTTCAACCACTTTACTAATGATCCTAATTTAGATATGGAAGATGATTTTAATGATATAGCAGATACATTTGACACATGCTTAGAGTTCAGAAAGAGTTTGGATATATCAGATGTTATAAAATTCGATACAACCATGTGTTACCAAGATTATGATGAAGATAAGTGTCATAAAAGTGAAAGGAAACAGGGACGTAGAAAGAGATACATATATTCTAAAGTGAGAGGGATGAGATTGAGTTCTGAAGATAGGGAGGCGGCCACATTCGGTGACTACTACAGGACAAGTGAAACAGCTGAGCTCAAGTCTTCACAAATAAGTTTGTCTGGACGTATAAGATCAAGGGTATTTTTTGTTATAGCTTTATGCAGGGATTATTATTCATGCAATATACCTAGTATCTAGTTACCTACACGCATAAGACGCAAATGTCTCTCTATACATAATAAAATTGATCTTATCTGTAATGCAAAATATGTTGTGTCTACAACTAGTTACAACTAGTTACAAGTAACAACATAGTAGTGACACAGTAATCAAAAGTCAAAAACTATAATCCGATTACGCAAATTATATAGCCTATGTTACCCGGGCCATCATTACGTATCATTTGACACCTCATTAATTAAAATCGGATCAGTAGTTTAGGCGCTACGATGGAATAAACATACACACATAATGCCTTAATCCTACTAAACTCCTAAACTGCCATAATAGCCAAGAAAATCTTACTTTTTGGTAGCATATGCTTGGAAAAAGACTTGTACTTCAGAAAAAGTCAAAATCACCATATGTGTCCATATAAATTTCCCTTGATTCCTCATGGATCCCATCATCAGGTCACCAATTTGATGCCAAAAGAACCAATTTGGGATTATACCCTACTAGCTGTTTCCCGCGGCTCCGCCCGCGTAAATACAGTATCCCTCGGGAACACTACTTTTTCGGCATAAAAAGTAGCCTATCTTTTAATCCAGAGTCTAAACTACTACCATATCGAATTTCATCGAAATCCGTTCAGTAGTTTTTGCGTGAAAGAGTAACAAACATCCACGCTTTCACATTTATAATATTAGTAAGGATACATCAAAAAATAATTTTGAAAATCGCTCCACAGACGGCGGAGTAATCGTTGAACATACAAAAAATATATATATATATATATATATATATATATATATATATATATATATATACAGCCGAACGTATAACCGCCTCTTTTTGGAAGTCGGCTAAAAATATTAAACAACTTAACGAAAATTATTATTATTAGTTTTTAAACCATCGATAATATTATTACGTGAAGCAACAATTTTCAGTAGGTACAGTTACTAGGAATTGTGCAACCGGAGGAGTATGAAATTTGGCTGATAAATTAAATTTCATGTGGAGGAAGGTGTGCAGAAATCTAATCTTTTTTTTTTTAATAATGCTTAGGAAATACATAAAACTATTAGAAATTACATCAACACACTACCTTAGACTATATTATTAACACACACTACCGTGCGTTTGATATTAGTTACGCGTTGACGTTTGTTAATCTTGCACAACATTTACTTTTCTTATATCTAAAAGGTAGGGGTATAAAGTTCAAACTTAAAAATTATATGAGTGGGCGAATTTCGACCACAGGGCGACCTCTCGTATAAGCAAATCAATGACAAAAGCTAAGGCCTTAGTTGGAACATCTATATTATGTATAAAGTTGTTGTTAACATTTTCTATGTTATATATTTAATAATAATATTTCCTTGAAAGCCATAACCGACTGGAATGGCGTGGAATATTACAAGGCATAATCGACTTCAAACAGTTCTTATAGGGTTCATATTAGCGTAACATGTCTCGTGATGATTACCACCACTGAGAATGCGTGAGAATTCTTTGTAAGCGCGCAACCTGTTTCTCTGATTTGTAGACTAGTGTTAGAGAGTCCAACAGTTAGACTGTTTTGTGGTGCCAATTATTTGATACTATCCATAGACTTGTATATTATAGACAAGGCAAGGCGATCGAGGCTAAAAATGTCCGCACTTTGAGTGCCTCCTAGGGACACTCAAGTTTTAAGTTTGATAATATAGATGTCAGTGTGTTGATAGTATAGATGTCACTATGTAAAAGGCTGCAAAATTACGACAAACGAATAAAAAAGATAGGTAAAAGTAGCATAATATTATGTGTTGTAATTAAATTACGGAAGATATGATGACGGCACCTTTCCTTTAAATATACTTTTTTGTTTAATTGAAATCGGTGTGGGGAGTTATTAAATTATTATTTTCCAGGTGCAACCGTACCAAGCTTCGGCCTTAGACACGTCAATCTCATCCCCCGGGCCGTCCAGCGCGGCCAAAGCTAAAGACCAGTCGGCGAAGAAGTCCAAAGACAAGCTGAGATTGTTTGTCAGGTGTGTATGTTGTTCGATATCGTACAATATACAGCTGCATGTTGTATGTTTGATTGTCTATTTTGTATGTAGCAAATAAAATTTTTAGGGTTCCGTTAGAAAAACGTTAAAACGGGGCCCTATTACTAAGACTCCGCTGTCCGTCCGTCTGTCACCAGGCTGTATCTCATGAACCATGATAGTTAGACAGTTGAAATTTTCACAGATGGTGTATTTCTGTTTCCGCTATAAAATAAATATATAATAATTACAATAATTTAAGGGGGGTCCCATACAACAAATATGTTTTTTTTGCCGTTTTTAGATGATGGTACGGAAATCTTTGTGCGCGAGTCTGACTCGCACTTGGCCGGTTTTTAGACATTAACCTCACTTACCTAGACATATAATGTCTAGGTAAGTGAGGTTAAAAGTAACTTGTTTCCTTTAAAGAGTACAAAACAATATTAAGTTTTTAAAGTTTCACAGAAATGATGTGACCGATACATACTAGTTTGTGCATTTCTAACATTAGATAATTACATTAAATAGATACACATTTATTGCTACAGCCGTGAATACGTAGCCGTGCGCAACGAGGAGAATGGGTACTACATATGCCAGCTGCTGCAGCACGTGTACCGCACGTCCGGCGTCATCCGCGTGCGCTGGCTGTCCCAGGTCTCCTCCAACCCCACCGGCGACGTCTACAAGCCCGACTACTGCGACGAGATAGGTACGTGCCGGGGAGGGTGGTGCAGGTGGGCACCCTGCGATGTGTATGATACTAAGTACTGGGTAAAATCATTTGATCATATGACAAAACTTGAGAGAGATAATAATATATGTACCGAAAAGATTGGGCCCCTCTGCCTCGGTTATGCTGAGGGGAAAGTGCAATAATTTGCTGCGGATTTAAGTTTGGAAAATTAGCGGCCGAATAGTGCGCGTATTACACGTGCCATTAAACTCGGACGACCTCTAATTGAGATCCTAAGGAGAAGGCTGATTAGAATTTACTCAGTCAGAAGCAACACTTTAGATTTAGGATGCAAATTAGGATCCTAACTTCCAAAATTACTTCATAAATTCACTTGTTTGAATTATGATACTAAAGGCTGTATACTGAAACGATAATTAAAATTAATAGCCTATAAATTATTATTCACAGGCTGTCGCTGTCTCTGCTAACCGAAATGACAAGGGCAGCATATGACTAGAGCGTCACTTAAATTAACTATCGTTTCAGTACTCGGCCGTTAATCATTTAGGACGTCTGAATTTTATGATGTGGTTACGCGCTTAAGGCCTGTCACTGTCTATAGTTACGTTCGGTCGTAAGTTTTATTTAAATTGCTAGATGTTGCCCGCGACTTCTTACGCGCAAAAGGAAACTGCATTTTTGCCGCGATATAATTAGCCGATGTCCTTCCCCGTGGTCTCCTCTATATCTGTGCCAAATTTCATCAAAATCGGCCCAGTAGTTTCGGCGCCCATTCGATGCAAACAAGCAAACATAGAAACAAATTTCTCCTCTTTGTAATATTAGTATTGATTTCTAATCCTAATTTATAATGTTACAGATACCGGATGCCTCATGACGACGCTAGAGTTACGTCGCGCGGCGTCGGGAGGCGGTCTCGTGTTGAGTGCGAGCGAGCGCGCGCGTGTGCGCTCCATCCTGCAGCGCGCGCTCGACGCCGCCGCCGCCGGCACCACACAGCTGGACGTGTCCGAGGAGCACCCTGACGGACGTTAGTGTTATGAATACGTCACTCAATTGACGGTCAATGCCACTGCGCGAGCGGGACAGCACTATGAGAAGCAAATAGCATGCGTAGTCAGTGTCAAGCATTGATTATGCGGATATATACTAGCATAGATGCCCCACTCTAAAATTGGAACTAAGTCTTCGTTACCCGTTTGTTGATGGCGTTGTACCGTTATAGTTACTATTAAATCCGCTAGGTGGCAGTACTACTGCCTGATAAATTTTATTGAATCAATAATAATAAAAGTCATAGAATACCAATAAAACATCAGAATGACCATATACATAGTGCCGTATCCTGAGTACTTTATAGACACCAGATTCTTAAATTTCGTGAAGCTCTGATACAAACGCCTAGCGTTTTCGGCGCCGTTAGGGGGCAGACCCAACTCACATAAAGCGTCATTTGGTGGCGTAAGTGGTAACAAAACGGTTTATAAGAATTTTCGATTCTTCTGTTACCAGGCGGCGCATGCTAGCACTACGGTCCTTGTCGTGTCAAAAAGCTGTCAGATGTCACGAATTTAAAAACCCTCATTCTCTTGACAAGAAAGATACCCTAGTTATTATTAGTAGATAGTCTAGATACCCAAGTTGCCTTTGACATAATAATATGTATGTTTATATGTAACCATTTGGATAAAATGTTGATAGAATTGAGAAAAAAATATATCACTGATGGGGTATAACTTGTCAACAGTGGATGTTACATTGGTGACGGATGAGTCTCAACTGGAGAGGAAGTCCAGAAAGCGCACGAGCTCCAAAGCCTCGCCCAAGACCAAGAATGAAGCAGCTGCTAAGGATTCAGAGGTTAGTGTGTAATGTTACACAATCTGAATAGTTTCAGTTGATTTACCAAGTTTTACCCAATATTTAGTAAATATTATTAATACTTGATACAATGTATTTAAATTACCGTTTATTTCAGTCTGTATAGGCCCATATTATAAATACCTTATAGACTAACATACATATTACTATATATAATATACTAACACTAAACACGTATTGTCTGCGACGTGGGGCGCGAAGTATTCGGGAGTCGTTCTCTAAATCTTCTGTAGACTACTCCAATCGACCAATTAAAATTAGTGTTTTTAATTTTATTGTATTTAGAGTCTATTCCCGTTATGACATATCAATAAATCACTTGTTATACATTATCCATCCCCCTTACTAATAAAAATATTTATACAGTGTATAAGCTATACAATGTTTTGTCCTTGTCTGTCAAGCTACTTTACCACTGTGTAAATATTTTTTATTAGTAAGGGGATAAGTCAAAATGGCTTACTGTAATTGGCATATGCATCATTGGTTAATTTATTTTTTATTTTTCACTGTCTTCTTAGCGCGAATATAGGGTTGTTTGGTAAAGGTTTGCTTTAGTAAAAATAATAATAATAAGTAATTTATTGATATTAACATTATTTTCCACAAAAGGAAGAGTCGACGCCCGCCAAAAAATCGCGATCACGCAGCTCGAAGGCCAAAACGAAATCACCCAAAAAGGGCAGAAAATCGGCAGGTAGTACGCCCGTAGTGGCGAGCACAAGCAAGGTAGGCATTGTACAACGGATATATAGAAATGTACGTATCCGCATTCATCCACTTACATTGACGTGTGAGGTGTGACAGTGATGTGCGTGTGACTTGTCTGTTTGGGGTTGCCAGGGGCCAGGGTTTGCCAATTCGCGGGGAGAATAAGACCCACGAAGCGTTGTTATATAAAGTTAATAGAGAATTCATATTGGTTGTAATTTGCAACTAAAGAATGGCTTAAAATATAATTAAATGCTGATATTTACTTTAATTGGAACTAAAGTAAAGTTTATCAATATTTTCTCTTATATTTTAATGTTTTCAAAAGTCAGGAAATAATTATTGTTTTAAAGGCAAAGAATATGTTGATTATACTCAGACAGACAAGAGCATGGAATGTATTTGTTGAGTAAAGCGGCTTTCAGACTAGGCTATAATATAATAGCATAATAGTATATAGCTCATAGCACAACAATATTGCGCACCATACTGTGTTATGGACACGTTCACACTGTACTGTACTATACAGGGTGTCCCAGAAAGAATGGATAATCCTGGAGCGCCTAATAGTACTCAAATAAAAATACACAAAAAAAAATTCGAAGTGGTGCCAAAAATATGAAGTTTAAAAAAAAATATCGTTTTTATTGACTTTACTGTACTTTCATGTACACCTCTGCTGCAAATTAATGAAATTTGTTGCATTTTTGGTGTTATCTCATTCCTCATAGATGGTCTGTGAAGAATAAGATAACACCAAAAATGCAACGAATTTCCTTAATTTGCGGCAGTAGTGTACATGAATGTACAGTAAGGTCAATAAAAACGATTTTTTTTTTTAAAAAATTATATTTTTGGCACAACTTCGATTTTTTTTTAAATGTATTTTTATTTGAGCGCCTGATAGCCGTACTACTAGGCACTCCAGGATTATCCATTCTTTCTGGGACACCCTGTATATTATTGGCTTACTATACGGTATAAAATGGTGCGATACGCTGAGTTCATGCTGTGCTATATCGCGCGCCGCCCTCTTCCTCCTCCCTCACCCCCGGCCGTCCCGCAAGCGAAACAAGCGACACAGCCATACTGAGCTTGCTATATACTATAAATGTTTACGATAATATCGCGTAATGTCGCGTAATCGTAAATGCTATATAGTATAGCATTAGGTCCTTCTTTGCTATACTATATAGCAAAATAGTATAGCGTAGTCTGAAATGAGCTTATCTGTAGTTGTTCCATGCCCACAAGACATTCAAATACAGTGCCTCGCTATAAAGTATGCACATAACAATTTGAATAAAAGAAAACTACAGTTTTAGGCTGGGAATATACTGTCCGGAATCCATAAGGCCGGGGAATATTCAGAGCACTGAAAATAGAAATCTGCGCTAATACAATAGAGCTGAAAATCGTGTCGAGTGTCGAGTTGTCATATTTGACATTTAGACACAGACACTCGTGTGCTCGATTTTCCGCTCTATTGTATTAACGCAGAGTTCTATTTTCAGTGCTCTGAATTTTTCCCGGGCCCATCGGATTCCGGATTATATTGTCGTCCCAGCTTTAGAGAATAATTTCTGTAAAACACTACACAAATTAGACATGAACGAAGCTTTGGTTACCTAGGATAGCGTCACCGTCACATGGCCGAATAAACGTTTTATATAAAAGACGGTGACTATTACCGGTCTCATGGAAACTGATTTATTTTGTTTACATAATATATAAAATGTTTAGTAGCCATTGTATTACGACCACTATGATATGACGGCTACGCTATATTAGAGAAACAAAGCTTAAGGGAATACGATCTACAACATCGCCACGATGCCGATGTACTATCGGGAATTTAATTCACGACCAGCGGGGCTTAGTATGGCGATCCGAAGAAATAATTTTAAAGATGAAATATTCTATCCAAAATAGTACGTTGCAAAATAGTTCTTAATCCATGGTAACAAGGTCGTCAATAGAAGTCAACATTTCTAAATAGCCATATTTTTAAAATGACTGCCGGGAAGTCAAAAAAATTATCAAATTTTCAAGTAAATGACTGAACGTAAAGAAACTATTTGTCTTGGACCGCCATGATGTGGAGTAGTTGACATTATTGTAAGACTATTTGACATTGAAATAAGAAAACGTTTCTACTTTAGCTGTCAAAAGAGGCCATTTTGTGAGCTCATGCTCGGGAAGAAGATAAATGTTATTTCTCGTAACGACGATGCATCGTCGTCCCTCTTAAAAGGCCGGCAACGCACCTGCAGCTCTTCTGATGTTGCGAGTGTCCATGGGCGACGGTAGTTGCTTACCATCAGGTGACCCGTTTGCTCGTTTGCCCCCTTATTTAATAAAAATAAATAAATAAATAAAAATAAAATAAAATCGACCTTACTGCCTTACAATAAGAACTATTTTGCTCCGAATGGTATTAATGTTTCTTCAATCTGTCATTTTGTCGATTCTTCGGTGTTTCTAGGGTGCGCATGCTACGCCTGCTGGTAGAGTGTTCTCATCATTTATTTGTATTATAATGTCGGCATGCAGTCACAATGCAGTTGTCAATGACATGTCAAATTAATAACATATTATGTTTGATATTAAAATAATAACATAGTACGAAAAAAATATGAAAACGGTCAACTGCATAAGAATTAGATTCCCTGATAGTGCATACTGCATTCTTTATGGCCGGAAACTGTATAAGCCTGCTGTGGGTATCGAGCATAGCATGTTTATTCTAGAAGGTTATTGTACAGTTCTATTGCTGGTTACTTCGGGTCAGGTATAATTTTATTCACAAGTCCTCGTGGTGCATTTGTTTCTTGTACACTTGTTTTTGGCGCGCCCAAAATTATTCCGCTACGGTACGAATTCGGTAAAAAGGATAAGACTATGAAATCTCTTTAAAAAATTAAAACCGAAAAGAAAACGGATCTTCGACTATGTGAAAACTTGTTTGACGTAGCTTTAAGAACCGTAGAATTGTAAATACCGTAAGATTATAATATTATCTAGCGAGATCAAAAGATAGGCGTAGATTTGTTCTGTCAAATGTACGTCATACGTACATTTGACAGAACAAATCTTCATACAAGAAAAAGTTACGCCATCTTGCTTTTCACCATACCTCA
Organism: Phengaris arion; assembly: GCA_963565745.1. Lineage (NCBI taxonomy): Eukaryota > Metazoa > Arthropoda > Insecta > Lepidoptera > Lycaenidae > Phengaris > Phengaris arion. Next base: position 2,287,238 of record OY751445.1, read on the forward strand.
AATGTCAGCCATCTTGTTTTCACTATACTTCAAATGTCAAAATATCCCCAAAAGCTTTAAAAGTGGGGCCATTTAAGTGGACACAGTTTTAACTCAACATGCCTCGTCTATAATATGACGTGTATATTATAGATATGAGCGAGATTGTACTGTTGAAAGATGATGGACTCAAACATGTTGCTTTATGCTTACAATTTAACGCATTATTTTTCGTTAGATTATAATGTATCGAAAAAAAGTCGTCTAATGAGGGTTTTTGATATTTTTTCTGCCGTTAGGGGGCAGACCCAACTCACACAAAGCGTCATCTGGTGGCGTAAGTGGTATCAAAAAAGGTTAATAAGAATTTCCGATTCATTTTCTGTCACCAGGCGGCGCTTAGTAGCCCGACGGTCCTTGTCGTGTCAAAAAGATGTAAGATGTCACGAATTTAAAAACCCTCATTGTGAAATGGCATGCGACGGAACGCACCTCGCGCGCTGATTGATTAAACGGCATATTCCCGTACCGCCATATTTGCTTATTAATTCGTTTGTTATCAAATATTTTGGTGATTGCACATTGATTTCGTGTTGAAAATACCTAATAAGTATGTTTTTTTGTGGAAGTATAATGAATCTGTGATTAACCAAGGAAGTGCAGTTTTAATGATAAATTAGCTAGTGCTAGTCAAGACCGACTAATCAGGGACAGCCTTCGGACAGTTGATTATTTGATGTGCGACATTTTTAGTTCGATAGATGATAATGTAAAAAATTATGCATTAAATTGTAAGCAGTATGTTTGGGTTCACAATCTTTGGACAGTTTACAATCTCGCTAGTTATAATATAATCTTAAGGTATTTACAATTTTACGGTGACATATAGAAACCCATAAACATATGTTAGTACTTACATTAAAAAACTATGTTTACGTCCAAACATTGTAACATTTAAAATAACAATCACGTATTTTGGGCATGCTAAAACATGTTGGCAATACTTCAGTGTTAGAAAAGGAATGAATGCATGAAATCAGTTCTTAACAGTAGTCTTAAAACAGTATTTACAAAACGAAACTGATACCTACCGTTTAAACAATTGTCAATATAGATTAGAAGTAGAAAACCTACATTCAGTCATACTCATCAAATCATTACCCGCTTTTGTGTTCCGAATGATTTTAGTTTTTATCCTTTTAAGCTTTTTTTCTTCTTTTATTTGCTCCTTCCATTTTTCACTATTCTTTTATATGTGCCACTAGAACTTCTTTTATTTCTATATGATTGTATAATTTATTTACTGAAGAGGAAGAATTTAAATTATACAATCATGTTATAACTAAAAATGTACTTTGAAAATATATATTTTACTTAAATTGTGTTAATTTTAAGGAAATGTAAGAGGTAGTGGTGTCAGTCAGGTTGTGTGTATTTGTTATAAATATGAATAATTTATTTACAAAAAATAAAATGAATATGTTTTTGTACACAGACCGCAACAACGGTGACCGATACACCCAAGAATAAGAAAAAGGGTGGCGATAAAAAGGAGACACCCACACCCACAGCGGTCAAGGGACGCCGGTCTACAAGAGGCATGTATACACGATGAAAACTGTATTATTCTGTGCGGAGTGCGAGTTTTTGTCACTATCGCAGTGAAGAAGTTAACTACACTGAGGGTTTTTAAATTCGTGACATCTGACAGCTTTTTGATACGACAAGGACCGTCGGGCTACCAAGCGCCGCCTGGTGATAGAAAAAGAATCGAAAATTCTTATTGACCGTTTTTGATACCACTTACGCCACCAGATGACGCTTTGTGTGCGTTGGGTCTGGCCCCTAACGGTAGAAAAAATATCAAAAACCCTCATTTGTATCGAATTAGTTACCATTATTTGCTACTAGGAGCGTTGTTTCGATTCCATACCGATTGTAGTTACTTCACGGCGAGTAGTGACAAAAACGCGCACACATCACACAGTACTCTTAATCTACCCTTGTTCTAAGTTATTCAGATAGATTTATTCAGATTTAGCACCAAGTACATCGAATTTGTTTTCACATATCACGATTTATTTTTCAGAGACCAAATCGACCCCTGTGTCGCCCGAGCCCTCAACGTCGACCGGCAAGGGCACCCGCTCCGCCAAAAAAAAATAATACATGCCACAATAGTGTACTTTATCGGACATTAACCATTTTATACTAAACATGCCATTGAATTGAGAGCTAAGTATTTTTATATTCATATTTTCAGTGTAAGGAAAATTTAAAATTGGAACGTTTGTTTGTTAATTGTCTCTGGTTCATGAAAAAAGGTTACATATCATGGTCCTGGCTACTGAAAAATAATTGAATCTTTGTTCCGAATTTGAATTTTGAAATTGGAATCTTTTCATATTTTTTTATGTCTTTATTCAATGGCATTTATTATTTTTAAATGCATGTTTTGGTTGTCGGCGTAATTCTTATTTTTGTCGATCGACCAGTGTCGATAGCACAATAATGTCGAAAGAGCGTCGATAGATTATTATGATATTTGAGATTTTACAAGAATTTAATTTAAGTATGAAAGTATGAAATGATGTAGCTTTTGTATCTAAGCTACTGATTAAAAAAAATCGCTTAGATTTATGTTTTGTTTTAACATTTGTACTCTGACTGTCGAAATTAAGTCGTCAAGTTAAAAATAATAACTATATAATTATACAATGTGTATTGAATGTTTTAGTGTACATTGTTGTACATATTTTATTGACAAAACGGAGAAAAAATGAGATATTTTAACGATTTTAAACAATGTTTCAACTATTTTATTTATGTATTTATTTTACTCGTTGACTGGAATGTCTTATTGTTTAACAAATAATCTATCGATGCTCTTGTAACTTTAGAGATACTAGATAATATGTTATTTTTGAACCCATTTATTGTTTTTTTTTAGTAGTTTCGATAAGGCTCAAATATGGAGATCGTCAATTGTTGTATGATTAATGTTAAGACGGTTCTAACATCGGGTTATGTTACATCACATGAGCGACTAACGTACTAACACTTCAATGTACATAATATGTAACGCACTACTTTTTTTAACATTATATTAACATGCCTCAGATTGAGGCAAAACGTTGGTCCCAGAGATATTATTTTTGTAGCTGGGTCAAACAAAATTAATTTAAAGCATAATTTTTTTTTACGAGCTTTTTTTTAATGGGACGAGTTTTGGACTAGCAATGCTAAATTTTAAAAAATTGGTTGAATTGAAATATGTTGAATCACATTTTGCCCTAACTGTCTCTGCGGCCAGCCGATAATTTTAAGGCAATTTACAATGTTTTACATATTGTGGTGTTTTGCCCATAAAGTAAGCAATAGCTAAGTCTTATTTGGTGTAAGTTTAAATTCTAAATCTAGTGCATGTGGTGGCAGTAAAGTTACTGTTTATTAGTACAAAACCGACCGCACTTTGGTCGGATACGATCGTTCATCATAGAGCATTATTTTGATATGGATTGCTTCTATTTAGATACGAATTAAATTTAAGGTGTGAATTTCGAAATTGTTTACGAGATCTGGGACACACATGGATGACATTCAAAGTACTGATCATCCGGACCAATCGGTTGGATAATTCTGCTCACGTGTTTTCGTTTCCTAGGATTTTTTGAATCGGTCTAATGCAAATGTAAAATCATAGTAATATGTTGCGTATACAACAATGTTTGTGTTGTGCGGTGTGCGGGCGCTGGCCCAGTGTGTGCGACGTTAGGAAATCTTAAGTACCTTAACTTAGGTGGTATTTTTTAAATAGATTTAACTTTTTAAAGAGCATAAGTTTTAGAATATAAATTATTGTGTGCATTATGTCGGGCGGGCGACGGCGCCTCTGGTTACAATGGATTATAAAATATTTTAGCATTTTTACAACAAAGATATCAATCGAAGAGTACTATTGTAACAAAGTCCACAAAATTATATGCAATTGAAAAAATAAATATTAATAATTTAAGAGATCAGTTGTTTTCTTTAATCCCATTTTGATGAGTTAAGAAGACCTCTTTAGTAATGTTAATATTTATTGAATATTATATTAATATTAGTTAATAATTAAAAACAACATTTATTGCAAATATGTGGTAAAAATTCTTCGGATATTTATAATATAATGAACTTGCCGTAGTACAAAGGGATCTATATAATATATTGTTCTTCTTTGCCTGGCCTTTTCTCTTTTTATTTGGGGTCGGCCCTCCGTATCATGCATCTCTAGGTAGCTCGGTCCTGGGTCGTATCTTTCTTGACTTGATCTTCAGTATATGTGGTACATATTGTTATACACAAAATACAAATTAAAAAGAATGTTGATAATGATAGATCCAATACATAATTCTCGATACTGATCTAATTAAAATCACAAGTACTTACTTACCAGCCAGTCACCCGTGGCACTATATTTTTACTCTTGTTTTAAGCTAGTCGAATATATTAGGTCATTACATATGACATTGGCGTTTTGGAAAGGAGGAACAAAGTCGATTTTTTTTAAACATAATATATTTATTTAATCAAAGTATATACCATTGCTATCTATGCACTTTTGCTATCTCATAGGTAGTTCATTGATTCCTTTACTAAAAAAAAAACCATTCGGACAGGAATCAATAAAATCTCTGAAGGCACTTTGCCCCACTCTGCCCCATCGGAGTTTAATTTTTTCTCTTGCAAGAAGTTATCCAAATTTCGAAAAAAATAGCAAGCTGTTGAAGCAAGGTCTGGGGAGTACGGTGGATGTCTTAGATATTCCAATTGAAGCTCCTCTAATTTGGTAGCCGTCTGTTGTGCATTGTGTGACCTAGCGTTGTCCTGAAGCAGCAGTGGCCTAGAGCGAATAACCAACCTCGGTTGTTCAGCAGATAACTTTCTATCATGATTTGCAGTTGCTGGAAATAGTCATCAGCCGTAATCGTCTGGCCAGAGTTAAGAAACCGTAATCGTCTGGCCAGAGTTAAGAAAACTGTAGTAAACGACACCGGCACTAGTCCACCAAACGCTCACAAGTAACTTTTTAAGAGTCAATTTTCGCTTTGGGCAGGCAGGCTTTGGCTGGTTCGCCAGCGCTCAGCCATTTCGATGAGTGTTTCCGATTATCGTACAGGATCTACTTTTCATCACAGGTAATAATTCGATTTAAAATCATTCTCATTTATCTCATTCATCATCTTCATTAATGTGCCGGTTAAGTAATGTAACGCAGCAGTCGACGCGCGTTTGTCGGTTTGCTGCACTCAATTCATGAGGTACCCACCTTTCAAGCTTTTTACCTTCCCAATTTGCTTTCACAATAGCCTTCAATTCTTCATTATCAACTTTGGTCTCCGGCCGTCCACGGGGCTTGTTCTGCAGGTCGTAATTTCCAGAACGAAAACGTTGGAACCAAAAACGCACTGTTTTTTTTTTGCGACACCGCCGCCATACACATCATTAAATCCTTCCAGCCGTTTCTGCAGCACTGGTGCCACGGTGGAACTCGTACTCGAAAATAATACGATTTTTCTAGTTTTCCATTTTGTAAACAGAGTGACGCAAAGAAAAACCAAGAGGAAAAAACAAATGAATTACGGTTTTTGAAACAAATGTAAAGCGGTATAAATTTGAAATTGGAATTCCTAACCAACGAAGATAAATATATCATCGTTGGTTAGGAATTCATATTGGCCAGTACGACAAAACGTCAATTTCATATTATGTAAGGACCTAATATCTTACAGCTTTCTCCAACACATCCAAAATCGAATTCAAATTTGAAAATTTCGACGTCCCTTCAACGGCCCACATTTTTTCCACACAATCGTGCTGTATGCACGCTTATAGTAGTGTAATCAAATCGAAAGCTGACTATGTAGCTGTATATCTGTTCCTCTTTCTTTCTTCTACGAGAATGCTTTTTATTACACACTGCTGCTGTGTGCGGGCCGACAAGTGTGCTATAGGAAATAGCACACTTGTGTCGGCCCGCATCACACGTAATCAAAATCCGCGGCAGTGGTGCGGCCCGCTGCGCCCCGGCTGTGTGCATAGTTCGTATTGTAAAATATGTATGCGAGTGATATGCTTAAGACATAAGCAATTATGACATTTATTTCAAGAGATAAGGTTGACATTTGATTTCTGTACAATAAATTATAATGTAGACATAATATTTTGTTTCAGTCCCCCTCTTTATTAAATGTTATGAAAACCAGGTAAATATTTCAATGACAAAGGTAAGGTAGGTCAATAAATATCGCGAATTTGTTACCGAACTTATAAAATAATACAATAGCTGTGTTTTTTAACTTTTATTTTTAAATCTATGTCTACGAGACTTCCATCGCAGCGGCGGCAGTCTCTTCTGTGTACTTGCCCTTGTCCAGACCCAGAGCCGCCCTTCTACCCTTTGCTCTGCGGTCAAGGATAGCTTTACGGTCCTTGTTCATCTTTAGTTTGACGATCACACACTGTAAAATAACATGGTTACATTAGTAGGAGCGGTTATCATCATCTTGTATTGCAGATAGCTGTTTACATCAATCAGAGCCATGGAAGTGTATCTGCATGAACGATGCCCCTGTCACACGTTCGTACAAGACTTCGGTGTGACATGGAGACAAAGTCTCTGTCGCAAGTTTATCATCATGTGAAAATGGGATGTTAGATTATGATACTAAGGTAAGGTACCTGAAGGCGAGTTACTCGCACAGTGACCATATTATTTAAGTGATTAATATATATGGAAAATCATCATCATTTGTGATACATTTTTCATTGGCAAATTATACTTATTCCTTTACAAAAATACTAGCCAGCAATATATTTCGCCTTGATGGCAAAAAACTAAGAAGAAACATTTAATATAGTTAAAATTGTTATCAGATATTAAAATAACATTTGAAAGTTTCTCTATCATAAATATTTGCATAAAAAAATTCCCAGTTTGAGAAATAGTTTTTAACAAAGACATTAATTATATCTTCAGATACTGCAGAAGTACCAAAAATTTTGGTCTTCTCTTAAACTATACAAATCAGTCTAATATATTTTGTTCTCAGGTCAGTTCACACTGTGACATTACATAGTGCTGCATTTTTAAGATAGCTACTTTTCAAACTACACAAAAAGATACACATTTCTTATGACATCAGTCATCACATACTCAGTGCAGCGTGATACATCAAACATTCCAACTCTTCCAATGAAACATGCATCATCTTCCTGTGAAACGAATAAAGTTTAATATTGAATAGCTATCTTAAAAATACAGCATCACGTCTTGTATCCTTTCATTTTGTTGTGAATTGACCCTTATGTATATGTAACAACAGAAAATTACCAGTAAATGTAACAAGATCCAATGATAAATAATAAAATCATCAATACCTTTGAGGGGTGGATGCCGACATATGCGGTGGCTCCATTAGCCTTCTCTCGCTGGATCCTCTCGATGTACACAACAAACTTCTTCCTGTAAACCTGGACTACCTTGCCCACCTGCTGCCCCTTGTAGTGGCCGCGGACAACCTGACAAATGTGCGAGACTATTATACATAAGGATGTCAACAAGTTTTACTGTACAGTTTATTGGCAAAAGGAGGGATATGTTATAGAAAAATCAAGTGATAGTTGTTTTAATTTATAATTTATAAAGAATCATCTAAATTCTAATCTATTAATCTGACACAAGTCATAACCTATAAGTTTTGACTTGTAAGCATCAAGATAAATTTTTACATGTTAAGTGTTAGCATTAACCAGTTCAAATAGAACCTATATTTAGAGGATTTGTAGTAGAAGCCGAAAGAAGATGTATAGGATATTTATTGTATAATCATTTCAATAATTTCACTGTTTAGGTGAGGTTAGGTTTGAGCAAAACAATCAGAGCCAAGTCTTGAACCATGGTGCAGAACTGCTAGCACTTTCAGGGCTCGCTAAAGAAAACCTTTAGGTCGCCTATCCGGCGCTGGCAACTATCTGCAGTCTGTGAATGGTTTGAATCATCATTTTGTTTTGCAAAAACCCCCACGTGAGGTTATTGTTTTGGAAGGTTTAGAGATGAAATTTTAAGTAATATTTACCTGCACTTCGTCGTCTTTGCGGATTGGCATAGATTTAACATTGAATTTCTGTCTAAGCTCTTTGGATAGGGGAGCAGACATAAGCACTCTTCTGATGTGTGAAGGCGCACTGAAATGACGCTTCCTGTTCTTCCTCCTTGAGGACGTTACCAGTTTATTGTACTTCATCCTGGTTGTCTTCGCTGGAAATCCAAAATAACTTGTTTTAATTCACAAAACCAAAAACATTAGGTTACTCAGTGCGCGATGAACGTCAATCTGCCAAAGCAAATTTTGAGAGCTTCACACATGTTTGGGGAGGAAATATTCATTATTTTGGAGGCACTATTAGTAGCTGAATTAAATATAAATAAACAATTTGTTGAGTAAGTTGCACAAATGGAGATTTTTACGGATTATTTCACGTACCCGAACGACACGGCAAAGGTTCAAGTCAAAAAGACAAAATGACAAAAGATAAAATTTGAAGTCCATGATGGTAAGTGTTGCCATAGAAAAAAACTGCTGTCATTTTATGAAACAAGGAATTTTAATGTCGCCGCGACTTTGTCTCTGTTGATCATTTTATTATTAATAATAAATGCGCTTTACACACGGCCCAGCCTGCAAATCCAACACCAGTACTAATGGTCGCCATTGGTATGAAAAATATTAATTATTTATAATTTTTGCCTACAAGTCTACGGCCTTGGATTTGCAGGCTGGACCGTGAGTAAGGCGCTTATTATTAAATTAAATTAAAGACTTGAGTAGAACGAAGAAAAAAAAACAGATGGCAGGCCTTTTCTACGAATGTTTTTACCTTTATTATGGTCGTTGTTACGTTGTACTCATCTTGAATTTATAAAAATGAAAACACACTATCATCGTCTCAGTGCGTCTGATAAGTCGCGTCTTCAAAGCGTTCAAAAATAAATTTAAAAAAAGTAGTTAAAGAACTTTTGTGTGCTGAAGCATAATATAAAGTTAATGATTTTATGAATGGTATCACACCTTGGGAATGAGTTGGCCCCCTGCAAGGCTACTTCTAAATTACATATGTTATTGTACTCTTGTCATGTAGTTTTAGTCATAACATGTTATATATACCTTTTTGATTTTAAAAGAACAATTTTCCATCTTTTTGATAAAACATGGCCCCGCGCGAGTTTCTTACGCCGGTTCTTCTCGTCGGGCTAGTTCCCAGGTATGGGCAACCTTTGACATGTTGAGGGCCAAACTTTAGCGTGCAAATACGTTCGCGGGCCGCGTTTAAAAGTACTTAGTGCATTTTAAAATAGTGATAATATTTTTTGCGATAGATATTAGACATGAAATAATACGACAACGTTATTATAGTACAATTTATTAAAATAACAAAATGAAATTTAAAAAAATGGTACATTATAATTAAATCGTTAAATTTGCAATTGATACAATCTACGAAAGTTAAATACACCGAAATCAATGAGACACTTCAGCTTCAATTTGGGAAACTAATCCATCGATATTTGGATTAATTCCACTTATACAAAGACGTAAAAAAATTCCAAATTATCGTAAGTCAGTCTTTTCTTTCATCAATGAAAAGAACCTGTTCGCATTTATAAGTACTGCCAGACGCACAAATTAATCTTCTTGCGAATTTTCTAAGCTGCGGAAAATTGTCTTTTTCTAGGTATTTTTTGTAGAAATCGCACAACTCTACGTCTTCAAATTTGGATTTTAGGAGTGAGTTTTTTTTAATCTCGATCAACTCCATTTATATGTGTATTGGAGCACTTTGTACATTACATTTTGTAGGAGTAGCAAATAAACTGAAACAGTCTTCCATGTTTTTGAAGTCGCTAAATCTCTTCGAAAATTGTTCCGACAGTAACTTGAGTTCTTCAGCATATTGAGCATAAGCAATATTTTCATACGCAGAGAGCGGGTTGAAATGGTAACTGTTACCAGACAGCATCTGTGAATCCCACAAGCGTAGTTTGATATGAAATTCTTTCAAATGGCTGTACAAATCATTTACTAACTGTCCTTGTTTTCGAAGTTTCAAATTTAAAATCATTCAAATAGCCTGTAAGATTGACCAGAAATGCTAAGTAACATATTATCCATTTTGGGACACTTATTTCAGATAGTGGTTTATCTTTTATTTTCATAAAGTCTGCTATCTCATTTCTTTGTTTAGCTTTAGTTAGCTTTGTTAGATACAGCTATTTGTGACGCCTTAGCTATGAAAGGTCATCTATTGGCGGTATCAATGGACATTGAAAAAGCTTACGAAATGGTTTCAAAGAATGTAGTGTTAAACGCCTTAAAATTACTTAATATTGCCGAAAATAATGTTTTTCATTTCGTAAACAATTTTCTTTCTCACAGGAAAATCAAAGTGAGAATAAATTATGAATATTCAGATCCAATTGATATTGCCAATGGACTTCCACAAGGCTCTATAGTTAGTGTAATTTTATTTATACTGACTATAAATGACGCTCTTTCTGTTATAAAAAGTCCCGTTAAAGGTATGCTTTTCACGGATGATTTAACATTGTACTGCATTGGAAAAAATATTCAAACAACTTCACAACTAGTTCAAAATTATCTTAATGTACTGCATAAATGGTCTAATGACGGTTTTTCTAAATCTAAAACGGAGTTTATTATATTTTCTAGACAAAATAGTCCCTTTGACAATATTACACTAAATCTTGATGGCCATCTACTTACTAGGACTTATTCTATTAAAATTCTCGGAATGTTATTTGATAGTAAACATACATGGAAAATGAATATTAAAAAATTAAAAGCAGACTGTCATAAACTTTTAAACATAATTAAAGTTTTATCATCCATAATTCGATTATGGATCGATAATTTATGATTTAGCTAATAAAAATTTACTAGGCAGTCTAAATTCAATTCAAAATACAGCTCTAAGACTGGGAGCTTTTAGAACTAGTCCTTCCTACAGTTTACTTGCAGAATCAGGCGAAATTCCCCTGTGGCTTAGAAGAATTAAGCTTTGTTTATCTTACGCATTTTATGTTACTTCAACACCTTTTAATCCCGTAAATAAGGCAATTACAGTCGAATACCTTCACGAAGTTTTCCTAGTAGAAGTAAGATTGCATGCCCCATTGAGATTACGTTTAAAAAAATATTTGGAAACCTCAAATACATCTTTACCTAAATTGTACCAAAGACATATTCACCTCATTCCCCCATGGACTAAAAACAAAATTAGTATTGATTTAAATCTTAACAAATTTGTTAAGGAAACGACTGACACTATAGTCTATCGCAAACTTTATTTTGATCTAGTTGAAAGTTATCGTAACTATAAACTAATTTTACTAACGGTTCTGTTACTGATAAGGGAACCGCTTGCTCCATTATTTTTGATCCGGATACTACTGTAATAAGTTTACCCATCCAATATTCTATATTTTTATGTGAAGCTTATGCAATCTATCGTTCTGTCAAAATGGTTCTAACAAACCTCATCCATCAATTTTATGATATTTTAACCGATTCTAAATGTTCTCTTTTAGCTATTCAAAATAGATTTTCTGAAAATCCTCTTATACAGTTAATACATTCTGTGGTTTTCGAATTAAAAGAACTATCAGTTGATATAGTATTTATATGGATACCTTCTCACCAAGGAATAGATGGTAACGAACAAGCTGACCAGATGGCTTGGGCTAGTTCAATGTCATATACTCGTAACGACATTCTCATTATTCTTTGCGATGCTAAACGAGAATTATCTAACACAATTAATCTTATGTGGAATCATATTTGGATTACTGACTCTTCCAAATTACATATTTTCAGGAGAGACGTTCTAAAGGGTAAAACTAAATTTTTTAAACTTAATAGAAAAGACCAATGTATTTATATAATTTTTAAATTTATATATATATAACACGGCTGAGAATAGGCCATACCAACGCATCTCACTCGCGACTCGCATTTGGTCGCGAAAAGCACTCCTCGGACTTGTCTTAGATGTAGCTCACCGTTCACTGTTAGTCATGTTTTAATAGATTGTAATAGTTATGATTCCGAAAGACAATTGTTTGGCTTTACCAATGACATATATGTATTATTAACTGATCCTGATATGTGTGATAATGTTCTAAAATTCCTCAAATATTGTAATTTTTATGGTTTAATTTAAATAATGTAATAGTGTTCGCTGATAACCTATGTAGTTCCAAGCAACCTTAAATAAATGGAAAAAAAATCCTCTCCTGTAGTGGTTCCTTTTAGCGGCTGTAAAGCAAGCAATTCCTCAGTAACAGTAAACTCCTTATCAACACCTCGAATAAATATAGCCAGTTGAGCTGTGTCAGATAAATCGGTGCTCTCGTCTAATGCTATGGAAAATGATTCAAAACCAGCCATACGGTCAGTCAATGTTGTTTTTATATCATTAGCCATCATTTCTATACGTCGAACAACAGTTCGTCTTGACAAACTAATTTTTTAAATTCATATTTCTTTTCAGGACACAAAATACCGCAAACATCCAACATACACTCCTGATAAATTCTGCTTCGGCAAATGATTTTAATGCCTTGCCAATTTTGAGCTAACTATAAAACTAGCTTTCACAAAATTATCAAGTTGTGTTCTTTGTTTATGAAACATTTGTTGCTGTTTTTCCAAATTTGCGGTAAGCTTCTGGATTTTGTCTGCTCTTAATTGTCCTGTCAGTGAGTGCAGCGTAGCATGCTTAGTTGAGTAATGCCTCTTTATATTGAATTCTTTCATTACTGAAATGGATTCATTACACAGCAAACAAATAACAATAAAAAGAATTCTTCAGTCCATTTTACTTGAAACTCGCGACCCTCTGTATTTACTTTTCGTTTCTTTCCACCAGACATCAATTTTGTTTAGTTTTCGTTCAATAAACTTAATAACAAACTATAGTTAGTAACCACTCAAGATGCACACAAAGTCGCAAAGCAAGTTGACGGCTCGAGCAGTTCGCTAGGATATCGCTTGTCCAAGTTATCACCACGGTAGCTCAAATAGAACTGAACTAACGTTCGAGCCATCCACCCGCTTATATAGGCAAAATGAAGGAATAATCTGAAAAAATCTTTGATGTGTTGCCCGTGAGGCGGCAAATCTCAAAGAATTTGATCGAGCAAGCCGAGTGGCAATTATCAAAGAGTGAGGCCTCACTGTCACTCCCGTGAGTATAAGTACCTATTTTATTAATTTAATCCAAAAATACAATTAAAAAATATTATTTAATATTTTTTAATTGGATTTTTTCAAAATGTCTCGCGGGCGGATCATATCTTACAGCGGGCCGGATGCAGCCCGCCGGCTGGTTGTTGCCCATATATTATGATGTAGACCGACGTTCAGAAAGTGTATAAAAATACCTATTTTGAATAAAGAATTTTGACTTCGACTTTGAGTTTGAATCATTGAAGTACCAAATATACATTAATATAGTTTTTTTACAATGTGTTATCTAAATGCATAATTATTCTATTTGTATTAAGTATTTATTCTTTTAAACAAGGAACTTTAAATACGTTGTGTAAAATATAATCTTCTTATTTTAAGTCAGCTCAAAAAAGCTAATTAATTTTATAAACAACTTCGTTTTCTGCCGTAAATGCTCAAAGGTTCTTTGGCGCTCCAAGCTCTTTGCTGGAGAACGCGAAAAACTTAAAAATAACTACCATGATATAAATGATATTTTATTAAAAGGTGCCTGCACGATTAATAGTTTTGAAGAAAATTGTTGACATAAATTATCATAGATGTATAATATTATAGACGAGGCATGTTGAGGCAAAAATTGTCCCCACTTAAATGGCCCCATTTTTGAGTTTTTGGGGCCACTTTGACAAAAATAAATTTTACTGTACCTTCCAGACCAAGAAGATACACATTTAAAACCTGCAACACTAACTACAGAGCTAACTCATTTCTAGTGCGAGCAAGCAGAACTTTTAACACTATCTGCAAAGAACTCAATTTAGATCCTTATACTACCAAAAGTAAGATTTTAATATGATTTTTTTAGTCAATGACTGATATGGTTTGCTTTCGGCACAATTATTGTACAATTCCATTTTATTAGTACCACCTTGTAATACAAAAAAATACAAAATTAAATTATGTTTAGATTAAGAATAAAATGTTATGTATGAGTAATTGTGGAGCAAGTAGTTAAGTTTGCTCTTTTTTTTTATATGTTTGTCTATCTGTGACAACCTATTATTGGCTTTCTGTAATGATAAACTGAGTTTATTTTTATTATAAATAAGCTGTTGGTTTTCCAAAATAAATAAATAAAATAAATATTTACACGCTAAGGCATTATATAACATTATTCATATTTCATAGTAATATAATTTTTTAAAAGATTGAATGATACGGAGAAGATACCTAAGTACGAAGGAAGTCTTTATTATATTTACATTTTACAAGTACGTTTAGCATGGTCCGACTCTCGCTTGGCCGGCTATGACGTAGCGCGTAGACATCCGATACAAAAATACATAAACGTAAAGTAAGACACTATAGTGCGCTAAATTGCTATGAATTTATTAATGATTTTGATTGCACGAACGAAATTGCAGGCACCAGCTAGTTACAAAGAGTAAGAAGCTAGTTTTAAGTAATCATTGAACCATTGGGCGCGAAAATAATCAAGTAATGCATTAAAAGTCAGCGATGACACGCGTAAAATTTCTAATTCAAAATTAAAGTAACATATTTTATTTTCATGCAAAAGACCCATAAAATTATATATTATATATAAATTTATAAAATATTATTTAACAAAACATTCAAATAAAATCTAAACTACCTGAGGCTGGGGCTGTATGCTCCGGAATCCGGAAGGCCGTAGAAAACTCTGAGCATTGAAAACAGAACTCTGCGCTAAAACAATAGAGCTGAAAATCGAACACACAAGTGTCGAGCCAAATGTCAATAAATTTTTTTTAGAAATATCAGCATACAATTAAGTATTTAAATCAAAGTTTTCAAAACTCTCAATCTTCATACAAGAAAAAGTTAGGTCATCTTGGTTTTCACCATACCTCAAATGTCAGCCATCTTGAATTGACCATATTTCAAATGTCAAAATGGCCCTAAAAACTCCAAAAGCGGGGCATTTAAGTGACAGATTTTGCTTCAACACGCCTCGTCTACAATATATATGTCTAAGATTTTAAATAGCATATTAAGTCCTTTTTTGCTTTTACATATCATTTTACATTTTACATATCATTCTGTAGAGCACAACATTGTGGTAGTAAGGTTATCAGTTTCTTCTGCTGAGGAAACCTTTTGATTTGTCTGATTTTGCTACGTAACGAGCGTAAGATTAAATAAACTTAGCAAAAACAAAATAATTTAAACAAAACTTTTTATATTCGACTGAAACTAATAATAATAAATTATTATTATTAGTTTTTATTATTATTATTACTAGCTCCTCACACCGGTTTCGGTGACCAGTTTCATTGAAACCAGACCAGCTACGCAGCAGTTAAGTTATAGTCTGATGGATGGATAGTTTTGGACTCCGTGGTCCAGTGGTTTAGAGCTTGTTTCCAAGTTTGGTTAGGACAATGCAGGCTGATCACCTGATTGTCTGACAAGAAAGATGATCCATGCGTCGGATGGGCATGTAAGAAGTCCGACCTGCGCCCGATCACTCGCCAGTCGTGTCGGTTATCCGACCCACTGGGATATGAGAGTAAAAGGAAGAGAGAGTGCTCTTGTATACTGCGCACACACTTGGGCACTATAAAATAACTCCTGCGTAACTGGCCTGGTGTCAATGAAACCGGCCACCGTCACCGAAGTCGGTGTGGGGAGCTATTATATATATGTAACCTCATTGTTTTTTAGACTTGACAATGAATGTCAACTGTCAAGGGAATGAGACTTATATTTAATTTCTTATGAATTATTTGTATAAAATATTATTTAAATTGTCAAATATTAGCATTAAATGTTGTTTCTTTAGTTGTAATTCAACACATTATCTTTTATTTCCATATTGTTAAATAATCATATTATAAAACAACATTTAATGCTAATATTTCACAATTTAAATAATATTTTATACAAATAATTAATAAGAAATTATATATAAGTCTCATTCCCTTGACAGTTGACATTCATTGTCAAGTCTAAAAAACAATGAGGTTACATATATACTTCGAGTCAATCATCTTTTTTTCCGCCTGCCCTTGAAAAAGACTACAGTTGGTATAGTTAACTAGCTAGTGAGGCATAAGGTAGCAGAGCTTATCTACAAGTTATAAACTAAAGAGATTTTACACTCGTTATTAGTTAGTTAGGCACTATGCTCTCTAGGTAGGTAAAGTGGTAAGTGGCATACCATCCATTCATCCATTGCAATGATATGCTCACACCATGAATGGCCGAATATCCCTGTGTCCTCTGAGCGCGACCCGGCGAGGTGCGTGCGAGCTTGTAACGCATGTCCGAGCCTGCGCAGTGGCGTATTCGCCCGGGCAGTGAAGGGGCCGCCGTCGAGGGCGCCGCACGAGGGCCGCGAGTGATGTGACACGATGGCCAGCGCGCCCGAGCCCGCCACCGACAGACCATGGGCGAGGTTATAGGTGAGTTACGGTACCCCCCGGAGTAAAAACCCCCCCGGAGTAAAACCGCATGTTACATGGTGACGATGCGAGTACAGATTTACGATTCAATACTGAGGTTATCACTTTCCCGTGTATGTGTTTTTTCACAGAAATAATCAATTTTATACGCGATTTAAAATACGATTTGTTGTGAAGAACGAGTGAAGTTGTGATGCTGTAATATAATTTACCTTCACTTAATTTATCTTCTCTTTCTTATCTGTTTATCCTTAAACATAGAAAATTGAGAATTGCCAATACCGATTGACTTTATTAATCAGTAACCAATAACATATTATGTATTTCAAATGTGTTAAATTGCTAAGAGTTTAAATTCTGGATGAGAAAGCTGTGAAACTAAGAAATATAATTTATTATCTGGGATGAAGTGGGTAAAACATAATTGATATTTATTTCAATAACTTTGATGATTTCAGCATCAACTTTCACTGAAATATAACTAACATTACGTTTTTGTGTGAAAATCAAAAGTGTATTTTAATGTTAAATTCCCTTTTCACCCAAATCATGTCGAAAAGTTGTAGGGTGTAGAAAAACGGGTTCCCCCGGGAGACCTCAGACGGGAACGTGTAAAAACTCCGTGTCATTGGATTCTTGTGACTTTCAGTTATAAGACTCAGTAAATATATTTACTATTATAAGTTATTTTTTATTATTAATACTTTAACAAACTAGTTGTAAGGACCAATATTGTGTTCTAGTGATTTTCCTTTTAGTTTTTGAGTTGTTAAGTGACAAATCCTCAAATAAGATTCGAATGAACAAGACGTTATTAGGCTTTGGATTCTAAAACCTTTCAGCAATTTCAGTAATTAGATACTACAAAAATACTTTTAGTTCCAAGAGTATTGACGAAAATGACAGCAACTATTAAGTTTAAGGACACCTCTTGAGAAATATATTTCTCGTGTAGAAATCGATTTCTTATAGAAATTAGGAAAATATAACATTGACAATAATAATTTATAGTAATTTGTCTTCTGTATACAATAATCTTTAAATTAGTAATTAGTTTTTACAAAATTCTGGGACAATTAAGTGTTTTTTTTAGATTTTGCACCACTTGAGCGCTACGAGTCATTGCCCCAGCTTGATAACAACCAGCACAATAAGTTTATGAGCTGGCATTAAATTTAATAACATTTTTAGGCTTATTAAATTAGACAAGATTACAGTAAAGCGGTCTCGCCAGAAAATCATCTACACAAATTCTAAATAAGGTTTTTAATTGGAATTTCACTAAGTACCTATGGTAACTTTACAAGCTAGCATTATATAATATATTTAATTTCGTAAGTCTGTTTAACAAGCTTGTATTAATTAAACTGAGCGTTCCTTAGAGCTTACTTAATTTTGTACTTTGCGAAATTTTCTTTAATAAGCCACTACGAAGAATTTGGACCTCGGGATATTATTTATGCAAACACTTGTGAGGATTAATAAAATGGATATTGGTTACTTTTCTACTTACATTTACCCCCTTACTAATAAAAATATTTATATAGTGGATAATCTATACAATGTTTTGTCCTTGTCTGATACGTCGGAAAAGTCACTTGACAGGTAAGGACAAAACATTGAATAGCTTATCCACTGTATAAATATTTTTAGTAGTAAGGGTTACCTACTAATCTACACAGATGCTAATCTTCAGTTTAGCCTCTGTGGCTAAGTTTTAGTTGATTTTAAAGATTTCATTTTAAGTTTAATTCAACGAACTACAGATATACAGACATTCAGACAAGACAATTGTTAACGTCCCGCGGTGAACTCCAGAGAGTTATGATATGGTCACTAGTGGCTACTGGCTAAACCCACGTCAATGTAACGTTGACAATCCTGAGTGACACTTGTTTGTGATATTGCGACTTTGAATTATAAATTAGTTTGTTTTGTGATTATTAAAACAATAGTGGCAGCGTGTAACTCTTATCATCACCCTAATAAATTGTGAATAATATGTAAATATAAAGTTTATCTTACATTATTTCAATGGTGAGATGTACGTTTTTTTGTCAAAAGATAATTGGTATTTTAGCTACCGTAAGCGCGTGTAAAGGGGCGCCTGGGGCGCCGGGCGTTTGCTGCTCTTACCTAATCTTGCCCTGGCATAACGCCGCCACTGATAATAGTAATTATATAGGTAGGTGATGTTCATATAATAATAGGTACGTTACAATAAATACTTGTAATATTATACCAAAATGAAAAATGAAATTGGAAAAAATCTTTAGGGAATTATGAAAAATATTTTAGGATTAAAGTGATACATAAATAAAAATATTGTTAAATAATTTAATATCGGTATACTTAGTTAATTTTAGATATTATTATCTATTAATAGTGTTTCATGTATGTAAGCAGGCCATCCGTTTGTGATAAAGACTAATATATCGCTTTATTTACAACTTATGCTAGCAGATAGATATGAGTAACTAAGGCTACTTTTAAGAATAGGGTTCCCTTAAAAACTATGGGTTCCGTTTCCGTTCGCGGTTCGTTCCACGCAAAAGAATTAGTGGGCAATAGCTAGTAGATAAATAAATTAACACGTATTATTTAAATGATATCGTAATTTGGAGTTTATTAGTAATCACTCGATATCGAATGGAGATCGAATTGCCAATCTATTTCAAGTGACACTTAGATCTTATTTAATTTGGTTTAGAAACGGATTGATCCTGACGATCAGGTATTAAAATATAGGTAAGTATTAATAACTTTTTAAATATAATATTATAAAGCACGTGATAAAGACATGAATCAAAAATAATTTATGGTTTTTATTAATTATTTTTATTCAACCCGCTATAATATTCTTTCCATTGACAAAAATACTCGTAACAAAAGAAAAACTTATGAAATTCTTTAATATTATTGACAGGTCTCCGAAGGAAAGTTATAATATATAAAGAAAACCAAAAATCTGAGTTTTGCCGGGGAATTCAATGGGTGATGGTGGTTTT
Source organism: Phengaris arion (assembly GCA_963565745.1). Lineage (NCBI taxonomy): Eukaryota > Metazoa > Arthropoda > Insecta > Lepidoptera > Lycaenidae > Phengaris > Phengaris arion. Next base: position 2,306,963 of record OY751445.1, read on the forward strand.
TGTATGTCTTTCATAAATTTTTGTTATGTCGGTTTTTAATGTGTAATATTGGTTTCTACCAGCCATATATTATACTATTAACCATTAAATATCCGTTAACGTGCACAAGTGTGGGCAAGTGGTACAACTACAAAAAACGTGCGATTTTGTGTTCCCTCTAGAACTCCCTAGGAACTTTCAGTAAGGCTTCTACCGCTTTACTGAATCGACTCACTTGACTCATTGACTGCACTGACTATGTATTTGGACTTTGACTAGACTTTAGACTTGGCGATTTAGGAATACGGTGAAGAAAATTGAAACGTGAAGCGTGAGTTTTTCAGCCAGGACTTTCGCTCACGGGGCTTGTCGCTGGTCGTTTCGTGCTTTGATATTCATAATATTTATGATAGATTTGTCTGACAGTCAGTCAGTCTTTCAGTCTAATATCATACTATCGTGTTTTAAGTAAATTTTCTTGTCTATGCATATTACCTACTTCACGTTATTTTTGACACCATATTTTATCCATTTTAAGCATACAAAAAACGATCGGAGCTAATCCATACAGGGCTTAGTGACCAATATTAATGATGCGGACTAAGCTAAAAACAATATGTGCACATTTTTAAAATGTTTTGTTTTGAGCCACGGCACGGGCGAGGCTGACAGTTAAATAATTGGGTACGCTGAGTGTTGCAGCGCAGAGTCACGGCTGTTGTTTTTCAATTTGTTCAACTATTTATATTGAAATTCCTTTATTAGTTTGCTGATGATTTCATTGGCTGTTTTCAGTATATTTAGGCACTAAAGAATCGTTATTCTTTAGCATTTATCTGACTTGTAGGTACTGGGTTAGTTATTATTAATGTGTAGCCAATAGGTGAACTTAGCGAATTCAATCTCTATAAGTTTTAACATTTATTTTTTTTCCCAAAATACAAGTATAAAAATAATTGAAAATATTGAAAATACTTTTAACGCAGTTGTTTTTTTATAAAATATTTGATAACATTTTTCTATTATTTTCATACGAGAAAATGTGGTTTAGTCGAACATTCGAGAAGGCAAAAGGTGTGATGAAGCAGAAAATTGGCTCGAAAGGAACGATAGGTATCGCTGCGAGTATCAATGGAACTTATTTAATACAATAATCGGACATCGGCTTTGACAATTCTCTTCATATTCAGTTTTGAACATTTTTATTCAGAATTCAGAACCTCAATTTCTCGTATAGATTTTTAACATACTTTCAATGAATTGCAAATGAATCGTCTTGATATCATTAACTGATTTTCGGAGTTTCGACCAATCATAACGCGTTTAACGTTGGTTGAACGTAGAGAATACCATTTTGCATTTGTTACAACAGCAAAATGGCTGTTGAAAAAAAAAAATGTTGCTGGCGATGAAGTTTGAAATTAAATAGCCCATAATACTAGTGTTTTGTAGGTTTCGAATTAGAATTGAATTTAATTCAATTTTGTATACTAATTAGATGTATGTATAGAGTGTTTAGGTTAGTATTTATTTATTACTGACTGTTCAGTTATTTTTTTTATTAAAAGCTTCTTAACATCATTGTATTTAACCAGAAAGAGTACCAAAAAGTTGCTTGCCTAACTTGTCTTGTTGTTGCCACAGGGGCGACTCTCTCTACAAATGACAGCTCGCGCACCGGCGAATGTCAAAAAACACCAAAATAATTTTAAACGTCGCGTCAGACAAATCTATCATAATATATATTACGAAATTGTACTGTCAATTATGTCAAAGCACAAAACGACCCGCCCAGCCACGCGCTGCCACTCGTGTAAATCGGTGGAATGACGATTATTTACGTTAGTAATGTATATTCTTTGTCTAAGCATACATTTTTACAAAAATAGTGTAACAAGGAACGGCTGATGCTAAAATTTTCTGCTAAATGTCGTGAAACACCGTAAAACATATTACATTAAATTTACTACACCTTAGCGGAAGAGATCGCTAGAGAAGAGATACTTTAAACATAACTTTACCTCCATAGAGACTCAAACTTTTCCATGGTGTAATAACATTCAATGCCCATAGACTGAAAAATGAAGGTTTTATAGCTGCGTGATGCGTCGCAATCGTTTGGGAGAATAGACTTCTATTGCCTTTCTGGATAGTTCAATAAGTGAAATTTTGAAAGACATTCTACAACATGTATGTCCCTTTAAATCTGCTTTGATGTTATGTCCTGTTTGATCATCGTAGTAATATGGTCACTATACCGATCTGTGCAGGAATTATCGAGATCTGATGCATATCGAAAATCTATGTTTTGATTGTTCTTATATCAGGATAACCATTATTGGTACTAGTAAGTGTCCTATAACTTTTGACAATCCTTTAATTATTTCGTCATGGACAACCCCGTCAGGTGATTGAATCACCCGGCGAAACAAATTTCCGCGCGAATAATGTGTTTTATAAAAACTCTTAATTGAGTTCCGCGGTCGTTCGCTTAACAAATATTTTAAAATATAATTAATATATATACTATTTGATTAAAATACCGTTGACGCGAATCCAATTTGAGGGAATCCAGAAATTTGTTGACGTTTAATTAAATTGTGATAAAAACAATTTAATCAATGGATGACAAATTGATTTTGAAATGGATTTCTGTCACTCCCTATATAATGCGTTTATCATCAAACTTTGTAGAAACTACGTTATTACAATGCATCTAGAAAACATCAAACTTTTCGACTAATATCTGAAATAATAATAAAACTTTTTTTTCTATCCATTATTGGATGATTTATTAGATATATATTCCCCGAGCGGTCGGTTTTTAAATGTCGTATGGTTGCCCAAACACACACGGCGTTCTCACAACATGGTCAGTCAGTCCAGTCATTCGACTGGTCAATACGTCTGGGGCCAACCATTTGCGGATTTCCTCACGATGTTTTCCTTTACCGTTAGAGCGTCCGTATGATGTACTTGAGATCTGAAAAAGTCTCATTGGTACACTACACAACCTGGAAATCGAACCTGTACTCTCTCGAGTGCGAATGAAACGGTCTACCCACTAGGCCACGGAGCTCCGTAATTAAGATACCATTGAATAATACTGTGGCTAAATCATAATTTAGGCGAGGGATGTCCTTGAATTTGCCCAAAATATGCACACCCTAGTGTGGTATGAGAGTCCGCGTTTTGATATTGCATTCTCAGTTATGAATTCGCTACATGTTGTATATTTACTTAATTGTTTTTGTCTGTAAGGAGCCACAAAGCGTCACGTGTCTGTACAATTTACATAAATTGTGACCGTAGGGACAACTAAAATAGCTTTTTGGAATTAAATAATCACTAAAGAATGCTTCGTGAAAAGTTTAGTCTTGGTTATAGACTAAAGATTCGGAGGCTACAGATTTGTTGTGGTCTCTGCCTGTCCTATTGGGCTCGGTGGTCTCTGCCTGTCATATTCGGTCGCCGGTCTCTGCCTACCCCTATGTGTGCCACTGGAGTTTTCCAATTTTTAATACATACAGCGCATTGACATTTCTTGTTACAATTTAATATCAAAGAATTTTTCAACCTTTATACCCTCGAGTTAAATTAACCCACTTCACTAATCACTATATCGAATCATGATTTGGGTCTGTCGGGACGGATTAATCAGGACATCCCATGTTTGTAGTCATGTAAATCCCGGAGATCTGAGACGTGCCGGGGAATAGAGCATCTTTAATGTTGAATTTCGCAATTCCTTCGCGAGATATCTTAAAATAGAAAAAATTGAGGGTTAAAAATATATTTTATCCTTACATAAGTTACCAGTTTTGCGACAAGGGAAATCTGTCTATGTCATCTGAAATGAAACCTTTTTCTCATCCAAACTTGCCCAAGTATGTTCTAACATTAAATAAGAGGTGTGTGCCAGTAATTTATAAAATAGATGCAGGTAAGTGATGTTTGTAAAGTCTTAAAAAGTATTTTGAAATTTAAATAAATGATCACTACTTTTTAATATTATGCAAGCAATGAAAAATTTAATTAAATACAATGAAAGTAAATAATTTATGCACTCAAACTGTTAGTAAAGTTTTATTATAAAAGTGCTAACACACGTACCGATTGGGTACGTGTCCGAACAAATCCGACCGTGTGTAGAGTCGTCCGGCGAACATAATTATTAATGAGTCCGCCACTGTCCGCGTCGGATTTGGTTCGCTTCATACCAAATCCGTGCGTGTGTAGAGCAGTCGGGCGTTTGGGCCGGACAACGATCTCAGTGTTGCCAACTTAAGAATTTTCCCCCCAAAATAAGGGAAAATATCTACGGGGGTTTACTAGGGGGCAGGATTCTTAAGAGTTTACTCCTTAAGAATCATTTTTTATATGTGTATATAGCCCGGGGTATGAAAATATATAGGGGGTGAAATCAGATTAAGTGACACGTTAGTTTTATGTCATTTACCTACGCGTAAGTCTTTATGTGTATAAATACATAAAGTTTTTGGAGTTTCTAGCTTAAGTCTTTATGTAGTTTCTAGTTTTTTATCTCTTATTTATTATAATTATCTTATTATTTATTATAAAATAATTAGCTGATCTCAATAACAATTATATTTGGATTAACCCAATTATATTCCAATAAAATCAGCATAAATCTTCTAAATAGTATAACTAATCAGGGTCGATTTAAGCGTTAAGTTTGGGAAAAATATTTTTGAGAGTTGGTATCACTGCACGATTTCAATCGATTGCTGTAATCATCATCGTCATCGAAATACAGCACTGTAAATAGAACTCTGCGCTAATACAATAGAGCTGAAAATCGAACATACGAGTGTCAAGTTTTCAACACGGCCTGCCGTACCAAATCCGTGCGTGTGTACCGGATTCGACAGGACCAAGTTCGAGTGTCTGTTAGCACTATTAATTCTGAAGCTTAATTCGATATAAGCTATGCATGGCAGCCTAGTACCTTGACTGGCGCGTATTCACCGGACAATATATGCGCGTTAGTAAAAAAATACGCGCGTAGCTTCTATACGCTATGTATGGGGTCCTAGTACCATGACTCGCGCGTATGCATTAAGTGCGTCAAGTCGCGACGAATCCACCCTTTGTGGACATAGTCTAATTTATAAAACATCAAGTCCATGTTCACATAAAATAAATAAATTACACAGTTATCAGATATTACACAGTTTTGGCAAGGGGACAAATCTCGAAAAAAGCATTTTTCGAGCATCATTAGTAAAAATATAAGCTGGAAATGCTTGCTCGTACCCAGTGAATCGAGAATAAGTTATGTTTTTTAAGATATCCTCCATATACAATCTTCTATTAATAACATATTTTTAAAATTGTTTACTTAATTTTTTTGTTCACTTCTTTGTTTCCCTAAGCGATAAGGTTAAGACACACAAGAGCTCCTATGTGTTGCAGATGTCTGTGTGCAACTGCTGTTAACACATCACTATTATGAGTAGGTTAACAATGCATCATGTACCATTCCCATTTATAAAAAACTGAGTCATGATTTGTCCTGCATATCGTGAAGCCATAGTCTCCCTAGTGTGGTAATATTGTATCCCGTAGTCCAGGACTGAAAACCATCATTGTGTCATCTGAGACAGACAGAATTTCCATCTGTTATTTTTAATTAAAGCGCTTCCACGTTGTAATAAGTGTCAGAGTGGCTTGACATGGTGCGGTACTCCACCGCTTCATTATAAGAATCAACAGTAACGTCCCCATTAGGAGTGATGAGGATTTAAAGACTACTAGCTTTTTCCCGCGGCTCCTCCCGCGTAATTAATACAGTATCCCACGAGAACACTGCACTTTTTCGGGATAAAATGTATCCTATGTTTTAATCCAGACCCTAACCTACCAAATTTCATCAAAATCCGTTCAGTAGTTATTGTGTGAAAGAGTAAAAAACATCCATCCATCCATACATACATCCATCCATCTATACATCCTCAAAAACTTTCTCATTTATAATAGTACTAGGACAGGACTATAATGACCTCAGGAAGAGGTCATTATACACTTTTAGCACTTTCACCATGATATGCGCAGGAGTCGAGAACGTATCAAAGGTGACACACTTGACACCTGTCCAAAGAATTTATCACACTTTGACACCTTCTTGACGTTTTTGCGCTTATCGCGCCTAAGGCTGGTAAACTGAGCTAATCTTAGTCTAAAACAATAACCTAGTTCACTTAGCTAAAGCTCGTTTTAATTTGCGAAGATCACCACTACCTATCACCCTTGTCTACTTTTAAAAGATTAAAATACAGCAAGAGGTATGACGTCATATCAATGGAGCCTACACGGTACATTAGCGGTCGTAAATAACAAAAGTACGGTCCCGTGGGTGTCCTACTTGTTCCCTCCTTATAGGTCATAGGTATTAATAGGAGCTGTGTGTATGTATATAGACTCCTCGCTGGAAATCTGTATGAAAGGTGATTGTTACCGACTGAACACACAACTCAAAATAGTAAATTTTGTGCGTTGACAGATAGTTAATGTAAATAAAAGCTGTAACCGGACTACGCAAATTATATAGCTTATAAGATACCCGGATAACTATTACGAACCTATTCATCTCATTAGTTTAGGCTAGAGCCTAACACGGTGGAACAGACATTCCAAAATCATTACCCTTCCTTTTGGCTTTTCCGTAGTCGGGTAAATAGACACCGCCAAAAAAAAATCAATAAAATATCGGTTGTCTGTAAAGTCGGTTTACTGACGATAGTTGAACGTAACAACGTCAACAACAACAACAACAACAGCAATAACTTGGTAACAGTACTTGGTAACGCATGAGTCATGTTTTTTCGTGCGTGCAGCCGGCTTCATCGAATTATAAGACGTTATCACGTCAAAAGTTTTTTAAATATTTCCTCAGAAATATAAAGGGCGTCCTAAAATTATAAGGGAAATAATTTTAATTAAAAGTTATTTCCGTACAAATATAGGTTAAATAAAGATCAACTGAAAGTAAACGAAAAACAATCCTAAAATATTTTGTACATTATAATATTATACGTAATTAGCATTTTTATTGCTACAGATGTTTTAAATTGGGTACTTGAATTTATTTTTAGGGTTCCGTACCCGAAGGTACGGGACGGAAAAAACGGGACCCAATTACTGATTTTAATTACTTCGCTGTCCGTCGGTCTGTCAGCAGGCTGTATCTCCTTAACCGTGATAATAGTTGAAATTTTCACAGATGATGTATTTCTGTTGCCGCTATCACCACAAAATATACTAAAAACAGGATAAATTAAATATTCAAGTGGGGCTCCGATTGAATGCCGTTTTGTACGGAACCCTTCGGGCGAGAGTCCAACTCGCACTTGGCCGGTTTAAATTTTTATTACATAAATGGATATGAGAAAGTTAACATTTTTTTTTTTTTATTAAATAAGGTGGCAAACGAGCAAACGGGTCACCTGATGGTAAGCAACTACCGTCGCCCATGGACACTCGCAACATCAGAAGAGCTGCAGGTGCGTTGCCGGCCTTAAATATACGGAACTCTTCCGTACTACCCGTCCGTACTACAATCAATAGTTTATAGAAATTGATTAATGATAAGCATGAGATAGTACTTTTTGCTGATGATACTTCACTAATTTTTAATGTGAAGCGACGACAATCTAACAATGACGATGTAAATAGTGCTCTCTCAAAAATAGTACATTGGTTTAATGCTAATAATTTACTGTTGAATTCTAATAAAACAAAATGCTTAAAGTTCAGCTTGCCAAATGTTACGCAGGCACAAACCAATATACTATTAAATAATGAGAAAATGAAATTAGTAGACACCACTGTTTTTCTAGGTATAACATTAGATAGTAAGTTACAGTGGGGACCACATATTGCTAAATTGGCAGATAAGCTGAGTTCTGCAGCATACGCTGTTAAAAAAATTAGAGAAATTACCGACATAGAGACCGCGCGATTAGTTTACTTTAGCTATTTTCATAGCATAATGTCGTACGGCATCCTCTTGTGGGGAAACGCTGCGGACATTAATACAATATTTGTGCTGCAGAAACGTGCTATACGTTCTATTTATAAGATGTCGACTTTTGAATCTCTAAGGGAAAAGTTTAAAGAAATAAAAGTTCTGACCGTCGCATCTCAATACATTTTGGAAAATGTGTTATACGTAAGAAAGAATCTAAACAACTTCAAAAAGAAATGTGATAATCATTGTGTAAACACTAGAAATAAGAACAAGTTAGATATGCCAGTGTTCAGACTAAGCAAAGTTAGTAAATCCTTTAAAGGCCAATGTATACGCTTATACAATATAATCCCAGAAAAGGTTCAAAACCTTCCCATTAATAAGTTTAAAAAAGTAGTTAAAGAACGTTTGTGTGCCAAAGCGTATTATAAAATTAATGACTTCATTCAAGACGGCACACCTTGGGAGTAAGGTGGCTCCTTATCTTATGTTATTATTTGTTACATAGACATAAGCAAACATTGTAATAATTTTGATTTTAAAAGAATAATTTTCCATCTTTTTGGTAAAAGATGGCCCCAGACGAGTTTCTTGCCGGCTCTTCTCGCTGGGTTAGTTCCCGAACCGGTGGTAGGCATCACGTAGTAACGACGTTCAAAAAGAGTATTTAAAAATACCAATTTTGAATAAAATTTTTTTGATTTGATTTGATTTGATTGCGGATTGTTTGAACTATTTTTTAGAGTTTTATGAAAACGCCTCCTACAAAAGCCACTGCGATTGTGACGTCACATAGCTCGTAAGTTGCTACGAATTGCAAAAACATACAATAATGTTTAATATCTCGGAAGTTTGCGCGTTTGTGTTCATACTTACTATAGTAAATCTTTTTGAATTCTATTTAACTAACCTAAATAATTAGGTATTTTCCACGATTATGTATGTAAAAATATATTCCTTTTAGTAATTTTGAAATGCACGTCATTTCAAAACCACGCATAATTTTATTTTTACCTTTATCAACTTGACATGTTATCAGATACCCAATTGTTAAGGACTGTGGACGTCTTTAAAAGTGTCCCAAGATTCTTAAAGCGAGAAATTCATCGAAACAAACATGTTGTTTGAAATTTGAACGCTTTCCTGTTAAATTTGATATTGTTGCATGCAAGATCTTTACCTGTTCAATCCTTACATAGAAATATTTATAAATTACATTGTGAAACTTTTACATCGTATCAAACTTTTTCGTCTGTGTTTGCATGTCGCGTGACGGTCGGCCGCGGAGTAGGGATAAAGTGAAAGGTGCTCGTCAGAGCAGCCGAGGCCAATATAGCGGCGCCTATAGTTCGCATCAGCTGACCGTGTAGTGTATAGACTAGTACTCATTTATGCCAGTGCTATAAAATTAAGATTGATGAAGCGATTTTTATACCCTTAATGGAATATTATTCCGAAAATTTTTAGTTCAATGTCTATAATGTGAAAAAAAGTTTCACTTTTACTTCTTTGTGGTTTCATAAAACCACACAATCCTTTTTTTTATTTTTAAGCAAAAAATCATGTATGATTACTTGTATTACATAAATGTTGGTGTCGTGCATATATAAAGAAGTATTTGTTCTATTTTGATTTTTGATATACTCAATTGCATAATGCTATAATAATATAAACTAGACGTAGCCCGCGACTTCGTGCGCGCGAGAGAGATCTTGAGGGAACCGTACATATTGCCACAGAAAAGTAGAACCTACGTCATTTCCCGTGGTTCATTCTATATCTGTGCCAAATTTCATCAAAATCGGTCCAGTAGTATCGGAGGCTATTCAATGCAAACATTATGTATTTCGAAGCTTAATATTGAGGGCTTGTTTCAACACCCTACTGATAAGTGTCAGATGGCTTAGTTGCATGTTTTGTCTCCGTCGATTGCAGCGATGAAACTTCCGAATAGGCTATCCGACATTAATTAGAAAATTGTAAAACGGGCCCTAAGAACAATAAACAATTGAATACGATTAATTATTATTGTAACTTAAATATTTTAATTTAAAAAATACGCTGCATTTGTAAATGTTTTAAGTGGGTTACCCATGGCAGGTGCCGTGGCGCGTCTCGGTAACAAAGCGGCCAGAGACAACAAGAACATCTCATCTACATAACAGCTAATTGTGTCTATGTCTATGCCTTTACCGTCATTTGTTCTGGACGATTAATTGTGAACTTTTATTAGCTACTTCTTTTCGACTACATTAAATACTGACTGCCCGGGTAACTCTGAGTTCTGATAAATAAAAAAATTATAATAAAAAGAATCACAAAAATATTTATCTGACCGGTATTCGAACCCAACACATTCTGGATTTTCGAACAAATTAGAAGTTATACTTACGCACACCGAACTGCCAATAGGACTGACATAATTGAGTCGAAATTATTGATATTAAAAACATATTATATAAAAATGCGCAGTTTCACAGGGATAGACCTAGCTAAATTGATTTTTCTCCCCCGAAATTTCCTGCATACTAAATTTCATATCATAATATTTGAAGCCGTTTTCGAGAAACCGATTAAGTATATAAATACAAGTTTGTCTCGTTTTAAGTATAAGATTAAGTAATAATCACTACAGGCATGTTATTGCGATATGTTGAAATGTACTATCGAAAAAGTTACCGCTCGACCAGAGCATTTACCCAAGTTGCCATTGTAATCGACGAAGTTTCGAAAACAAAAATGTATGGGATTTGACATCGCTAAGGGCACGCAAACATACTCATGTGTAAATTCGCAGGTCAACCACGTCCGCAGTCGTTGCGGTCATTTCCTTTGTGTTTATATATTTTGAGGCGTCCCAGTGCAAAGGAAAATGTTTAGAAAGTGGTCGAGCGTGAACTTTGTCGATATCGTGTATCGCTCAATGAAAGAAACGTAAAAACATACTGATTAAATACTGATATAACCATTATAATTACATAAGAAGTGATATAAAAATAACATTCTAACATAGGAGGTTCTAGGCTTTAAGAAAATTAGTCCTTCAGATATCACACAACTGGAATCTATAAGGCTATATTCAATTTTCGCAATTTGATTCAATAATCGCGCCGATCAAATTGAATTTTCTATAAATGTGCGAGGCAAAAATCTACTGGAAGTATTGCCATTGAAGCTGCAGCCGGGGAAATCCGATACGAATCTGATTCGACACTACAAACGGCGTTGGTTAAACCGAAAGAATAATAAGTAAATAAAAACCGAAGATATTCAAGTACAGTCAGCAAAAATCGTGCTATACTAATGCCCGGTGTCTGAGGTTTTTTGTCGGTAGTTTATATAGTCGATACTTGGTTAATAGTATCATGGAAGCTTTCACACCACGTCAATCTGGTCCGTGCTAAGTTCTCGGTGAACTTGTGTTACGGCTACCAGACCACGGAAATATATTTAATACTTTTATACTATACGTATATTTTAAAATTCTTATTATATCATACTCATAATGAACACACTTGTAAATAGGTTATATTAACCACGCATCCTGAGCAGGAACAATTGACAACCACGTATTCGTAACGTTTTCTAAGGTCAATTAGTCAAATAAATCAAATCAAGTCAATTGTATGGGCGCTGTCATAATTTTCACACTATTCTCTTTCGATAACGTTACGAATACGTGGTTGTCAATTGTTCCTGCTAACCCCACTGCTATAGATTTGAATATTATGTTATGTTACGCGCATGACCTTACAATTTGTGAGTACGTATTATGTTGATAATAGAGAATGTTCACTAACTTCGAATGTAAGCTTTCTGTATTCTCCGTGGAAATTAAAAAAATAACACGTGAAAGAATTATTTCGATTCGTCTATTAGTTTCCAAGATAGCTATTTAAATTAAAGAGGCCCAGACGGTAACTTGCGACTGAGCGGTGCGTAGTACGGCGCGATCTCCGGGCTGTATCGTCGAGGTGTAGCGTGACGTCACGTTACTGTTAGCGGGATTCTTTGCTTGAACGAAATATTGTACCCTTGCCTAAGCAGTAAGCACCAATTTACTTACCGCGCATTACCGTAATCGTTCTTGTTGTGACAGAATTACAAGATCTTCGCGTCTCCCTTCAACAGTTCTCATCCACATGATATAGTTGATGCTGCATTGTTCGCCGCACAAAAGGTGGCACCAGCGCGAATATCATATTTTATTAAAACCTTTACATATTGTGAGGAATTCCAATTAAATTGACGATATTGGCTGTAGACTTTCCCAGAGTGATATTATAGTTATATTGAATTATGCAAGATAAAGGCTTTGAAAATGGCAATTAATATTGAGAGATTATTAATATAGGCGAAAGTCGCAAAATATTTAGCTTAATTTTTTTTTGATAGTTCGAGTTTAGTACAGACTACATAATATGGACTGAGATCCCTGCCCCGCCAGACTCCCCTTATATTCTTACTGATAAAATGTACTTCATATTATAGTATTAGTGTGTACAATGAATATATTATGCATACCCGCTAGATTATGCCATGGGCCACTTTTTAGGTACAAGGCACTAAATTTGCGAAAAGTATGTACTCACTTTACCTAGATTATGATTTTCTTATTTTTCGGATTCAGAATAACAAAACTTATTGAAGTAATTTTTCTTTGACCTTAGTATGAACAGATAATAGGTCTTTACCTATGAAATTGCCGTTCTGCAGTACTGGCCATTTCAAATCACAATAATTTTTGTTTGGCTAAGAATTCTAATTTCAAATTCATTTTATTTTAAAAACATGGAATTCTTTTTCCAAAAGTAGTCATTTGTTTAATGATTAGTGTTACATTTTCATCGCATTTCAATCTTTTTCGTCATCATGGATACGTTAAAAATTCGAGTAATTATGGAATATGTGTACCGTCGTGGCAGCAACGCGGCACAAGGGGCACGCAACATCAACGACGTTTACGGAGATAACACTATAAACCAACGCACCACCTGTTATTGGTTTGCTCCCTTCCGTTCTGGAAATTTCGACCTGAAAAATGAACCTCGCGGTCGTCCGAAGACTTTGGTCAACAATGACGAATTAAAGGCGATTGTGGAAGCTGATGATACACAATCTATGGCTGAAATAGCAGCAGCTTTCGACGTTAGCGTCAAAACAATATTGGTCCATTGGCATCAAATTGGCAAGGTAAAAAGCTTGACAAATGGGTGCCCCACGAACTCAATGATCGCCAGCGCGAAGTACGCGTCGAGACGTGCCTTGCACTGCTCAACAGACACACAAATAAAGGAATTTTGAACCGCATTGTTACCTGCGATGAAAAATGGATTCTGTTTGATAACCGCAAGTGCTCAGCAAGTTGGTTGGATCCTGGTTCAGCACCTAAACAATGCCCTAAACGAAAACTTACCCCTAGAAAAGTGATGGTCACTGTTTGGTGGTCTAGCGCCGGTGCGATTCATCACAGCTTCTTACCAAATGGGGTGAGCATTACTGCAGATGTGTACTGTGAAGAAGTGAACACAATGATGGAGAAGCTGGCATATCTCCAACCAGCATTGGTCAATCGCTCGTCTCCGCTGCTCCTGCACTACAACGTGCGACATCATACTGCACAGCAGACGGTCTCCAAGTTGCAAGAACTGGGGTTGGAAGCTCTCCGTCATCCGCCTAATCACCAGATCTTGCGCTTACAGACTACTACATTTTTCCAGAATTTGGATAACTTCTTGGCGGGAAAAAAATTCAATACCCGAGAGGCAGTACAAAATGCCTTTCAAGAATTTGATGCCTCCCGTCCAGCTGATTTCTTTAAGAAGGACATCAATAAACTGCCACTGCGTTGGCAAAGATGCATTGATTCATGGGTGATTACTTCGACTAATACAAATAAAAAATACATGAAAAAAATTCGTTTAAATTTTTTCGTACAAAACGGCAATTTCATAAGTAAAGACCTCATATATAAAGGTTAGAAGTTCAATGATTTTTATATCTACGTGGACGATTTTCTATTTTTTATTTTTATAAAAACTACAACATAAAAATAAGCAATCTGTGTAAATTTCACTTTATAATATTCAAATGTCATTAATTATTCTACTATTCTACTATAATATACGTTCGAATCATTTCAAAGGCTGTTAGAAGAAGAAGAAGAAGAAGCTTTGGCGCCCTGTACCTTAGAATTGGCCCACCGCATAATCTGGCCGGTATACAAACGTTCATTATATACTACTAATACTACAATATGACATACATTTTATTAGTAAGAATATATTGGAGTCTGGCGGGCCTGGGGTCTAAGTCCAATATCGACTCTCTAAAAGTAAGGGAAAATATAGAACGCTTGCTGATGATGAATATTATGTGGGGCATAATTAATTTTTATTTTTGGTACAAGTGTAATAATATACACTTCGTAAGGCACTAGCCATGTTTACCCGTAGGGTCAGCTCGCACCGAGACACGACGCGACGATATTCACTACTCAAAAAGATACACGTTTCATTGCAAGAGCTCGAAATTAGAACTCTTGCAATCAAACGTGTACCTCCTTGTGTAGTGAATATAGTTCAATTTGGAATCGTTATCTTTGAAATGCAGTGCCGAGTCGCGTCTCGGAGTGAACTGACGCTTACTGTCACCGGTCAGGCTATAATTAAGTTAGATAAAAAACACCAAATAATCGTTTATCAAAGGATTCTTGAGATTCAAGTGAGACATTATTATTATTGGAGGGGTAAATTAATTACCTGGCTGTAGGGAAACTGGAGAACTGTAATTACTGGAAACGTTAATACAACGTCGCCTACAGCGTCGCTCAGTGTTTAAGAGAAGATGTTATAACTTTTGTCATCACATCCTACTTACTCATATAAATATGAAAGTTTGCGAGGATGGATGTTTGTTACTCTTTCACGCGAAAACTACTGACCAAAGATTTCAAAACTGAAGATAGGCTATGACGTGCATTTAAAAGAGCAAATCTTCATACAATAAAATTTATGCCATCTTGGTTTTCAACATACTGAAGTATATGTTAGCCATCTTGTTTGCATCACACTTCAAATGTCAAAATGGCCCCAAAAATCTCAAAAATGGGGCCATTTAACTTGAGACACTCCTCGTCTATAATATATATGTCTATGATTTCTAAGCATTATTAAAAAATATATATGCCTTCTGCACACCTTCTTCACACTACCTTACACTAGTATGTATTTGTATAATAACAGGAGGTGTTGGTTTGGCACATTGTCAGTCTTTCGTTCTCCACAATAAAAATGTGTTATCAATGGAATCATATTTTTATTGCGATTCCTAAAAAGTTTTCTTTACTATGGGGCGAACTCTAGTTTCCTTTATTATGCGTAACAATAAAAATGCATTAAAAGTTGTCACTGACAGTATATATTCTGCAGTATAACACACAATAGGCTATTCTATGTTTTTTTAAAATATATTTTAAAATGTTTGTATCGATTCGATAGTCAACGAGTATTTTTATTTCCTGGAAATAATATTTTTCTCTATGCAAAGAAAAAATGATAAAAATTTAAACGATAAGTTTGCGCCAAAACAACAGCCGGAGTTTTGTATTTTGTATTTCTTTAATAAATTTGTGTTATTTCGGTTCTTAATGTGTAATATTGATAGAATATTAACCATTAAATATTCGTTAACGTGCACAAGTGTGGGCAAGTGGTACAACTTCTAAAAACGTGCTATTTTGAGTTACCCTCCAAAACTCCCTAGGAACTTTCAATAAAGCTTCTGCCACTTTACTGAATCGACTGACATGACTCACGGACTGCACTGACTATTTGTTTGGACTTTGACATCCAAGACATTAGACTTGACGATTTAGGAATACGCTGTTGAAAATTGAAACGAATGTTCTATTTCCCGCCTGTTTAACTTGACACTGGCAAATGGTTATAAGCCGATGCCATATATAAATATAAAAAAAAAACAAAAAGACAACAGCCATCTATTTATTCATTGGTATGGGGATTGGCAAGGCCAATATAATAATTAAAATCAGATTGTATCATATCAAAAAGTTATTTCTATGTTCGTAGCGTAGCTCGTAACGCCTCTACGCAATTGCTACGAGAGATTCTTAAGCGTTCAATGTGTTTAACTTAACTTAACGTAAGGATTTAAATTAACTTCTAGAATCCAAGTAGGGATTAGGAATTCCTATTATTACCAGTCAATTAGTTATTGTCATAATAGAAATGTTACTTTTATAGTAACTTCTAAGAATGATATTAGTTGACAATTTGTTTCAACGTTCCTTTGTCTTATATGTGCAATTTTACGCATTTGTTTTGAAAACTGTAACAATTGATGAATTTCTCGTATTTGATTCTATTTATGATAATTCTTCTGACATGTAGACGTTTTATGATATCTGAAATGAAACAAAACTTGAACATAACTTGAAACACTCGAAGTGGCCTTTTTAGGTAGGTGGCCACTTAACCTATCCATATTTTTGCCTTATAAAAACACAAGTCAAAAGCAATACCGTAAAAACGCAGCCAGTTGGCGCGGCTCCAGCTTGCAGCATGCGTGTAACGGGCCCTATTTCATTACATTATGCCCATAATTAATGACGTTTACAATAAGCCGATACAAAATTGACCAATAACACCTAAGCCATGTTCACGTGAACCAATTGAAGAAAGCCATTTTAATATTTCCGCTAAACTTATAAATGTGAAAGTTTGTGACGATGGATGGATGTTTGTTACTCTTTCACACAAAAAACTTGATGACTTGATGAAATTTGGCACAGGTATAGAGTAGACCACGGGAAAAGACATTTTATTGCGGTAAAATGTACGATTTCCGCGGAACTTTCCTTTGCACGCACGAAGTCGCGTGTAAGAGAATTTCGACTATTCAATAGATGATATCAGAACAATACTAAAGGATTTGTTACTAAAGTTTATTTGAAGGTTATCAAAGCATTACGTGGCATTACTGTTGGGAAGCGGGAGATTAAATAAAAATAGGAATTCATTTATTTCTAGTTATTTCTAGTGTACAAGCAGTCCGAGCTACCGAAAACTTAGACTGGACTTGTCAAGAGTGTCACGAACATTCACTCAAACGTCGCTCGATTATCGTTCCCGATGAAGAGGATGACGACAAAATGTATTATGAGACTCAAAGTCTAAAAATTGACGATAAACACTTGTTGTCGGAACTACTCAGGTCTACTAAAGAGCTAGAAAAGACCTTGAAGAGAGAGCTTAGAGACGTTCACCAGTCACTAGATTTCCATACGAATAAAATGGACGAAGTCATTATGAGTCTTGAAGCGTGTCAAAACCCACTCAAAGAGCTAAAACGAAAAAATATTGAGCTTACAAATAAAAATAACAATTTAGAAACTAGACTTAGTGCTGTGGAGCAACGGATGCAGGAGATGGAACAACGCAACATGTGTAATTTGATTACAAATTAATTTGATAATTAAAAAGATGAAAACCCTGCAACCATTGCAATTAAGATGGCCGCTAAAATTAACCAGCCAAGCAGTGAAATAATCTCTGCGACTAGACTATCCGGAAACAACGAACGACATGAACGACCAATACAGGTTAAACTAAACTCACAACAAACCCAAGACACATGGTTGTCAAGCTTCAAATCAAAACGCATAAAAATTACACCATCCGGTATAATGTCATCAGGCACCGATTATACTATATACAAAGAAGAACTTATATATGTCCGTGAATCCCTTACACCTTATAACAAACACCTCTTATGGTATACTAAAAAAGAACTAAATAGCATATATAAATACTAAGGCGGGTCAATAAGTCCGTGACTTTTTGAATTTCTAACCTCCTTACTGAAAAAGCAACACTACTCCTGTCAACAGGAATCTGTCAGTTGACTTCTATCAAAATTTGAACTTGCTGCGTCAGTTAGTTTGTGTTTTACAGCTATCTTTATCAGACTATCCAGTAACTTAAGGAAACAATGGAAAAAAGTGAATTTCGTGTGCTTATTAAGCATTATTTTTTGCGAAAAAAAACCATTACCGAGACCAAGGCTAAGCTTGATAAATACTATGGGGACTCTGCACCATCGATTTCAATGGTAAAAAAGTGGTTACTGAATTTCGTTGTGGCCGTACAAGCACTGAAGATGCCGAACGTCCTGGACGCCCAGTTGAGGTCTCTACACCCGAAACAATCGAAAAAATTTACGATATGGTGTTGGCCGACCGAAGATTAAAAGTGCAAGAGATTGTGGAAGCCATAGGCATCTCGCATGGCTCAGTGGTTTCAATTTTGAATGATCACTTGGGCATGAGAAAGCTTTCCGCAAGATGGGTGCCGCGTTTGCTCACAGTCGACCACAAACGCAATCGTGTAACAACTTCACAGGAAGGTTTGGCGTTGTTTAATCACAATATGTAGGAGTTTTTTAACCGTGGACGAAACATGGATCCATCACAACACACCAGAGACCAAACAACAGTCAAAACAGTGTGTTTCTAAGGGTGAATCGGCGCCAAAGAAGGCCAAGGTGGGTTTGTCAGCCAATAAAGTTATGGCGACTGTTTTTTGGGATGCACGTGGGATAATCCACATTGACTATCTTCAAAAGGGAAGAACAATTAATGGGGAATATTATGCCAACTTATTGGACCGCTTCAATGAGGATTTGAAAACAAAACCGACCTCATTTGGCCAAGAAAAAAGTTCTTTTTCACCAAGACAATGCAAGGGTGCACACATGTGCAGTTGCCATGGCAAAAATCCATGAATTGGGCTATGAATTGCTCCCACATCCACCCTATTCTCAAGATTTGGCTCCGAGTGACTACTTCTTGTTCCCAAACCTGAAAAAATGGCTCGGTGGAAAAAGATTTGACTCCAATGATGAAGTCATCTCGCAAACAAAGGCCTATTTTGAGGACCTCGACAAATCATATTTTTTGGAAGGGATAAAAAAATTGGAGAAGCGTTGGACAAAGTGTATAGAGCTCAAGGGGGACTACGTTGAAAAATAAAATGATTTATTTATCAAAAAATCTTCGTTTATTCCAAAAGTCACGGACTTATTGTCCCGCCCTCGTACATTTGGATCAAAAAAGGAGTAATTCGTGTTCGGAAGGAAGGCGAAAAAGAAAAACCTACAATTATACGCTCTAAAGAAGATGTAAATAAACTAAAATGAACTATACCTAATATAAATAAATAACAGTAAATTAAAAAGTGTAACTAATACATTCTTATATGGCTGTAAATCCTAACGATAATATTTTAATATATGATAATATGAAATTAATGACTGTTCAAATATTCAAAATTTTGTTTCAAACATACCAAGCAACATTAATCTTTTGTGTGTTCATATTAATATTAGGTCGTTGATAAAAAACTTTGCATCACTCGAACAATGTGTTGAACAGTGTATTAAAACTCCAGATGCAATCATGATTACTGAAGCTAATATCTGTGATACCATAAGTACTTTGTACCATCTGCAAGAATATAAAATGTGCACGAAACTGCGGAACAGACGTCGTGGAGGTGGAATTATAATGTACGTAAATAAAAAACATAAATTTACTGTTAAAAATACGCAACCACAGCATTTTGAACTACTTTATGGTGAAATAACCACTTCTTCGGGCTACTCCGCTGTTTTATGTACCATATATAGACCACCTAACACTAGTAAGCACTTATTTATAAATGAGCTAGACACATTTATATCAAAAACCGATCTTTGCAAAGATTTGTTTGTTTTAGGTGATATTAACATTGATTTAAAGGTTAACAATCCTGTAAAGCATAAATATAACACTGTTATGTACGAACACAGCCTTGTGTGTGGGATTACAGAATATACCAGATTGGAATCTAGAAATAATATACTAAGTAAAACGTGTATTGACCACATATACGCGAGATCCCACTCACAAGACTTGTTCACATCGGCTCTCGGAACTACACTAGGCGAACATCGAATGGTCGCTTTAGCGTGTATTGGATCGCTCAATGTACAAACACAGGAGAATTCAACTTTTAAAATTAAATATAATTCTAGTTATCTTTATAACTCTCTAAAAGAAATTGACTGGAATCCTATTAAGAGCAGTGATTGCCCGCACAAAATATACAATGAAATGGTAAAATCTATTCATAACTGTTATACAAAATCAGAAAGTAAAATTAAAATACCAAAAAATCTAAAAATAATGAACAATAGCAAATGGGTAAATAAAAAAGTAATAAATGCATGTAATTATAGGGACAGACTTTTCATGGAATGGACAAAAGATCCAAGTAACAAGATATTAAAACAAAAATATAACAAAATTAGAAATGATACTAATAAATTAATAAGACAATGTAAAAACAGCTATTATTATTCAAATATTATTACCAACAAAGATAATCCGAAAAAGTTCTGGCTTTTATTTAATGAATAAACTGGCAGAATAAAAGATTCTCTGGATGATACTATTGTTAATGCATTACATGACTCAACATGTACAATTTTAGATATATGTAATAAATTTGCGACAACCTTTCAAGACAATGTGAAAAATATTTTACTAAACTGTACTAGCAAACTAATTGATAGATCCCTGTACGCACGCTCTACTAATATGTCATTACGTTTTCGTAAAGCAACGTCTGAGACCGTTATAAATATTATCAAAAATCTAAATCCTAATAAAGTTCCAGGACTAAATAAAATACGTGCATCAGACCTTGCAATAATAACCCAAAATGTAGCACCAGTCTTGGCCCAGTTAATAAACACGTCTGTTGCAACTGGGGAATACACCTCTGATCTTAAAAAGGGTATAGTGAGGCCAATTCATAAAAAAGGAAGCCATAAAGATTATGATAATTATCGTCCTATAACCATACTGCCCACTATTGACAAAATTATCGCAAATTTTATTTGTAAACAAATGTATACATTCTTCTTAGATAACCACATAATAAGCTGCAACCAGTATGGATTTCTAAGTAAGAAAAGCACAACACAACTTTTGTCTAAATTTACTAACACTAGTTATAACTATTTAAATGCCCGAAAACATGTATTGATAGTTTTTATCGACTACAGTAAGGCGTTCGATACACTTCAACATAACCTTTTGATAAATAAATTAGAAGAAAATGGTATACGAGGCCCATTACTAAAGTGGTGTAAAAATTATTTAACTAATAGGACATATGTAGTAAAGATTGGCGACGAGCTAAGCATGGAAGTTGATGTGACAGAAGGAACAGCGCAGGGTTCGGTGCTAGGACCATGCCACTTTATTACCTACGTAAACGATGTCGCTTATTTAATTAAAAACTCTAAAATTTTTCAATTCGCCGACGATACATGTCTCGTCTCAGCCCACGATGATATACACATAACCCTTTCACGTTTACAAGAAGACTTTACCTTGTTAGCTAAATGGTCTCACGACGCTCGACTTGTGGTCAATAACAGCAAGACTAAGCTTAGGTATGTGAGCTCGAGCCAAAACAGGAGTGGTATAATACCAAAACTAGTTGCTCACGAACATGAATGCCTACATTTGAACTCGCGGTCATGTAACTGTAGCGTTGTCGAAGTAGTCAGTACATATAAATACCTAGGGCTCGTGATAGATGACCGTTTCAAGTGGACCGAGCATATAAACTGCGTGTGCGATAAAATGCGTGCGTTGCTAGCTAAATTTACTATAGTCAAGAATAATATTCCCTTTGCCACACGTCTCTTACTTTATACAACTCTAGTAGAATCTACTATATTATACGGCCTGAGCAGCTACGGCAGGACCTGCAGAACGCATCTAAATTCTATATACCAGCTTCAATTAAGAATAATTAAAACTATAATACCCTATAAGATAAAAAATGATCTTAAAAATAAGAATAATTATCATGAAGTTTTCTCGTTCTGTAAGATCATGCCCATACAAGATATGATTAAATATTGGTATATTTAATCATATCTTGTATGGGATGGTTCCTAAAAGAAAACTTTTTTAACTTGGATGTTCAAATACCGACAAAACACCATATCACAACGCGTAGCGTGACTAATGTAAAATTCACTGTCACTCACTTCAACAATCTATACGGAAAACAATCGCTTGAATATTTGGTACCTACACTATTAAATACATTACCTTTGGAGCCAAAACAAAACATCAATGATAAAAATATAAAAAGTAAATCAAAAAACATACTTTTACAATTCATTAAATAAATAGATACTAAATTAATGAAGAAAAAGGATCAAACAAATAAAAATATCAAAATAAAAATTATAAAACCTCCTAACTATTTTCCCCTGTGCCTGTACTCGCGCGATACCTTCGAACAAGTTGTTTGTTACCTAATGTTCGAGCGGCGCGGGCGCACTCACCGGGCCGTGCGCCCGCGCCGCTCGCGCACTAGACGCCTCATGCCTACCATGAGTGCGACTGACACTGTGAACAGCATTTGTTGTATATATTTACATTTTACTTTGCTATTAAACTAACATTTTGTTCATAGTTAATAAGTAAAGTTATAATATCTAAATTGAGCATTTGATGATAGATGCACCGGTGTACGGACAAACCTTCTAGGTTTTTGTGACACCGAGTTTGTATTGTACCTTGCTTTTAAAATTTGTTAAAATAAATAAATAAAAAAAATAAAATCAAAATAATATATGTATTACTTATCAGTCTGGTTCTCCTTCACAGGGAAACGCTTGCCTGTATAATAGGTAGGGATTTGGGTGAGGGTCCTCAAAAGGTAAGCGGTAAGTGAAGCCGATAGGAATGGAGTTATAGGAACCCCACGCCACTGGTAACTTATACTTGTAAAACCGGTTACCACTTCCGGTTACTGCTTTCAGTTATCATAACGAGGCTTACATTTCTTTGTGAATTCGTATCTATCTATGTAAGTCCTTGACTATATTTTATGTTAGTGTTAAATATAGTACATATATCTTCACTTTACCACCTATAAAATATACACCACACAGGGTTATTTGTCGAAACTGTGCATGTTTATAATATATTCCATGAGCATAGTGTCGTTAGTTTTTATGTGGTTGGGCGCGAACGGATCACGTTCCTGATACTATAACGTGTATGTGTGGACGTCTATGGATGTAGTGTGTTTGAGAGAGATATGTGTGAGAATAGGTGAGAGTAATCACATTGGAGATAGTTTGTGAGCGTGTATATGTGTGTGTTTATAAGTGCGTGACATGTAGTAATAGATACAGTATGTGAGAGTGTATGGACGTGTGTAAAGTGTATCTGTGAGAATGAAGACAGCTTGTGATAATGTTTTTGACTATCCGACGTCTGTGTGTGTTTTTTTTGTTAGCGTGTATGAGTATGTATGAGCGTATATGTATAGTGTATGAATATTGAATGTGTGTCAGAGCTTATAAGTATGTATGAAAACATCGTATGAGACCATAAACGTGATAATACCCCATTTACGGTCGATATGAAATGAAGTTTGAGATTATGATAAAGTGGCACTATGACTTAATACTTAGACAGCTCACAGCGAGACGTGACGAAGCGCGAAATTCTTAAATAGCGACTCAAAATTGAACTTTATTCACTAAACAAGAAGATACATGTTTCATTGCAAGAGTTCTTATTCTGCTTAAAACGTGTATTTTTTATGTAGTTAGTAAAGTTAAATTTTGAGTCGCTATCTTGAAAATGCCGCGCCGCGTCGAATCTCGGTGTGAACTGACGCTATCGTTTCTATGACATAATACAGAATGACATTTCATACAAATAGTCGTTTTGGAACAATCCCAGCTGAAACTCATTCTATCGTCATATGTCAGTTTATATTGTAGTTGCAACAGTTGACGCAACTGTGTTGTTTTACCGCCGCGAACATAGTTGTATCCTACACATTGTTGTATGTATGTATGTATGTATGTTATATTGCAGAATGTAGTGTGTGTTCAACCGAAAAACTTATTTTGATTAGAAAGACACCCGCCACACAAGTTTGATCGAACATCTGACTTCAATCTGTTAAACCGAAGTCAGAAATACGAAATTCTCTTTTGTTTGTTTCATTTGGCTTTTATTAATCGTCTAAATAGCACAATAGCGTCTTTGCAGCAGTATCCTACACTACTTTACTACTGATCTTCATTAAAAACATGCCGTGAAAAATTTTTTTTTCCTTATTTCAATAGGCCACTGGAAAAATAGTCTAAGAAGATATACACTTTTCACTGCAAGAGCGGCGCCGCGCTTCCCAGCCCGATGCAGCTCGAAATTCGAACTTTTGCAATTAAATGTGTATCTTATTGTGTAGTGAATAAAGTTTAATTTTGAATCGCTAACTTATAAAGTGCGCGCCGCGTCTACTCTCGGTGTGAGCTGACCCTTAGAATAAACTGAACTCAGTAAAAGTAACATGGTCATCAATAGTTCTAAACTATATCCGTGTTAAGAATGCAGTGGGTGATTATTACCCACTACATTCTTTGAACCAATTGAAGAACGAAAGAAAATACCAATTGAAGTAAGCTATTTTGGCCTTTACACTGATTAGTGTAAATGCCAAAATAGCTTACTTCAATTGGTCAATGAGAACATGGCATCAGCACAGAGTGAATAATATTATATACTCGTGTCACTAGCCACTTTTGCACTGATGCTCACTGCAATCTTAACGCGAATAAAAGTATAGTCATTGATTGCGACTTTATTCCTCTGTCTTGGTTATAACAGGTCAAAGTAATGATTTTTTTTAATATTATGTGTATAATACATAGCAATATAATTATTAATTAAGCTATTATAGTATTTCGTAAACAAAAAATATCGAAACAAAACAGCTAACATCCTTTGTCATGCGAAAACAAAAAGATAAACGCAAAAACATAAAGAAGCTGAAAATAATACCGTGTTCGTGGAAGTGGCTGCACATTCGCGAATATACTGTGAGTACATTTCCCTAGTGATAAGCATTTACGGCGGTGCATTTAAGGATAGGCGGTGAGAGGCGTCCAAGATTTTTTAATCTCTATACAGAAGTATTTGACGACCGTTACCTTGATCCGTGGCTTTAAGCTACGTTCCCAAGACAGTTTTTTAGTGGTCGCGACAGAAAAACAGCACTCTTCATTAATACAATAGAGCTGAAAATCGAAGTGTCATGTGTCAAATGTCAGATTAGACAACTCGACACTTAACACTTGGAGTTTTATTTACAGTGCTGCTTTTTCTGTCGCGAAAACTTAAAAACTTTCGTGAGAACGTAGTATTAGAGTGTATTTTTACGGTTATCATCACCACCATAATCT
This sequence comes from Phengaris arion, assembly GCA_963565745.1. Lineage (NCBI taxonomy): Eukaryota > Metazoa > Arthropoda > Insecta > Lepidoptera > Lycaenidae > Phengaris > Phengaris arion. The sequence continues at coordinate 2,332,284 of OY751445.1, forward strand.
CTCTCCTCGACAATTTGCTTCACCATTGAAAAGGGTCGGTTAGACAAGTTTTGTATGAATTTACATAGACGCGATTCGAGGTGTTTTGTGGACTTTACTTGTCACAAATAATGTCAGATAATAAGTATTGTTTATCAACGTTTCAAACAACAGACGGTCTATTTGAAGGCATTAAATAAATTTTACATTAAAAGTAATTCAGGAATAAAGCACGTAAATTGACGAACGACGAATAAAGTATATAGAACATTCTGTGTACAGAGAGGCCAATAAAAATAACTATTAGAATATCGATCACAGGCTCACGTGTCGTAAAATTCGCGCCATTTATGACCAGAGACAATTTACGTTTACAAGATGGCGGACAGTTTACGAGCGCAGACGATTTGGTGAACAAATTTTAATGGCTGCTGATTTTGAATCAATATTTATGATCTTGCCGATATTATTTATGATTTTCACTTGCTTATGGACGAATTGGCGAATGTAGGTTGTTGACATATTTTTTGTCCCTGTTCCACGTGTATTTATATGTTCGTCTCACTTGAAGTGATTTTTATGACTGGTATTTACAGCAATACATAATACTTTGATTGTGAGAGAAAGAGACAGAAAACCAGTTCAATAACCGTATTTGTCGTTGCGTAACGTGCGAATAAATAGTTTATATTACTAGGGAATGACGGACACTAACGATGATTTAAAATTCAAGAAGGTTGGCGACCGTTTCGTGTGGTATACTAATTATGCCACTTTATACTTAACTGTTGTAATTCTAATTAATTCCCCATTCCTATACATTATTTCGTGCTTCACAACCACAAGCCTAAATAATAAATATCAGGGGATTTAACAGCTGTCCATAGACAAAAGGTGCGTCACAGGCGCGGGAATGATTGAGGAATTTAATTAAAATCAGGCCGGTGGCCCCGCCGACGTGACGGGCGACGTGAGGGCCTGTCATGTCTCGCTGTATGGTTGTTGATGCTGTTGCTTTATTTTCGTTGTGAATAAGCAAAAAACAGGATTAACATAAACTCCGGTTAAACATTTAAACAGGGTTTTTTCTCCGGGACAAAGAAACAAAAAAGGAAAACATTTAAGTTAGTCGGTCTTTTTAATTCGTGAAGGCTTATTCAAAATCTTTTCTCATTTTTCTTTACTACCATTAATCGAATTCATTTTACAAAAAAAGATGTAAATGATGTATTAAAATTAAAAAAAAAATGTCCACATGGGAAATAATGATTGAAGCTGTCCAAAAGAAGGAAGAAGGTTTTCCAAAAGAAGTACAACGTTTAAAATGACGCAGCGATTTGTAAAACTCAGCCGAGCAACATATCGGTATACGTTCAGTGGTATAGGGAGGGGTGGTAAGTTAATAAATAGTATCGAATATCGATACTACTAGATGGACACTGGCTTTTGCCTGTGGCTTCGTCCGCGTAAATATAGTATCCCACGGAAACACTGCACTTTTTTGGGACACAGAGAAGCCTATGTGTTAATCCAGAGAATAAACTACTACCATATCAAATTTCATCAAATTCTGTTCAGTAGTTTTAGCGTGAAAGAGTAACAAACATCCATCTATCCATCCATTCAACTATCATCCTCACAAACTTTCACACTTATTACAGTAGTAGGATGGTATTTATTTTTACTATAAGAATGTCGACTGCAATTTCAAACTTAATGGGTCTGCTTAACAATCTTCTAATAAGTGTCGCATAGCTTATTCGGAATTTTAGTTACTGATTACTTTATATCGAGCGTCAAAAACAAAATATTCCAATAAGCTTTTTGATACTTATCAATATATTGTGGAACAGGCTTTTAGTGCTTTAAGTACAATTATGTCGAGTTTTAAGAGAAAAATTGCGTGTTTGAAATAAATGTAAGCATCATATTTATTTTTAACGCTTTTATTTTATATTTTCGTCTTAAATTTCTGTTATGCGTACTTTGCCACATTTGATCCCGGAAAAAATATTACGGTTGCCGTATTATCTATCATTTAATCTTTTGTGAAGTTGCGGTTATCTGCAGATAAAGCACTGTCGATGATGTTTCAGCACTGATTTGAATGATAACTATATAGTAAGTCGATAAAATCTTGCCCATCCCTACGTGGAATTGAAATCGGTGTCCCGAGAGATCGTCACATCAGTATTGATTAAGGCTCGTTACCTGCTGAGTGTTTACTTTCCTAAAAATATATTTACCGTTTATATGAAACAGTAAATATATTTTTAGGGAAGTGGTGTTGGTATAAATTTTCCTATAAAAAAAACTGTAAGAATATAATATTATGCTACTAGCCCGCCAATTTTTGTTTGTTTTAAAGAAAATCAGCTGTTTCTAAAAATGAACTATTTTTTAAATTAACTTAAGCTAAATTATGTGGCAAAGAATTGCCTACTTAAGGAACTGTAAATATCTTGAAATAAAACATAGCCTGTATATTAGACAAGGCCATAAAGTATATGTGTGTCAAATTTCACAAAAATGTACAAAAATGAAAATGCACGCGGCGTCGCGGTACACAACGCTGCATATTATTACATCATCGTCAAGCATCGTTGCGCCGCGTCGCAACTCGTTGCGAACTTACTATGTTTAAATGTGATATTGCAGTATCTAATCGTGCATCGAGCAGAGAGAATTTAAAATTAAACACAAAATAAAATATAATAGTTAAAAAAACTAAAAAAACACGCTATTAATCTCTTACGAGTTAATCTGAAAAAAAATTTAATCGAAAATATATATATATATATATATAGGGATATTGCGTTGTCATCGGCCCTTAAGACGTGTGCAAAGTTTCAAGTTGATCAGACGTCTAGAAACCGGTGAAAATTAAGCGAAGTGAAAATTAAAAAAGTGAAGATTCCGTTACATACATACATACATACAACCCGAGCTAATAAAAGCGTGTTAAAAACCACGGGTCCAATATATAACCTCCTCCCTTTAGGAAGTCGGCTAAAGTTGAGTTAAACATTCGCTATCAAAGCTATAAAACAACAACAACACATTCGAAAATAACAACAAAGCGATATATTGTTGTTTCGTAATTGGAAGCCGCTTCATACAACACGTTACAACTTCTATTGTGTTGGAACGTTGGACGCAACGTGGAGAAACCCTGGAATGTTTATTACCTTTCCCTGGGGGAAGAGAAGGGGGGGGAGGGGATTAGAGGGGGTGGGAGGAGGAAGGGCGGGGGAAGGAGAAAACGTGTCGGTAATTAATTTGTTTCTAAAAACGAGTTGACTTAACGTTTATGGCACCTTAGAAGCGTGTACACGTTGCTATGTCAATGTGGAAGTTGATAAGTTCAATTTCAATATTATATTGTTACAAGAGTATTAATCGAGTTTTGATGGGGATACGATTGGGGGAACAAATCATCAAAATAATACACGTTATAAGAATAAAATATAAAAACTGAAGCATTTTCTAATAACAATAATGTATCCTCCTCCATATAAACTTTAACAGTACCAAATTTAATACTCCTTCTTTCGCACAATGTTCATAAAAAGGAGTACAATGTTTTAGATTCACGTATTATTGCATAGAATATAGACAATTTTTTTTAAAGTATTTACGTTTTATTTGCGCAACAAACGAATTGCGTAGGCGGGCTACGTCGTAGCTACAGAAAAGCGAAGAGTCGCGTAGCGCTGCTACGACGACGTAGTAATATTTAAAACCAGATGTTGCCCACGACTTTGTGGGCGCCAAAGGAAACGGTATTTCTTTGGTCGCAATAAAAATCAGCCTATGTCCTTTCCCGTGGTCTATTCTATATCTGTGCCAAATTTCGTCAAAATGGTCCATTAGTTACGGAGCCTATTCAATGCAAACAAATAAAAAAAGTGTGTGTCAGCTCCGACACACGACTGGAGTTTACTCTAAAAAGTAAAATTTTGTGTGCAATGCAAAGCGACTAGCGATCGATTTGAGTTCAAAAATTCGCGCCATGTGAAAAAAAGTGAAAGGTGCGCAGAATAGGTTGCGCACGAAAACGTAACGAGGTCATTCGTTCCTACTGAACGAATTTTACTTAATTTTACTCCTCATATCTTTGTCATACCGGGGGCCTTATATGAAAATCGATTCTTAAGGAGTAAACTCCAAAAACAATCATACAAACAAACAAATCTTTCCACTTTATTATAATATTTGTATAGAAATACAGTTATCGCAATATTATAATTATTGTAGTTACTGTATTTTCTGTATGCGAGAACAATAATTCAGCAGTATGAGAATATATTCAATGGAATACGAACAATATATTTTATACACATTCATAGAGGGAAAATAATTATTTCAATATGTATTTTATAATCTCGTCTTTTGTTCTGAAAATATTGGAATTGTATCGTAGGTAAACTGACTATATTATGAAAAAAAAAACATTTTTTTCATCTATTCGATGTTAGAAAACATGTTAATAAACAATCTAGAACCGATTTTCGTATTATATCTTAAAAAATAAGGAAGATACAAAGAATTTAAATTAGAAATATGAAAGAGGGCGATATATCGGCCTGTGACGTCACGAGTTGCAACCGCCATACATTTTGTACTGACAAATGACAAATGCTCTGACAAATCGTTTTGCGAGGAAGAGACGGGCAATATTTTTCATTTGCTTATAATTTTTAATCGCGTTAATCAAAATATCTATTTCTTTTAGATTGATGGTATCTATAATCAACAATTTTAAAATTTCGTTTATAAAAATGTGAAATTCTACACTAGGCAACACCAACCCGGGGGGGGGGGTTATCGAACTAGTTACTACATCTTACACCGGAGAAACTTCCTGTCGGAGTTTATTTCAGATAATATTGATCTGGTGGATGTGGAAACTGGAAACGTGATATTTCAAACTAATTCTAATCTAAGGGTTCACTACGCGACGCTACGCGGCGATGTTCAAAATTCAAAAAGTTTTATCCGTTTTATCCCTACGTGATGCCTACCACCGATTCGGGAACTAACCCGGCGAGAAGAACCGGCGTCGGAAACTCGCACGGGGATGCGCCCCGTTTTTGCGATTTAGCAAAAAGATGGAAAAACATTATTTTTAAAATTTATATTTTTTTACAATGTAATGACTTAATATATATAATACATAACAGAAGTTAGGATACATATATAGTACAGAGAAGTAGCCTTGCAGATGGCCATTCTATTCCCATGGTGTGCGATCTTCATTAAAATCATTGACCCTTTATTAAGCTTTATCACTATCACACAAACGTTCTTAAACTACTTTTTTTAAATTTATGAATAGTAATTATATAATATATTTTCAAGATAGCTATTCAAAAAGGAACTTTATTCACCACTCAAAAAATATACACGTTTCGACATTGACATTCGAGCTCTTACAATGAAACGTGTACCTTCTTGTGTAATATGTAAAGTTCAATTTTGAATAACTATTAAAAATGCAGCGCCATGCCGTGTATCGTTTAGTTTCGGTGTGAATTGACCCTAATAAAAGTTAGAGCTGTACGAGATTATTAGATTTTGCCATATGTGGATTTTAGACAATTCAACTAAGGTCTAAGAGAGATAGATGATATTAATTTGTTTTAAATTAATAATATAATAATAATATCTATTGATGCTTCACACCAGGTCAATCTGGCCCCGTGTTAAGTACTCAAAGAACTTGTGTTACAGGGACCATATTCTAGGACTTCGGGAAGTATATTTAATTCTTTTACACTATACATTATTTTACGATTTTTAATATATTATAAATATATTTAATACACATTCATGACCCAGGAACACAAAAAAACGTTTTGTTCCTTCGGCGGGATTCGAAGTCGCGACTCCCCGCTTGAGCACCAAAGCGCCATAGAGGTCATGGAATAAAGGGATTTATATAAATGTCGTGACTTTATTTCTCGAATAGAACTTTTAACGTAATAATTATCAAAATATAGTAACTATCTACTCGTCTTAATTTCAGCGAAATCCATTCAGTAGCTTCAACTGTTTTAAATTCATTTTGCTATGGGATTTTAGTTTTACAGTTTCCCTGAAATCAAAGTACTAGGAGTGCATAAGACGATGAAGTTAGACAAGTTAGTGTTTAACCTTTAGTATCAGCGTACCTCGCCTCTCAAGTCTCGAGGTAAACTTAATATATCAGGCTGGTATACGGAAGATACTATTGGTTTCAACTTTCACTAGAAACGTATTGAAACGAACCTATGTAATAAATAATTAAATAAATATGGTTTCACGAATTTTTACCCAGCTACGGCGAAGACAAAAGGAGGGGTAATGATTTTGGCAGTCTATGTATGTATATGTATGTTTGTTCCGCAATAGCGCCTGAACCACTAATCAGATTTTAATAAATGAGGTGTCAATAGATTCATAATAATAGCCCGGATGACATAGGCCATATAGTTTACGTAGCCGCCAGCCGGGTTATAGTTTTTTTATAAAAAATGTTGTTATTGCTGTGTAGTTTTGATGGTATGCTGGTGTTTTCTTGGTTTTAAATGTTTTTTAGTAGGAATAAGTGCATATAGTACAGACATAAAATATTGAAAAAATGTACTCTAATGTACTTTCAAATCTGTCTGCGAAAAAGATTAAGCCAAACTTTATAAACGCACTTATTTCAATCTCATTAATTACTAGAACGGAACAGACAGATCGAAAACCGTAGCTCAGCGTTAAACGTCGTTTTAATACGTTGATCAAATTGAGGCTAAAAAGCATGTAACACAAAACTATCCACACTTTTACAGTACGACCACGACCACGGTTTTACTGTACAAAGGAGATCGGCAAGTCGCAATACATTTACTGTCTGGTAATTAAAATTCGCGGACACAAAAAATATTTACTGTAAGCTGTACTTTATGAACATAGGAGCAAAATTATATATTATATATAAAACTCGGGGGATAAAAGATAATTGATTAAATATAACCTAACCTATTGTTATTTAAATTGCCCTAGTGGCAGTTTGCGGAAAAGCGTCATCTACTAGTCAATTGTGAAATGAAATTAATAAACAGTTTGTTTGGAACACGCTACGAAAACCAAAAACGTAATGATTATTTTTCTTGGTTTCAATATAAATGGTACAGAGGGTTTTATTTCACACCCCAAGTAATTTTTTTTTTCATAAAACTGTTGAACTATAGAAAAATATAATATCTTTATACTCTAATAAAAACTTAATCTGTCTACTGGGCCACTAGATAGAGCTTTTACGCCTCGAATTGACAATTTATAGCATGATTACCATAGACTATACAGAATGATGACAACGATTACCACAGATAAGTACGTATTTTGCACATGAATTCTCTGATATTCGGAGCTTCATAACTTTTTATTCCTAAGTAAAGTTCCTAAAAATATAATATTTTTTTTATATAATAACTTTTTAAGTACTATAAAATCACATAATATGTTCGAAACTTTCTTGATGGAAAATCAGACAGCATTCGCCAGTGTCCTTTTAGAATTTGTAGCAGGATAGTGGATACATTTATTTGACAGTAGGATAAGCGTTAAAATACAGATTAATTCACTGATGGTTTAACGTGTGGCCTACAATCGTTAACGTTTTCATAATTCGACAGTGAGAAATTTAATTTACAATTGCACTTGTGTCATGCTAGCTTCGTGATGAAAATTCACGAATATTGCCGCCTCTGTGGAGCGTTAATGCGCTTAAATACTTACAAAATTATTTAATTTTTTTGAAGTGAAAACTCTTTTGGCGCACCGCACACACATTTCTTCGTAGGATGTAAGTGAAGCTGATCCATCACGCTCTAAGGTGAAAGGCTCGATCGGGTGAGCCGTTCTAATATTATTTACTTTATTTACACGTAAATTGATTACGATTGTCAGTCAAGTTTTTACTTCTGCCGTGCGGTCTTAAGCACACACTCTATAATTTCTTTTTGTACTTTTATATTTTTTATAATGAAATATCTATTAAAATAATAGTAAATATTGAGACTGCTAAATACAGTTGAACAGTTTATGTAGTATCGAACAAGTTGCCGCTCTACCAGGCATAAAATAAAAACTTAACAGCGCCGTTGAATGTATCGTGCCCACGCGCACATACGTGTAAGTACTCGTATGTAGTTCAACCACGTCTGCAGTCGTTGCCGTCGCTTCCGTTGTGTCAAAATATTTCGAGGCGTTCTAGTGCAAAGGAAAAAAGTTTAGAAACGGGTCAAGCAGGAACATTGTCGATATTGTGGCTACAATAAAAAATGTCTCCTTAATTACCTGCAAGAAGTACCCTAGTTAACTTATTATTTTACCGGCGATTAAATTAATAATTCTACTGCTAAAAAGGAAATTTTAACAGGCTTTTACAAAAACCCTTTCCGTGATATGATTTCATACCCGGTGTACTTCGTCACTCCTATAGCCCTCAGAAGGGACCGCCCTTGTACTTCCTGTAGCCCTACAGAGAGGCCTCTAATGAGCGCTGTTGTGGATTTGAATATTAACCGGCTAATTTTAAATTTAGAATTATGAGAACCTTTTTATCTTTAAAACGGAAGTTTTTTTGGCGGCGTAATTCTTGGTGAATAGACCGTGCTAAATTTGAAGCACCAAGTTTTTGTTGTTTTAGGAAATTTGTTGTTTTAAGCAAAATTAATATGTATTCGTACATTAAATTTTAAATTAAATGGACCAGGAAACGAGCAGACGGATCGCCTGATGGTAAGCGATTACCGCCGCCCATGGACACTCGCAACAGTCTTATCAACAACATTCGCACTTGCGTTTCTGGTCCTTAAAATCCCCAACCCCCTTGGGTGGTTCACCCGGCGAAATCCAACGCAAGCGTTATATCACGCCAGTCTTCTGTGAGGCCGTGGTATTTGTCCGGTCGAGCCAGTGCCGAAGCATGGCTCTCCGATGTCCGATGTCTCGATGAAAGCGGGAATTTGCGCGTAAAAGCAATGCGACAAGAGATGTATTGCTTTTCGTCGACAAAGCTTGATGTGATTCTCGAGAGAGTTCGACAACTTTATTAGCAAGAGATAATTTTTTCGATAAATCTCGTCTACGCGCAATTGGGTATTTTCCTACATGTAAAAATTAAGTTTTTTTTTTCAATAAATTAAGATATAACTTGATAAAAGTAAAAATAATTAGGATTTTATGTGTAGTTTTCTAATTATATGCATTTAGAAATCACAAAAAAGTTGAAATATTTTTTTAAAACAATAGTGTATAAAACCTATATAATTAGTTTACTTACATCAAATTAAAAAAAACATTTACTATGGTATGTATCAATATAAACACGCAAAATTACGAGATATCAGAAATTTGCTCTCACTCACTAGCGTGTGACGTCACCTACTTGTACGACTTTTGTATGGGGCGTTTTCACGAGACTCACAAAAGTGCTTCAAACAATACGCAATATCTTTGAAAATTTTTAGTATTAAATTTTTTAGTATTATCCTTTCCTTTTGTAGTGTCTTATTTTTCAGAGCACTATTCATTTATGTAATAAAAAAATACAGGAAAATACCGTATTGTGGCAGATTTACCCTTTCGTTTTGATGGATATTGGATACCCATTACCCTTTATAAGTGTTACGATGCTTTTCATAAAATATCTACTATGTCACGAAGTCAAGGTTACTACAACGTATACTTTTGAACCTTATTGCAGTGGTAATAATGTTGAAATTTCACAAAGGGTTTGTTAGTGACTGTACAGTGTATTCTAAGCATTTTTGGGTTAAGAGGCGACGAAAAGTTATTGACAAATTAGATTTTCGCCATCAGTTGACCCATATACATAATTTAACTTGTTAAGATGTGTGTCCGTAAATGTTGGGGTGTGTTTACACCAGAGTAAGTTTATAGTAAGGCTGGGACTATAATATGATCCGGAATTCGGAAGGCCGGAGAAAATACAGAGCACTGAAAATAGAACTATGGATTTGTCCATAGTTCTATTTTCAGGTCTATGTACAATAGAGTCGAAAATCGAACACATGAGTGTCGAGTTGTCAGATTTGACATTGGGCTTGACACTCGTGTGTTCGATTTTCAGCTGTATTGTATTAGCGCAGAGTGCTATTTTCAGTGCTCTGAATTTTTCCCGGCCTCATGAATTCCAGACAATGACAATATAGTCCCAGCTTAACAGGAATGAATACGGTTACTAATCATCATGTGTGAGGGACCTAAGGTGTGCCACATGTCTGGGTCACAGCTGGGGGTCAAACCCCTGGGTCACGGGGGACATTATTTACCGTTCATAGTGTTGCCAGCGACGCGACTCGCAAACGTCACAATTCTGGCTTCACATTTGAAAACAACTCAAGAGACGTTCAAGTGTTATTTTGTTTTCATAATAGATTTTTTGTTCCCCGTGGTCTACCTACGGGGATCACCTGGGACCTGGGTGTTTCACGGGCACACAAATAAGAGAACCGTGGTACACCTGTGGGCTAGCATGGCAATCCGAAGAAATAATTTTACAGATTATATATTCTATCCAAAACAGTTCGTTGCAAAATAGTTCTTAATCCTTGGTAACAAGGTCGTCAATAGAAGTCAACTTTCTAAATAGCCTTATTTTTAAAAAGGCTGCCGGGAAATCTTCTGTCAAAAATGATTGAATTTTATAGTAAATGACTGAACGTAAATAAACTATTTGACTTGGACCGCCATGATGTGGAGTAGTTAACATTATTTTAAGATTATTTGAGATTGAAATAAGAAAACGTTTCTACTTTAGCTGTCAAAAGAGGCCATTTTGTGAGCTCATGCTCTGGAAGAAAATAAATGTTGTTTCTCATAACGACGATGCATCGACCTTGCTGCCTTACAATAAGAACTATTTTGCTCCGAATGGTATTAATGTTTCTTCAATCTGTCATTTTGTCGATTCGGTGTTTTATAGGGTGGGTATGGTAAGCCTGCTGATAAGTAAATCAAGAGTAAACATCCAAAATGTAGTAGGGCACTACTACATTTTGGTACACTAAAAAAAAAGGATTGTGTGGTTTTATGAAACCACGGTAAAAGTGAAACTTAATAACAATAAAATGCGCTTCTTGTATCTTCGCGTGAAGTACATAACGAGTTAAATGCGGTCTTTATCAATATACAGACTGTTTATGCGTTAGATTTGAAGTTAATTTTCTTAAGGAACTTTGGTTCTTATATGGCATACTAGATGGCGCTGATTTGCCGCTAGATCACGCTATAGGTAAAGCGAACCTATTTGCATAAGATGTTTATGAGGGCCTTACTAATGTGAAGTTTTTTTGGGTTGTAAACCAATCAAGAAAAGGATTGTGTGGTTTAATGAAACCACGGTAAAAGTAAAACTTAATAACAAAGTAGCGTGGAGCACTGGCACAAATGAGTACTAGTCTATACACTACACGGTCAGCTGATGCGAACTATAGGCGCCGCCATATTGGCCTCGGCTGCTCTGACAAGCGCCTTTCACTTTAACCCTACTCCGCGGCCGACCGTCACGCGACATGCGACACATAGACGAAAAAGTTTGAGACCAATAAGTTTGAGAGAAATAAAATAACCTAATCAAGATCATGTCAGGACATGTCGGGTTCCGTAACTATCGACGCGCATTAGGCTTTCTTTTCAAATTGCTTCACAAATTATTGTCCGATTTCGTTCAAAGTAATTTTCCTAAAGAGTATTTATCATAACCTGTTAGGATGGAAAGTTTCAAGTTTTTACCTCATATAGTTTATAAATGCCAGGGGACTAACTTTTAAACCACTTTGGAGGCCGATTACTCGAAAATGGTCGACTTTGTAAAAAAGTCATGTATGAAACCTTGCCTTTGTTTAAAAAGATCTATTCAATGATACTCCACACGATGGAGTAGAATGAAAACAATTTTCCATTCCCCGCTTCACATGCGCCTAAAATATAAAATTATTGTATGATGCCAAAAACACAATCTGTAACTATACCAAATTTCGTCAAGTTATATTCATAATTACCTACGTTAGAATGGCGGGCAGATAGACAGACAGAGGAAATTGGGCATGCTACTATTTCCTAACGGACCGACTTGTAGACAGTTAATTTCCCTGACTTTACAGTTTTCATACAGTTAAATTATTGACAGACACCGAGTTTACATAACGAGAAGGTCTCAGACAAATCAAGTCTACATAATATTATCTGTTTACGTATCGTATTTAATTGAACTCCTTATTAAAGGTTTTCATGTCACAAATATTGTTTTGTATGAAATAGCAACGTGTCAACTATAGCACAGTAAAAGCTGGTATGCTCCTGATGATGCTGACTGTCTCCCGAAGGTCATCGGCAGTATCACTTACGGCGATCCATCTCCGCGCCATTGGGGTCAAGTTCTATTGCCTCATTATTTATACTCCCGCTTATTGTTTTGGTGTGGACGTTCTCCGTGGTCCAGTGGTTTATAACATAGCTCTCGACTCCGGAGGTAGTGTGTTTGATCCCCGCGTTGGAACAATAAAATATGTTGTTTTCAAGTCTGGTTAGGACAAAGCAGGCTGATCACCTGAGGGTCAATTCTGCTAAATAAAACCTGGAATAATACAATTACAATCAACTCCCGACACGACACGCTAAAACTGTCGAACCGGTGTTCTCGTAAACGTTAAAGCAGCGTCAAATGTCTCCTGATTGGTCCTAACGTTCACATAATCAGTTTATGATATCAAATCGATTCACTTATAATACAATGAAAGTAAAAAGATAGTCTAATTTAAATACGAGAATTGATGTTCAGATTGTCTGACAAGAAATATGATCCATGCGTCAGAGGGGCATGTAAAAAGTCGGTATTGCGCTCAATCTTTCGCCAGTCGTGTCGGTCATCCGTCCCTCTGGGTTACGAGAGTAAGGGAAGAATACTCTTGTGTATTGCACACACTTGGGCACTGTAAATCAACTTTTGCATCTGGATTTAATGCGACCTGCTAATATTATTATTGTTTTGGTGTTCATTCATCATCAACCTCTAACAATCCCTGTTAGTGGAAGATCCGTTATAATAAATATATACCCTCATCTGTTATTTATTAGTGATAATAAATAAATGATAGATAATATTCACATTGACACATTGCAAACAGGTTGCCCACACAACCGCCGCCGCTTACATCGCTCACGGGCGCCGATGGGCGCTACGGTCGCTAGCGGCCATCAGCGGCCGTGATCGCGGCGGTTGTCTCAAGCGAAAATGGGTTTTATTTTAATGAAAAAAAGTTTAAGTTTAAGAATAGGCTCTTAGGGCGCAATTTAACTAGGCAACCCGTTTGAATTCACAGATGTATATATTTCTTATAATATCAGATCTTAGACCATTCATTAGGGACGCATGGTCAATGATTTTACCTATCCTGACCAAGTCGTAAAAGGTCCAGTTTCAAAGGGTCTAAATCGTAAGAGGTCTATATTATGTCTCGAACCGTCCTAATCCTAAAATGCCTAAGTCGTAAAATTTCAATTTTTGTTTTTCATATAATGCCGGAAATTTTTCATAGCCTTCGCAATTAAAAAAATAAGGAAATCGTAGTTAAAACTGACCTCGTAGCTGTTAAATGTTTAAAAATAGGCATATTCTTATTGCAATTGTTAAAAGATTTTATATTACAGAGTACTTTTACTTCAACAAAATGGCTTCCGAATATCGGCTAGCGGGCCATTTTTTGAACGAAATAAGTCCTAAACTCGAGAGTACAGCGAGATGTTCGATACAAAAGATAAGAACATAGTCAAATAATGACTTTAAAGGCCCTCCGACGAAAAGCTTTCATAGATTAATTAGCTGTTCTCGACACTACCCATAATGAACCCTGCGCTTAGATAATAGGGTCTATTTTCAAGTGTCCACTTTAAAAAGGCACGTCGTTTTTAATCTGTCAGCTGCGAGCGACGTTTTTCTCCACCTGAAGATATATTTTATTTTATCATGATTCTTGTATGTTGTAGTCGGCCTTCCAAGAATTAAATATTCAGGTATAATGAGAGATGTTGAGTCCAGGATTACGGCACGCTCAGGCGTAATTATTTTATTAACTAGCTGGTGCCTGGTGCGTTGAATCCGTTAAAAATTTAAAATGTCAATGTCATTTCCCTTCTTCTTCTTGTAGCAACTTAAGCTAGCAACATTTTGCCAGTGTCGAGTAAAATGTTTGTGCAAAAGCGACGATATTTTATTGTATTTAGATATTAAATTTGTTTTTAAAATGTTTGAGTTTTTGTTGCTGTTTCCTCTTTAAGCCGCGGGCTTTTTAATTTTTTAATGTACAAAAAATTGTATTAACATTTTTAAACCAGTGCGGTCTGCGGGAATCTAATATCACAAAAGAATTGTGCTTTTCGCATTTTATACTAAACGGAAGTATTTAGTTCACAACGCTTAATCTGAAACATTACGCAGAAAGGACCAAAAAATGTTTTTGTTCCTTTCTGTCTATAGTAAATTTCAAGAAGTAGAAGCTTGAAAAATAGGTGTTAGAAAAAAATGCCAAGATACGCATATGACATTAATTTGTTATTAAATCCAACTTATTTATTAAAACTTTTCTACTTGAAATTGTCACAAAAGTATTTATTATTTTAATTTTATTATTAATAATAATAATAGAACCACACCGATTTCGGTGACGGTGGCCGGTTTCATTGAAACCAGGCCAGTTACGCAGGAGTTATTTTATAATGCCCAAGTGTGTGCCCAGTACACAAGAGCACTTACTCCTCCTCCTTTACTCTCGTAACCCAGTGGGACGGATAACCGACATGATTGGCGAGAGATCGGGCGCAGGTCCGACTTTTTACATGCCTATCCGATGCATGGATCATCTTTCTTGTCAGACAATCAGGTGATCAGCCTGCATTGTCCTAATCCTAACCAAACTTGGAACCAACATTTTTTGTTGTTACAATGTGGGAATCGAACCCACGGCCTCCGAGTCGAGAGCCAAGCTCTAACCAGTAGACCACGGAGGCCGTTAATTTTATTATTAATATTATATTAAGTATACGTGAAGCAAAAACTTTCAGTAGGTACAGTTTTACGATAATTGTACCAAGATAAAAGTATGATATTTGGCAGAGTTAAAGTTCATGTGGAGAAAAATGTGCAGAAAGCTTAAAACAATTTAAAATTAATGCTTAGAAATACATAACTAATATTAATGAAAATGACAACAACACCACTACCTCAGATTATTAACACACACTATCGTGCGTTTGACAGATACAATTTTGTTACACGTTGATCTGTAAATCTGTCACAACATTAAAAATTTATTTTTATTTTTCTAAGAGGCAAAAGAACCATTAATGTTGTGGGCGAATTTCAAACACAGGGCGATCTCTCGCACACATAGCGCTGCGCGCACAACTGAGTTGAACTGTGAATCCTTATATTGCTTCTCGACCTATTTAAAATAACGTCACAAGAATATTTTGTCCAGCTAGTCCAGAATACATTCCATTCCAATACAGAGAATGCCGAAATCGTGTACCGCTATTCAGGGACCAACACTACCTACATTCCCGCCATTGTCGTAAATAATTAAACATTCTGCTGGAGCCAACATGGTTTTGTACAAGTTTGTGCCAGTGTCTTCGTTTAGCGATCCACTGGAACTGTGTATGTATTCGCATATAGGTGAAAAAAGATTTTACGCATTTTTGAAGTGATACTTTAAGCAGGGTTGAGAGTAAACGAATGGCGTTATATCACAGATCGTGTGATATGGGATATAACGCCATCTGTCGGAGATACTTATACTATCGTAACAACGTAATTTTCTAAAGTACGGCTCAATACACAGATAGCACTAGGTGTACAAATTTTTTGAAGTGATGCTCTTTAGGCACTCTTCACTCACTCACACTTCACTTCACACACACTCACTCACATACACTCTTCATGAGAGTATTTTTGGAGTTTGAAATGTGTATTATGTACACGTCACGTTTTTTTAATATCTACAGCTATCCCACGGGGACCGTTCATTTTTCTGCCATAAATATATAAATGTAATGCATGTGTACAGACACACAAATTTTCGCATTCATAATATTAGTGAGATGGTAGTTATAAAAATTAATTCCGTCGTAAAATAAACATGATGTATCGTATTTTCTAAGGCGGTTTAGTTTTAATATCTCTAAGAAAATACTGCTTTAGGGCTTCGATATCAGAGAAATCGTTAGGTATTCACATAAGAGCTAAACGCTAGCTCATAACAAAAACTATAATTATAACCAGCCAGTTTCACGGTTCTGTTTTAATTATTCACCGGCTAGACATGTAAAGTTTTCATTTAAAATGAAAAACCACAGCCCAGGGCTTACGGTCAGAGATGATCGACATTAATATCAATATTCCACTATCCTACTACTTATTATAAATGTATAAGTTTGTGAGGATGGATAAATGATTCGATGGATATTTGTAACTCTTTCACGCAAAAACTGCTGAACGGATTTTGATGAAATTCGATATGGTAGTAGTTTAAGCTCTGGATTAACACTGGGCTACTTTTTATCCCGAAAAAGTAGAGCGTTCCCGTGGAATACTGTATTTACGCGGCCGCGGGTAAGAGCTACTTTATAACATAAATATTATATCATACCTCAGGGTCTGAATTGTATATTTTTCCATGAAAAGCTTAAATAGTGTGACCTTGAACAAGTTATTTATTTAACGAGCTTATTCCATTATATTAATCCTAATGTCAAATTGCGAAGTAAATTTGTAGGACTTGTACACTTGTATAGGACAAGAAAATTGATTATATTGTGTCTGAAATTGTATAATCCGTATCTTCACATGCTGGTTAGTGAAAAATTCATAGCTTATGTGGACATATGAACAGGGCCTAAGACTGGGACTATAATATGATCCGGAATCCAGCGGGCCCGGGAAAATTCAGAGCACTGTATACGCTAAAACAATAGAGTTGAAAATAGAAAAAAGAGTCGAGTGTTGAGTTGAGTTGTTATAATATATGACATTAACATTTGACTGGACACTCATTTGTGTTTGATTTTCAACTCTATTGTATTAGTCCAGAGTTCTAATTTAACTGCTCTGAATTTTCAACGGCACGGCATTCCCAGCCTTAGACTATACTAATTATACAACTGAAGTGACAAAAAATAAAAAATTTAACTTATGTTAATTAATGTTTATAGTTCGAATTGATTTTCGTTCAGTTTAGCGACAAGCACCATTACACACATAACTTCAGGAGTATTCACGGTGAAGTACTTCGAACGAGCTAGTGGTTTGTAAACGTTGATGAAATTTCAGTGACGGAGTATTTGGTCGTCTGTGTTGGCTTTTAAATCAAATTTTACATGACGGGAGTTTTCGCGTTAACCAATACTTTAAATTTTTTAAAAATAATTTAACGCTTTTGTTAAGTTGAATGCTTTATTTTAATAACTGAAAGTAGAAAAAAAGTAGCATTAGGTAGTGAATAGTGATGATACGCAGTAACTTTAGTTTCATGTTTTAGCGTGTTACGAAAACTTTGCGTAGTAGTTTTGTAACTAATGAATGAAAATGGAATTAGTTAATAAACTGGCTTCGCTGATGGCTGTAAATTAGTATTTCTAGTTTTTACTAGGTACTCGTTGGCGCTTTTCCAAGCATAGCTCTAGTAATCTAGTTTTTTTAGGGTTACGTAGGGTTACGTACGTAGGTTTACGTACGTTTTCGTTTACGTCTCGGTATCCTTACGGTCATGTCCGTCCGCCCGTCTTCGGCTTATCATTTAAACGGTTAGCGCTATAAAGATGAAGTTTTGAGTGCATATGTGTATGGACTACGTCAAAAGAGTGCTAAAATAAAATTATGAAAAATATTTTTAAAAAAAATTATCCCTACTTTACGTGTAGGGGAGGTATAGTAAAATAAAGATACACGTAAAGTGGGGATGATTTTTTTTCTCGCGTGTATTCCATAGTGTGGGTTACTCGGACAACTTTTCGATTAAGGTATCCGTTTACGAGATATTAAACTTTAAAGAGCGTTTTTTTGTTAAAATAATATCGCGCCCACTCTAAAAGCTAAATGAATAGCTCGAAAAATCTGGAAAAATTCATGATGCGTAGATAAATAGTCCATATAATGATGAACTTTAAAGGAAAACTATAACGGCGTATATTATAACTTTGTTAGTTTAGGAGTTATAAATGCCTTATTGGAAAATGCATTTAATTGGAGAACTTCGTACAGAACATAACAAAATAATAAGCAAACATGAAAAATATTGGTAAGATGATAAGGAACCCTACGTTCGCGAGTCCGACTCGCACTTTTTAAAGAAGAGTTTTACTTTTTAAAGAATAATTTTAAAGAAGAAATATTCAATCCAAAACAGTTCGTTGCAAAATAGTTCTTAATCCATGGTAACAAGGTCATCAATAGAAGTCAACATTTCTAAATAGCTATATTTTAAAAATGGCTGCCGGAAAACCTTCTGTCAAAAATGATTAAATATTCAAGTAAATGACTGAACGTAAAGAAACTATTTGTCTTGGACCGCCATGATGTGGAGTAGTTGACATTATTTTAAGACTATTTGACATTGAAATAAGAAAACGTTTCTACTTTAGCTGTCAAAAGAGGCCATTTTGTGAGCTCATGCTCGAGAAGAAAAGAAATCTTGTTTCTCTTAACGACGATGCATCGACCTTGCTGCCTTACAATAATAACTAATTTGCTACGAATGGTATAAATGTTTCTTTAGTCTGTCATTTTGTCGATTCTACGGTGTTTCTAGGGTGCGCATGCTAAGGAATCGAAACAACACCAAAGGAGTTACACTTGCGTTCCTTTTCCGTAAAGTCCCCTAGCCCTCTTGGGCTTCCGGTAACCTCACTCACCTCGCGAAACACATTATTTCACGCCGGTTTTCTATGAGACCGTGGTATTTATGCGGTCAAGGCAGCCCATACGTGCCGAAGCATAATGGCTCTCAAACGTTCAAAGTGTAATGATACATAAATCATCTAGGTAAATGTATTTCGCGGGAATTAAAAGTGTTATATATTATAATAGGTTTGTTACAACAATCAATCAACTTTTTACCTAACTACAACGCCAAAAGGAAGGGTAGTCTTTGTATGTATGTATATTTGTTTCACCGTAGCGCCTAAACTACTGATCTGATTTTAATGAATGTCGTGTACGTGTCAATAGATTCAAATAATGGCCCGGGTAACTATAGGCTGTATAATTTTCGTAGTCGGGTTATAGTATTAACTATTAAAAGTTAAACGATGTTTATTTAGTAACTTGCATTGTAATAGTTAGAACCTATGTTATAGGGAAAAGAAGCATGGCGATTAGATAGAAAAATTAATAAAAATGTGATTTCGTGATATCTACACGAATCACTATATCTAAATTTCGCAGCTACTGGGTTGTTGAGGAGATAATTTAGCAAAGAAACAATAAAATGACTAAAAGTGAAAATGAAGTTACTACACATTTAAATTTTGACGGGAACAATTTCGTATGAAAGTGTATTTTTCAAATCGTTACTCCATTTCAGTAAGTCTAATTTGATTTATATTATGTATGTGAGACAATATCACAGGGAAGTTTAATAACTCATAGGTAGCTTTAATAATGTTGCATTTCTTCAAATAAATGTTCCACCGTTAGAACAATTTGCACACTAAATATTTAGGATGTTTTGAACACTTTGCATTGGTGTGTTTCTATGTTAGTGACCGTAATAATATATGTGTCCTCCGTGGTCCAGTGGGTTAGAGCTTGGCTCTCGACTCCGACCTCCGGAGTCGAGAGCCAAGAGAGTCGGAGTTCGATTCCCGCGATTGAACAACAACGAAACAAAAGTTGTGTTTAAGTCTGGTTAGGACAATATTGTATAAATAAATATCTATGGACGCTTCACACCACGACAATCTGGCCTCATGCTGAGTATCCGCAGAACTTGTGTTACAGGTACCAGAAAACGGGAAGTATATTGAATAATTTTATACTATACATATATTTAATACACATCCATGACCATTGAATACAGAAAAACATTTTTCCTTCGGCGGGATTCGAGCCCGCGACCCCTAGCTTGAGCACCAACGCGCTGAACCACTGAGCCACAGAGGTCGTCAGGCTATATAGGCTGATAACCTGATTGTTGGACAAGAAAGATGCGCATGTGTCGGATGCGCATGTAAAGTCAGTCCTAAACCTGATCTCTCGTCTCGGACATCCATCCCACTGGGTTATAAGAGTAAAGGAAGATCGAGTGCTCTTGTGTATTGCGCACATACTTGGGCACTATAACAAAAGCTCTGGTTCCGATAAAACTGACAACTGCGCCGTCACCGAAATCGGTGTTTGGAGCTGTTGTTTACTATATTGTTAACAAAATATATAACAATTTTTAAGGACATGGGACATTTTACTATGGAATAATTACAAAAATAAAATCAGGTTAGATGTAAGCGTAATTGCATCTGGATTACAACGGCATAGATCGCATATTTTCATGAGGTAGGGTAAATACATTTGAACTAATTTTAAAGAAAATTCATTAAATATTATTAACAATTTATTCTCCACTTCTCAAAGTATTTGAATTAAAATAATTACAGGAAATAAAATGCGAATGAAAATTTTACAATCTAATAGTATTTTGTTTTGTGGTTGTCACTTTTTTAAATAGCGGGTACAAGGGGACAACGTGTTTAAAATGTCGTTCTTAATTATTACAATAACTCTGAGTGAAGCATTACGAAGCATTACTGGAACACTTAGACGCGTTTCCATATAAGTGATCTAGTATTAACAGATTAATACAATTTTTAATTAGCATTGTTAAAAAAGTTGTGCGATTTGGTGTTGGCAGGCGGCCGGTCATTTGGGGAAACGCCAATTACTGGTTCCTCTTAATTAGAACAAGGTAAGGTTTTGTTGTAATAATAAAAATATATTGTAAGGAAACGTTACCTTTTGTACCAAAGAATCTACAAGTTGCTCCAGAAGAGGAGTGAACATTCATTGCAATTGAATAAAAAAAACAGCATTGAAGAAACAAAAACAATCTCATGCCCCTGCATTAAACACAAATATTTGTGGGAGAAAAGCCTGTTAATTAATATAAATAGTATGTGTACAAAAAACGGCCGTGCGAGTCGGATTCGCACTTGAATGAAAACTAAATGCTTATTAGTACTTGTTATTAATTATATTTTAGTAATCCGAAATACATCATCTGTGAAAATGTTAACTATCACGGTCCATGCGATGCAACCCGGTGACAGACAGCCAAACAGACGGACCGAAATACAGACAACGGAGTCTTAGTAATAAGGTGCCGTTTTCAACCTTTCAGTACCTACAGAACCCTAAAAAGGTTGCTATTGTAAGCCCTCTGGTGTATCAGATGTCAGTGACCGTTTGCCACTTACACAAACACTTGCAACAGTCACTCGTATATCCATGAGAGCAAAGCAGCTGGTGCTGCAGGTGTTCAAGGGCGACAGTAATCTCTTAGAAAACTGTATTGGGGCCGATTGACTTCGATATAGGACGGATCCACAAAAAATATCTAAATAAATAATATATAATGCATTTACTGAATATGGGCTTCAGCCTTGCCCATATTCAGTAATTGCTTTATTAATAATATAGTATTAATAATATAGCAGCCCATGCTTTATTAGTAATATAATATTAATTGCATATTTTGTTAGTAATTACAATTGATGAAACTTAAAAGTCTATGTCAGTAATAGACAATAGTCTATTTTGGCATCATAAAATAATATATTTTGTATTTTAGGGGTGCCTCTCCACACATGTGAAGAGGGGATGTAAAATATTTTTTCATTCTACCCCATCGTGTTAGGTATTGACGAATAGGCCATTTTAAATAAAGGTAAGGTTTGCATACATGACTTTTTTACACAGTCGGCTATTTTCGAGTAGTCGGCCTCTAAAATAGTTGATAAGTTGCGCCTTCCCCTCCACTCCCCCCTTCACTTCTTGACATACTCTTGGTTAGGACTTAAGTTATTACATGTTATTCACAAAACTACACCTGAGGGTCAATTCTGCTAAATAAAACCTGGAATAATACAATTACAATCAAGTCCCGCTGAAACTGTCAAACCGGTATTCTCATAAACGTTAAAGCAGCGTCTAACGCCTCCTGATTAGTCAAAGCGTCACAAAATCAGTTTATGAAGTCGCTTCACTTATAATACAATCAAAGTAAAATGAAAGTCTACTTTAAATACGAGAATTGAGGTTCTGATGACGCTATGTGTGCGTTGGGTCTGCCCCCTAGCGGCAGATAAAATATCAAACACCCCCATTCTCATTCGATAACGTTACGTTTACCGCTGTCAAATGTTCCTGCTAGACCCCCAGATAGATGAAATAAAATATTACCTTCAAAAGACTTTCGAAAGCATATCCTATATAATAAGCATAAGCTCTTGATCAGCAGTAGAAAAGCCTGGAGACTAAAGCCTCTTTATAAAGATCTATTTAAAGAAGTAATGAGGTCGGTGATGATGATGATTTCAGCCCGTTATACTACAGTTTTACGAGAATCGTTCAACCCGAAGAGTATGAAATTTGGACGGTAAGAGTTGTGTGCGGAAAGCTATTAGGAAGTTTTTAAATTATCAAAAATAACAACAAAACACACTACCTCAAATTATTAACAAACAATAATTAACTTGCGCAATTTGATACAATTTTCGGGATGGATAAAATGTTGTCACACGTTGACGTGTGTCAGTCTGTTACAGTTTACATTTCTTTTCTATCTAAGAAGCAAAAGAACCCTTATAAAGGCTGACCTATAGACCTGTACAAATTAATACGCCTCATTATTATGTATTGATGAATACTATTCTCCATGAACGGTCTCTAATATTATTTTATTATATTGTTTACTAGTTGTTGCCCGCGACTCCGCCCGCGTAAATACAGTATCCCACGGGAACACTGTACGTTTTCGGGATAAAAAGTAGCCTATGTTTTAATTCAGAGCTTAAACTACCATCATAGCAAATTTTATCGACATCCGTTTGGTTGTTTTGCGTAAGAGTAACAAACATCCATCCATCCATAAATCCATACTGACAAACTTTCACATTTATAATAGCTCCCCACACCGATTTCGGTGACGGTGGCCTGTTTCATTGAAACCAGGCCAGCTACGTAGGAGTTATGTTATAGTGCCCAAGTGTGTGCGCAGTACACAAGAGCACTCTCTCCTCCTTTACTCTCGTAACCCAGTGTCGGTACACGACTGGCGAGAGATCGGGCGCAGGTCGGACTTTTTACATGCCCATCCGACGCATGGATCATCTTTCTTGTCAGACAATCAGGTGTTGAGCCATTTATAATAGTTATTTGTTTCTAAGCTATTATACAAAAATATAAACTTTATTTAAATACATCCCGCCATAAACATAATACCTATAAACTATTTAGGAAATCTTTCATTTTTAATAGTTTCAATACTAAAATTGTCGAAAATTTACGTCCCAAAATACTTACTAGTAACTAGAAACCAACTCTATAAAATAATTTAAGCTTAACATTTTAAAACTGTAAACCATTTTTCTTAGCTTAGTTGCTACGACGTAGGAGGTTCGTAGAGGCTCTACGGCGTAGCATCAAATATGCAGCAGGCCAGTCTAGTCTAGATAAATAGATCTAGACTCAAGAGCATATCTTATCCCGGTTTACTTTCGCTATTCAATTCATTCATGTATTTTACATGAAATAAAAGCACACAAAAATATTTGGAATTCGGTCAATGGTTTATAAGAAAATATTATGTTAAAACTGAATTTTTAATAAAATATTAAGTCAAGATTCAGACTATGAGCGCGTAACGTGCAGATATAACGCGTCGCCACTATTACAAGTCAACTTGATTTTTTTTCAGGAAGCTTAAAAGTTTTATGAAGAAAATGCTAAAATATTAATTTTATTAACTCTTTGTAGAGAGGCGTGAGTTTGCGCTATTTCCAGAAAGGTCCGCTTTGATCGCCAGAGCATTTTTAGCTTTAGTTTCGGGTTCGTTTGTTCCCTGGCTTTGTTTTTGAAGTGGGTTTGAAGTAGGTTTAAAGAACTTCAAGTAAACAACTCAAAATTGTGTGAAATGTTACTTCTTTTTAACACTTTATTCAAATAAACTGGTTTTTCATCTCAGTGCATTACTAAATTAATAATTTGTCCTTCTTTTTCAACAGTTTAGTCGAGAATTTATTATAAAATTATGTAATTATGGTACCATTTAAGTAGACATTTTTAACCCCCGACGCATTAAGAGGGGTGTTACAAGTTTGGCGTGTCTGTCTGTCTGTAGGTATGTATTCATGGTATCGTAGACTCTAAACCAAAGGTCCGATTATTTTGTCTAAATATCGGCATGATATTTTTAGCTGTAATTCATTATCATCGGCTCGCTCACCGCTTTGCGATTCGGGGGTTACTTAATTGTTTTAATTTTTTGGTTATTTTTCATGATTCTACTTATACAAGAACTTTAATTATAATAGAGTTAAGTAATCAAAATCGAGTACAAACTCTAAGCTTAGTAAAATTGGTAGCATTACAAAAATCTCTAGCGAAACATTTTTTTTTTCTTTAATAGAAATTTCTCGACATGTCCGGCGTATATAAGGGGGCGTAGTCGCTCGGATGGTGGCTACGTCTGCAGATTAAACCACACATTACGATAATAATCACTTCTTTATCCTTTTATTTTCATACACCAATGTACAGACAGGAACTATAACATCTCACACCCTACGCACTCAAATTTTTAGTCACTATAGTGAACAAAAATTCCAATGAATTCCAATCCCATCAGCGAATCCCTAGCTGTAATGGGCATACTTTACATAACACATTCTGAGTGCCGAATTTTACTAACAACCTGACATAATTTTCTTTAATCACGGAGGATGTTCTATGCAGCTGGTATGCTCGCGCACAAATACTCTGATATTTATGTTAACGGTACCGAGTATGGAAAATAAAGAAAGTGCAATCCTGTACATGTCCGATAAAGCGTGTGTTGTATCCCAGTAGCTGGCACGATGTAATATGCACTGGAACACCCGCGCGTTTGTTGTATAAAACAAGCTGATAGTAACTGGAACGATTAGAAGTCAACGTACATAAAACAACAACTATAATACGAATGTATCAATTAGACATGTTTGTTTAATTGTGTGTATGGATCACTACCATAGTAAACTACATGTGCGAGCACGTACGCAGTAAAAAAACAAACTGTTAGTAAATCGAATACAAATCACACCAGAACTAATGTCGTTTAAAATTTACAAGACAATTAGCGGTTTTTTAATTTTAATTAATGCTCCTACACTTTTTAGCCAGCATGCATTAGTAGCCTTAAGGTAGCCTTCCGAGGCACGCGACGCGCGTCGCGAGACCGCGACCCGAGACCAAAATAGTTGGGCGCCAATTGTTACGGGTGAAATTAAAAATTAAAATAAAAGAAGAAGATCTCCGTGACAATAGTATATATATTTTTAAAAAAATAGGGGTCGTGGGCAGAAGGCCGTACGGCCTGGTCTAGCCTCTTGGTGTCAAGGTGGTGGTAAGGGGCTTTAAACCACGTGGGAACTTAGCTTAGAATCCAGGTGTCTAGCACGTGGCGGATGCGAGATAGGGCTCCAACTTCTGGAAGCTTCTCCGTCACCGCTGCATCCGTTCGTCGTAGATAGATCGTCTCAAAAAAATAAATCCCCGTCCAATGTCTATCAACACTCTGAACTCCAGCTAGATATAAGTCCTTTTTAGTCGGTACCTCGAATGCTGTAGTTGGCGGAGTTTTTTGTGCTCGAAACCAAGTTCCTGCAAATATTCACGACAACGTGTCGGTAGGAGTCCGGTCCCACAGCCAGTGATTGTAACCCCAAACGATCAAAAATCACGGGCTGTGTGACCATTACAAAGAAGGTAGGCAAAAAAAAAAGATAAGATGATATTAAGGACAACCAATATGATACAAACATCCTAACATTTTAATAGTGCTAGATTGGAAAGATGAAACTACAAATTGAGCACGTGGTATGGCCAATCAAATAATTGACAACTAATTTACCAAGATGATAGTTTACATGAAAGAATAATGCATTTTAATACAAGCGTAATTTTCCAAATATTATATTTATTCCACCGTGGAACACGGGATTAAAATATAATTATTATAACGACTACATCTTGAGTATAGAAAATTTTATTCTAAAAGGAAATGTCATTCAAAGAAGTGCCATATATACCATTCCTTCCTTCATCTTTTTTAAACTTTTGACAACTATAAACTAAAGCGTAAAGATAAGAAATCCAGAAATCAAAATAAAAAGATATTATATCAATAATCAATATATTATGTAATATAATATTACAAATCCACCGTATTTTCATTATAATACAAAATAATTTTTTTTTTAAGATTTAAGACGGAAAAATCGATCTACGAATTTAAGTATTATAGCAAGGCTGACGCCGTTTTAGTAAAGACGTGCGCCGATCGATGGCGCTTTAAGCCTCGAAAAATGACTAAATTATTAATTATACAAATCATAGATGACGCGAGTAACGCCGAAATAATCGCCGATTTTATTGAAAGGGAATGTAACTACGTTACAAACAATCCCAAAATCAGCGTCGCTCGACCCGTGAGCGTAGCTGATTCGCTGGTCGCGGTCGCGTGTCGCGTGTCGCGTGTCGCATAGATCGGAAGGTTACTTTAGTCTGTATTATGGCTTTTAAATGAATAGCACATTCATGAAAACTTGAAAAAAAAAAAAAAAAATGCGAGAAAGAAAATAACGCTCACAACGTACGAAAATTCCGGCCAAGTGCGAGTTGGATTTGTGCACGCAGGGGCCGTAGAATACGGCAAAAATCACGTTTGTTGTATGTGAGGCCCTTTTTCCTGTTTTTAGTATTTGTCGTTAGCGGCAACAGAAATAAATCATCTGTGAAAATTTCAATTGTCTAGCTATCACGGTTAAGGAGATATACAGCCTGGTGATAGAAAAACGTAGCTTTAGGGCACGGAACCCTGAAAATCAAAACGTCACTGTATGGACACAAAATAGGCGGCAGTACTAACCTTCCATCAGGCGACCTATCTGCTCGTTTTCAAGTCTATTCCATAAAAAAGTGAGGTGCATCTTTGAACATTATGCAAGTGTGTTTTTACTTATTTTAACTTAACTTTTAAAATAATACACTATTTTAAAACGAGATTAACGCTTGGCTTATACGGCGCCGGAATTCGCAGCTCCGGGGAGAAAACGGTTCCGGTACCAATCACTTTGTCTAGCAGTCATTAATTTTTCCTAGATAGTTTGCAGTCTAAGTCACTTTATCTGTTTGTTTTTTCAATTTACAAATTGTCAACTGGTAACGCCGAATCTTTATTGAAACATTTTTTTTCTACGAATATTGTCAACCAATGAGGGTGTTTAATTTTTTTTTTGCCGCTAAGGGGCAGACCCAACGCACACAAAGCGTTATCTGGTGGCGTAAGTGGTATCAAAAACAGTCAAAAAGAATTTTCGATTTTTTCTGTCACCAGGCGGCGCTTGGTAGCCTTGGTCTTTATCGTGTCAGATGTCACGAATTTCAAAACCCTCATTTTGCTGTCCGTACCCGCCGTCTGGTATGTGTGTGTTGTGGGACTTGTGTCTAGGAATTAGCTATTCCCGCGTGTGCAACCCGCGCATTAACATTGCAAGTCCAATTTACACTTGCATCGTGTAAAGTGAACAATATTGCACACAAGTTTCGTGTGTTTCCAATGTTTCCAAACAATATGCAGAAAATTTCAAATCTTCTTAGGTTTTAATTTTTTGTACAGTTAGGGTCAGTCGCACCGGAAAGTGATTCAAAATTGAACTTTATTCAGTACACAAGAAGCTATAAACGTTTCATTGCAAGAGCAGCGCAGTTCTATGCAGTGCAATGCAGACATTCGAACTGTTGCAATTAAACGTGTATCTTTTTGAGCAGTGAATAAAGTTCAATTTTGGATCGTTATCTTAAAAATGCAGCGCCGCGTCGGGTATCGTCTCGTCTCGTAGTGAACTGATGCTTATGTTGCCTGAATTTTATTTTTTAATATCTGGGAAACAAGAAGATTTCGTTTCAAATAACTATTTGTACATTTCTTTAAATAAATATATCAATACGGTTGGCCTACTTAGTTACATTCACTCGTTATTCACCGAGCGTAGAACTCCGGACATAAGGTATGTGATATTAAGACATTCCTCACACCGAATTGTGGAGAATATACTAGGATATAGTATAGTTGTATAAGGCGATTGGAGAATAGGATTATATGGTTTTCACTACAAATTCCGATTTATGGCCTTCGGATTTAATTAACAATTTAGATTTAGGGCCAGTTCACACCGCGACGATACGCTGCGCTTCATTTTTAAGATAGCTATTTAAAATTGAACTTTATTCACGACACAAAAAGATATACGTCTCATATGACAGTCATACTGCATACACTGCACATGCGCTGTGCAGCGCGGTGCAACTTGACATTCGAACTCTTACAATGAAACGTGTATCTTCTTGTGTGATCAATAAAGTTAAATTTTGAATAGCTATCTTAAAAATGCAGCGCTATGTCTCGTATCGTTTCGTTTGTGTGAATTAACTCTAAAGTAAATAAATGACTGTCATATACTTAAATCTAAATTTGTCAATTACAACCTAAGAGAATGATTGCAAGGTTGTTGGGCAGAACGTTCTAAACTATGATGGATAGATGGATAACTTATTAAACGCTTTGTGATTCAGAGATTCGTTGTCCCTGTAACTAAAGAACTACTAGGGTTTTCAATCAACTTAAACCACCTAAGTGCATATATACTAATTTTAAGCAGGATCTTCTGACGTCTGTTTGCTGTATACACAGATTAACGATGAGTCTGTTTTATACTATTGGCGTGATCTCCTCCAACTGTATGCTGTATGTAACACCAGTGATGACCGGACGTGTTTGTTGCAGACTCGTGTCGTGGGGCCTGGCGTTCGGACGGGCGCGCGCACGGCCCGCCGAGTTGACGTCATGCTCAGCGCTGCCAACGCCACAGACAACCTCACGCTGGCGCTCGACCTCCCCGCCAGCCCCTTCAGCCTGGTCCAGAAGATCGTCATCGCGCTCATAGCCAGCGTCCTCGCCGTGCTCACTGTCGTCGGCAACTCGCTGGTTATGATCAGCTTCAAGATCGACAAGCAGCTGCAGACGATCAGCAATTATTTCCTATTCTCGCTCGCGGTCGCAGATTTTGCAGTTGGGCTGATATCCATGCCTCTGTTTACGCTATTTACCATATACGGGTACTGGCCGCTGGGCGCGATAGTTTGCGATACCTGGCTAGCTCTCGATTACTTGGCCTCCAACGCATCGGTGCTCAACCTTTTGATCATCAGCTTCGATAGATACTTCAGTGTTACCCGGCCGTTGACGTACCGAGCGAAAAGAACGACACGCCGGGCGACAGTCATGATCGGCGGCGCCTGGGGGTTCAGCCTGGTGCTGTGGCCGCCGTGGATCTACGCGTGGCCGTACATAGACGGTGAACGGAAGGTGCCACCTCACGAGTGCTACATCCAGTTTATAGAGACGAACCAGTTCATCACGTTCGGGACGGCGATAGCCGCGTTCTATGTGCCGGTGACTGTCATGTGTATACTGTACTACAAGATCTGGCGCGAGACCAAGAAGCGGCAGAAGGACCTGCCTAATCTACAAGGCGGGAAGAAGCACGACTCGTCGAAACGCTCGAATTCGAGGTGAGGCTTTTGATAATATTCTACTGCCTACTTCTATTACTATTATAAATGTGAAAGTTTGTGTGGATGTGAGGATGGATAGATATATAGAAGTTTGTGATTCGTTCACGCAAAAACTACTGATCGGATTTTGATGAAATTTGGTAGGGCAGTAGCAGTTGAGGCTCTGGATTAACACAAAGGTTACTTTTATCCCGAAAAAGTACAGTGTTCCTGTGGGATACTGTATTTATGTGGATATGTTGACTGTCTTTCACGCCCAAGGGGCTGAACCGGTCTGAATGGAAATCGGTAGTCTTTAGATTTATATAAATATTGGCTACTTTTTATTAAATCTTTATAAATATAAAAAATTATTGCAATTCCTATGTTTCACTAAAACTCGAGAACGGCTGGACCATTTTGGTTTATTTTGATCTTGAAAGTATTGTGGAAGTTCGGAAAAGATTTAGATTAAATCTTGAAAAAATTGCGAGAAAAATATTAAAAACAACATTGAAATTTTCCCATTTTCCCAAAATAACTGTTCAGTAGCATGGATTCGGGTCTCCAGTGTCACTTGACTGTCAAATACTTAAATAGGTATATTCAACTGTTTATATGTTTGGTTACGACTGCAAGACGGTATATTTCAGATGTTGGTGTAGGTGTAGTTTGTAGTAAAACCTCTGCAGATGTTGGTCTAAGACTACAATTGCAGATGTAGATATTGGTGTAGGTGTAGGATGTAGTAAAACCTACGTGTAGATGTTCGTCTAAGACTACAATTGTAGATGTAGATATTGGTGTAGGTGTAGGTTCTAGTAAAACCTCTCTGTAGATGTTGGTCTAAGACTACAATTGTAGATGCAGATATTGGTGTAGGTGTAGGTTGTAGTAAAACCTAAGTGTAGATGTTGGTCTAAGACTACAATTGTAGATGTAGATATTGGTGTAGGTGTAGGATGTAGTAAAACCTACGTGTAGATGTTCGTCTAAGACTACAATTGTATATGTAGATATTGGTGTAGGTGTAGGTTCTAGTAAAACCTCTCTGTAGATGTTGGTCTAAGACTACAATTGTAGATGCAGATATTGGTGTAAGTGTAGGTTGTAGTAAAACCTACGTGTAGATGTTGGTCTAAGACTACAATTGTAGATGTAGATATTGGTGTAGGTGTAGGATGTAGTAAAACCTACGTGTAGATGTTCGTATAAGACTACAATTGTATATGTAGATATTGGTGTAGGTGTAGGTTCTAGTAAAACCTACATGCAGATGTTGGTCTAAGACTACAATTGTAGATGCAGATATTGGTGTAAGTGTAGGTTGTAGTAAAACCTACGTGTAGATGTTGGTCTAAGACTACAATTGTAGATGTAGATATTGGTGTAGGTGTAGGATGTAGTAAAACCTACGTGTAGATGTTCGTATAAGACTACAATTGTATATGTAGATATTGGTGTAGGTGTAGGTTCTAGTAAAACCTACATGCAGATGTTGGTCTAAGACTACAATTGTAGATGTAGGTATTGGTGTAGGTGTAGTTATTTATTTACTCCAAACAGAACAACGGCATCGTGTGTCATGTTTCATGTTAAAACTCACGCCAGTTGCTATTAGATGTAATATCATGTAATGCCATTTTCCTAATCGAACTAACCAAACATTCATTAAGAAGAGGAACTTCGTTTGTACAATCGACAGCACCGAATGACCATTTTAGAAGCTTATTATCATAGTACTAAGTTCTAAATTTGATCCAGATTTGGCAGCGACTGTACTAAGATACATTTTAAATTAGATTGTTGATATAAGTTGCACGTATTTTTAGAAGGACCTAATTTAAGCAAAGAATGGCTTGGCTTTAAATGTTAAATATCTTTAAGTTTATTACTTTTAATCACACTTCACATGCCTACTGTTTATTATTCAATACTAGCACACCAGACAGACGTTGTTTTGTCGCAACTACGAACTGGATTAAATAAATAACTACACCTCCAACTGCACCTATACCTACCTACCTACCTACCTACCCACCAACGTATTTACCCAGTATCCACCTGACTACTTACATACCTTCCTACCGTACCTACACACACCTACGATTTCAACACCAAAAACTACACCTAGTTGCTTTATTTTTACCCGACTACGACGAAGCCAAATGGAAGGATAATGATTTTGGCAACCTATGTATGTATGTATGTCAAGTCAGTCGAAAGTCAAAAAAATTTATTCAAAGTTGGTATTATTATACACTTTTTGAACGTCGGTATACATGATACCCCACCACCGTTTGTATGTATGTTTGTTCCCTCGTAGCGTCTAAACTACTGGTCCGATTTTAATAAATTAGATGTTAATAGATTTTTATGTGGTGTGCTTGCACAAATATCTCAAAATACATCTTAAAAATGGGGTCGTACATTTCGTACTAACGTTTTCCAATTTTCGAACATTACGTAATATAAGACTAAATATCGTCGTCTAAAAGTGTTAAGCTGTTAACTCCATTTTTATCAGTTTTAAGTTTTTGGTATCGTTGGAAAGAGAAAAAAAAGCCCTGCTATTGTAGAAAATGCTAAATCCATCAGACTAATACAAAACAACAAAAAACAAGCCCAATCATATCTGATAACTCCACTGTGTCAACTTTTCGCGCGTAAAAGTTGACAACTCCGCCATTTTGTTCGAACGCGCTTGCTAAGACAAGTTGTCCGCACTATCTTATTGGATAAGAAATACAAAACAAGGTTAATACGTCTGTTTTCGTACTATTTGTAAAAGGTAAGTACCATAAAAAGTATTTTTTACACATCAATCAATTATACAATACGGTTTATGATAAGTAATAACTTTAATAACCTATTTGTAAATTGCTCCATTTGTTTACTGGAGTTAACAGATTTTCCTTTACGATAATGTTTGTAATTTCTTTAAATTATGGAGTTATCATTTCACTTCTGTTGAAAGAAAAGAGTTGTGCTGATTGCAAAATTATTATACAATTTAATTAATATCTAGCAATATCCCGCCAAAACTACCCACAACCTGCAAGCAAATGTGTGAGTGCACGCATTACTTACATTGTTGCATGTGTGGTGGTGGTGTTTGCATGATCTTGTTTCTGAGTGTATGCATAAGCAGTGTGGGAGGAGAGAGGTGCTTTACGCATGCTTATGCGTGCACTCACACATTTGCTTGCAGGTTGTTGGTATTTTTGGCGGGATGTTGCTAGATATTAATTAAATTGTATGCTATGGATTTCCAAAAAGTTACGTCTGATTCTATTAACTATGCAAAATTATTATATCAACTTAAATAAAATTTAGTAAAGGCTTCTCGTCTCATTGAATTTTTACTCTCCTTTTCGCCAGATGCCTTAAGTCTACAGAAGACTTAAGCCTAGATAAAACTGCTAAGCGATTAATTTATCCTTTGCGCCAGGATTGCATGATAATATAGGTTTACTTTTATTGCAGATGGATAAAGGTAGAGGTAATATTTTATTTAAGTACTCTAGAGGGAAACGCATAGCCCAAATGTGTATTAATGAAACTCCGCCTGATTTAAGTAACACTTCTTCAAGCATGGCTTATATTGTGAATTCTTATGCTTTTGAAGGTGCTGAAAATCGCTCTGACAGCTTGACCCTCTTAGATCTTGACACTGTCATTCCAAATGATAAAGTGGTTTTAACACCTACCAAATACAGTGACGTTCAAGCAATAGGACATGGTCATACCCTAAGTGAAAGTAACACTGACAATCTCCCATTACATCCACCTCAAAGCTCGTCTAAATCATCTTCTTCAGTTGCAAATACCTATTGTTTCCCAAGTGACGCCGTATCTGCTACTTCTTCTGACTTCCTTTTAATGCCTATTAACCCCGGTGACGAAGTGTTTCAGTTCAATACAGACCGGCATGACGAGGATATTTTACAGTTTTCTACAGTGGATAATATTCAAACTCTCCAGACGTCAAACCTGGAAGAGATGGGTCTCGCTGAAGTTGAGAACGTCGATATAGAAATGATCGACATCGACTGTTTAGAGGACATCACTAATAACGAGCCTTTGGTGCCATATTCAAGTACAGATTCTGATGGAGAGTTTCCTATAAAAAGTAAAAACAGAAACAAAAAAACTAAGGTTGATCGTAAAACATGGTTTGCGGAAAAAAACAGGAGCCTAAGGGAAAATGGTCAGAAATATTATGAAAGAGTAAAAATTGATTCGAAATGGACTTATGAAAAAGAAAAAGAACCACGAAATATGAAAGAGCGATGCAAATGCAAAGAGTCAAAAAGTCTGAAGTGCAAAGAGATACAAGAAAAAGAAGGGAAATTTTTACAAAGTTTTGGAAGACCTTGACGTGGGGAGAAAAGAAGGTATACGTTCACGAGCATGTGCAAAATATTAAAATAAAAAGCCAAGAGGCCGAAAGAATTCCGAAGAGTCAAGAAGAACTCAGTCTTTGGTATATTATTTAACAGGAGATGAAGATGTCAAGTTAAGAGTTTGCCAAACCATGTTTCTTAACACACTAAACATTGGAAGAATGACGGTGCATGGTTGGAAGAATAACATGAAAACTGACAGGAAACCCCAACAACAACGTGTCGCATTGCAGAACGTTAATCCACATGAAGAAAAGCAAAAAAACGTAACAGCATTCTTTGATGCTCTTCCAGTTATGGAATCACACTATTGTCGATCATCTACGTCGAGAGTTTATCTATTACCAGAGTGGCAGACCAAAAAGTCTCTTTATGATTTTTATGAATCAGAATGGTGTCGTACGCGTAACTTAGAACCATTATCAAGCACAGCGTTCTATAAAATTATGGAAGAAAGAAAAATTTCTTTATTTCGTCCGAAAAAGGACGAATGTGAAAAATGTGCTAATTACAAGCAAGGAAATGTCGAAGAAACCGAGTACCGCTTACACATGGAGAGAAAAGATGATGCTAGAAAAGAAAAAGCTAATGACAAAGATTCGGACAATTGTGTTGCTTTTGCCGTCGATACACAAGCAGTTTTGCTTTGTCCTGTGTCAAAAGTAAGCGTTTTGTACTATAAGACAAAGTTACAGGTCCACAATTTGTGCTTTAAAAATTTAAAAAACAAGGACGCCTACTCCTATTTGTGGAATGAGAGTGAGGGTGGCATGAATGCTGAAGAATTTGCTTCCATTTGGGTGGATTTTTTAGAAAAAAACGTTATACCAAATTTGCCAGCTGGATGTAATCGAATTATATTTTATTCTGATGGCTGTGGGTACCAGAACCGAAATGCAGTGATGTCTAATGCGTTGATTAATACAGCTGCAAAACATAATCTATGGATAGAACAAAAATATTTAGAAGTGGGTCACACCCAAATGGAAGTGGATTCTATGCATTATGCTATTGAAAGACGTCTGAAAAACAAGGTGATTAACGTCCCTGCAGATTACATTGACGTCATCAAAAGTGCTCGAAAGAAGCCATACTATGTCCAGTATTTGAGTCACAACTTTTTCAAAAAGTTTGATACTGTCCAATCCTACAAAACTATAAGGCCAGGAAGGTCAGTTGGAGATGCAAAAGTAAATGATATTCGTGCACTCCAGTACAGCCCTACCGGTATTATTTCTTACAAATTGAGATTTGCTGAACTGTGGTCAGAGCTGCCACAAAGAAAAATTACTGTCAATCCTAAATACTACCATGAATTGGAAAATCTACGCGAAAATCGATTACCCATAAAAGATCGCAAGTTCCAGGACTTACAACAGATCAAATTAGTTCTTCCAAAAGATTACCATGAATTTTATGATAGTCTGCCACATTAGGCTTGGTTATAATATTATAAGTTAATCAGAAGAAAAAAAGTTTTTCTGAAAATGTATTTCGTAAAATAAGTTATAAAAATATTTTTTTTAAGTAAAATTTGTTATACTAAAGTAATTTAATCAGACTGTTGTAAAAAATGTAAAAAATAAACTCCGTATCTGGGTTGCTCTCCATGGTATTATTATAAAAATAAATTGTTATAACTCCTTTTTTTATCGATAACTTTATCAAAATACAAGTCAGCATGTTGTTTGTAATTAAAATAATTAATACAAATTATTCCCCGCCAACGGTATTTCCAGTTTTTCATTTTACTGCCTACTGTTAAAATAGGAATGTTTTATTTGTCTCCTGAAAATTTGTACTTTTGGAGTTAGCAGGTTAACACTTTTAGACGACGATATATAATTTACATATTATATTATTGTATGTAGGTACCTTCACAAAAAATAATTTTATTTTATAAATATAATTTATTATAGACAATACATAACAAAATAAAAAAATTATCTAACCTCTGAATTGTCAAGCAGTGAACGAGATGATGATGATGATGAATTTATGATGATTTAGCTTTTTAGCTATAATTTTCATTTATAATTAAATTGAGCTGGTTCATTTCATAAAAAAATGAATTCATCATCACCTCTCTCGATCATGTCAGCTTTCAAACAAAAAAACTAGATTAAAATCGGTTCATCCGTTTTTAATTACATAATCCAGATGAAACAAATAATTAGCACTTTATTACTTATTCGTTCTGTAGATGTCACTATACGGGTCTTACATATTTCTGAATCTTATAAATTCGTTGTGTTTTGATGTGCAGGATATATTCTACTACATTTAACATACGGTGATTAAGTGAATTGGTGTTGACTGTTGAACTTAGCTTTAACTGTTGAGTGATCTCAATTGCGTTTCTTGATTGTCATAATATATTAATAGTAATGCCTCTTTTCGCGTCGGGGGTTATTAAACATATTGTAAAAAACTGCTTTTATAGTAATAAATAAGGACATTAAAAATCCCCACCGTGTACATTCAGTTCTCGAAGTCAATATTACTCCCAAGCTCTCAGACTGTGGTGTTATCTACTAGGAGCTCAGGACGATACAGGATTTAAGAGCTAGCTTTATAGCCGCCACTCACGTTCTAGTAATTTGAACGAATTGGCTGGTTCAGCCAGAGTACTGTTGAGAAAATGTATTGATACGGATATTTTATTTTGAATGTTCGCTGGATGTACTTACAGCGCGAGTTGCGACTAAAGGACAATCATCGGTTTTCCACGGATATGACACAGGATTGACAGACGATGTACAAACAGCCTAACCGAGAGCATATCGGAACATGTCTAATGAGGGTTCTGTATAGGTTTATTTCAACCGTTCTCGCGAGTTTATTTGCCGATTCTCGCGAGTTCTTTTCGCCAGTTTTCGCGAGATTTTTACGCCGGTTCTTCCCGCCCGGCTAGATTAGCAAAACGGTAGGTCACCATGTAGACATTCTGAAAATATTGATTATTAGATGATGCCCGCGACTCGTGCGCGCAATAGTTAATCTCGCAGAGATCGTAAATTATTTCCGCGATAAAAAGTAGCCTATGTCCTTTCCCGTAGTCTACTCTATATCTGTGCCAAATTTAATTAATATCGGTCCAGTAGTTTGGGCGTCTATTCAATATACAAACAAACAAACTTTTACTCTTTATAATATTATTACTTTGTATACACAAATTCATTAAAAATATATATTGTATAATGTCTATTTAACATTTTGATATTCGACGTGGGACGTACTTTCTGAACGTGTGTGCCGGGCATACTGTAACCCCAGTTTATGTGGTTTTGTTCCACTTTGCACGGGTAATTTATGAACCTGAAAATACCCGTTACAAAGTAAAATACCAGTTACAAAGTATTTGTTATTTAATACAAAGAAATATGGCAGTATCTACTAACATTGTAGGTCCTACTACTATTATAAACGTGAAAGTTTGTGAGTTTGGATGTATGGATGGATGTTTGTTACTCTTTCACGCAAAAACTGCTCAACAGATTTTGATGAAATTCGGTATGGCAGTAGTTTAGGATCTGGATTAAAACATACTTTTTACTCCGGAGAAGTACAGTGTTTCCGTGGGACACTTTATTTACACGATCGGAGCCGCGGGCAAAAGATAAAGTTAATAAGAATACTTATTAATCTAATTTAAAATTAAAGCGTCTGTGTATATTTTCATGTATTGATTATCATAATATATAATGTCATGATGCATTTTAAAGGCAATATTAAAGCAAGTTTAAAGTTTTGTTTTGTATGTAATTAGTAATTCGACCATTCTTGATTTCTTTTTAATTTTTTTTGTTCAAATTTTGTAGGGGATGTTTGCCTCTTAGGTACGCAATGAAAATATGTAAATCATTATTAATTAACAATTGTGTCCCACAAACACATGATATTGTGAGGTAGTGTGTGAAACTTAATTAAAATATTAGCTTTCTGCCCACCTTCCTCCGCATAAACTTTAACTGTGCCAAATTTACATACTCCTCCGTTCGTACAATCAATCTTGAACTTGCCTCATACAGAGTTTAGACAATTTGCGCTAACTTTTAGCAGTAAATATATAATAACACTTCTGAATATTTACATAAATAAGGAAAGAAAATATCTCTATAGATTTTTTAAAAAATTTTTAGTATTCCCCGAATTGTCAAGCAGTTAGCGAGCTGATGATGATGAATTATAGATAGGAACACTCGATCATGTCAGGTATCAAAAAAAAAAACTAGATCAAAATCGGTTTATCCGCTTGGGACCTACGACGTTACGGACACACACACACACACATACAGACAGGCACGTCAAACTTATAACACCCCTCTGTTTTCGTCGGGAGTTAAAAACAAGTAGGTATATTCAAATAGAATAGAAGTACAAAAAGGCCGGCAACGCACTTGTGAATCCTCTGGTATTGCGGGTGTCTAAGCGACGATATTCACTTACTACTTACCATCAGGCTATCCGCCTGCACCTTTAAACTTTGATAATGAAGTTCACACCGTCGCCCCGGTACTAGGACATCATAAGCTTGTAGTTAACATGTGAATGGCTTAGGAAAAACCCTCGTAACGTATTCACTGAAACATCTGCCGCTGAGGGGAAAAGAAGGGAAGGGGACAAATGGAGCTCTCTGAATATAGCATGAGCGTGCGAGGTCTCCAATTGATTTTCTTAATGTAGAGTGCAGAGTGGGCTTTTTTATTTTACTGGTTAGGAATGTGCTATGTCTTTTAAAAAAGTGACTTTATGTACCTATATCAGAAAGTTTATTTTATGAAACGCCAGTTTCGGCCCATTTTGACAGGTTTCGTTAGATTAATTAGTTTTGTCGCTACTTTAAGTCATACTAATTCTCAGTTCTCACAGATACAACAAGTAAATAGATTACATGACTCATACTTAATTTCATACATTTAATGGTTATTTCCTTTATTACTTGGCGTAGGAAAATGTAATATAGCGAAATCATGAAATAAAAGAACGAAATGGATAAATAAACTTATTTTGAAAAAAATATTTTGAACTGACGAAAACACTATTATCTGTTCATTGTGCGATCGGCCATGATGTGACGTCATAGTAATAGTAAATAAAAAACGTCACTTGTCACAGTTGTTAATCGTGCATTGTGCATTGAGCTGTCGAGTGATTGTTTACTGTAAGTATGACGTCAGAGCACAGATTATCTAGCGACAAATATGGCGGGAGGCGTTTTCGGCTGTTTTTATAAAGCATATTTTCAAATGAAAGTTTTGTGGGTTTTTATGGATTAAAAATATTTTTTTATTATTTTTTTTGGGGTAACAGAACAATTATTATTAATTGTTTAGGATAAAAAAAAAGGGTCAAGTAGCCTATTATTTTAAAACTAGCCTTTGCCCGCAGTCCCACCCGCGTATATGCAGTATCCCACGGGAACACCGTACTTTTTCGGGATAAAAATTAATCCATAGCCATAACCCATGTGTTAATCCATAGCTTAAACTACTACCATACCAAATTTCATCAAAATCCATTCAGTTGTTTTTACGTGAAAGTGTAACAAACGTCCATCCATCTTTACAAACTCTCAGATTTATAGTAGTAAGAGAAGGAAATATATTATTTGAAAATACATAGCTTACAATATGATGCTTGTCCAGCATAGTTAGTTTTATTTGAGCATTCATTTGATTATTATTATTCATAAAACGTCGGTAGTATTAATGTTAAGTCCAATATCGGGTCGAAATGAACTCTGTTTTTTTGGAAGTCGGTTAAAAATAGCATCTTTCAATTTATATCCTTTCAATCTATATCCTCCATTTATGTCTTAAATCTACGCGGCCTAATTTTTCACTGACTAAAACATGAGAACTTGAAAAATCGAGAAAATTCTCCGTACAAACAATACTTGGAAACTTGAGGAAAATCTTCGTACATAGATTTATGTCCCTTCGAGGGCACGTATAGCCCTAATGGATTCCTTTTAATTCGTAAAGGGTTTATATCCTTACACCTGAACGAATGTCATTTATCCTCCGAACAGAACATTGCGGGTTCCTCGGTTGAACCGGCCCTTAATAGACGGTTAAGCGTAGGCTATGTTACCAGTTTTCTAGTGAGCTAGTGCTGTAGCAAAATTTTAATAAAAGGCCAACGCGCGAAATGCCAATTTGTATGTAAATGTTGTGTTCGAGTGTATGAGATTTTAAATAATTTTCTTGCCTTACAAGTATTTTAGAAATCAGATAATCCTAATTTAGTAAGTAAAAATTTTATCTACAGAAGTAAGTTCTAAATCTAAATTCTAGAGAGAAAAAGTTAACGACAGAAAGAAAAACAAACAATATTTAGAAAAGTATTAATTGTTCGAAAAAAGGTGATTTCATATAAAATAGGATCGACTGTTTTTCAGTTCAAAAAAACCTTTTTATCTCCCAAGTCCCGATTCCCTTTAACATTATGCACGTGACATGTTTCAGCAATAAAACCTTTTTAATGAATTCCTTTTTCAAACGCGTTCTAGAATATACCTCTACAATACATTGGGTACAGTTACAGAGTAAAGAATACTACAGTCGAAAACACGAGAAGAAATAAATTATATAATCCAGGAGTTTGAAACATTTGGATCAAATTGAAAAAAACACTATCGTGTCTTTGTCGTTAACTTGTATAACAAATATTCTGTTAAATTTATTTAAAACCGTACCGGACCGTTTTCGATTGCATTTGAACCTACATTACATTTTCTGACTCATAGGAGTTAGAAAATATGTAGGTTTAAATAGACACGTATGTCAGTTTGGGTTAATTGAATTTAGGATTATTTCATTTTGACAGCATTATGACAGATGTTCACAATTTGCAAAGTTTATTTGTTCCCGTGGTTTTTAATACAGTAGGTACAGTCGCGAGCAGCGGGCTATTCACTATTATCTTAGCATTCTATTGTAGTAGTTTTCTATTCATAGTCAGTCGATACCGTCGGAAGGACGTGTCACTGGAGACAGCATTATACCCTCGTTATGCGTGTGGAAGAGACAGACGTATGTCACGCGGTTCCGCCTCGAGTTTGTATGCACAGGAAGATACCTTTATATCCCAGTTGTTCAACATTATTACAGTTACAACAAATATTTACTACTCAGAATGGGCAAAACGAAAAGAAAACACTAGAGTTTCAAAAAAGTAGCTGGTTTTCTTAGGATTTCGTATGATATCCTAAATAGGCTGCATGTGACATTTTGTTACGTCTGTACCT
The DNA here is from genome assembly GCA_963565745.1 of Phengaris arion. Classification (NCBI taxonomy): domain Eukaryota; kingdom Metazoa; phylum Arthropoda; class Insecta; order Lepidoptera; family Lycaenidae; genus Phengaris; species Phengaris arion. The sequence goes on from OY751445.1 coordinate 2,373,841, forward strand.
ATTCTTTACTTATAGTTTAAGTTTCACGTAGGTAGAACGAAATCTATCTATCCCACGGGAACTGTACAATATCGACAAAAAAGTTTCTAAACATTTACCTTTGCACTAGGATACCTCAAAATAATTTTAACCACCAAGGAAGTATCAGCAAGAACTGTAGACGCAGTCGAACAACATATTTCCACGTCAGTGTGTGTCATCGTGCGATTTAACTGCGCTATTAGACGATTTTCATCTTATGCATGGTCGAGCTGCAACTGGTTCGATAGTAAATGGCGTTTATTACATTTAGGTAAGACCCCTGTCTCACAAACGATATGCAACTTCTTGAAAACTTCTGAATGTCTTGAATTTTATGCAGCACCGAAAACTTTTAGCAATACTAAAACAGTTTTTTTTAAACAGTCGAGTATTGGCAGTGCCCTCAGTCGGTACTCCCATATATTTGTACCCCAAACCGCGGAGGGATAACGCCCTTAAGGGTTTTGTTAATAGTTCGAATCGTAAAATTGAATTGAAAGCTAAGTATCGGAATGAGGATCAATCACTTAGTAGCAAATCCGAAGGGTAATAGCATACTGAGCATTTTATTTTTCAAATTATTAAAATCCATCAAGACATGGTGGATTAATTAAAGTTTTTCTGAACGGCTAGTTTGAAACGCGCGCCTCCGCTGAATTGGTTACGATGAGGTCATCTGTCGGGATCCGTGCGACAACGCGACGGCTTGATAGTACTCATACTTCATAGGTATTGCATAAGTATTCATTCTTCGATTCTTGACGCTTGTGCCTCGCGTGCATTGTTTTTGTTTACCTTAAATATTTTAGTTGTGTTTAGAGGCGAGGTGATGATGACAGATGACGTCACAGCGACTCGCTTCATTCTCGGGCACATTCTTGGAACTAATGCACTAAAATTGCTGTATCTTCGTAATTTTTGGTACGATTTAAATAATTTCTTCACATTTCACATTCTTTTTTGTCGACATAAGTTTGCATGACTCATCCTTGTTGTTGGTCAAATATTAAAGTAGATAATATAAAACAATATAAACACAAGGAAATAGGCCAAGTATGTATTTTGTATTATATCTTTTTTTAAATTGTGTAATAATTTTGATGTACCCAGGTCCCAGTGTCACTCTGACGAATCTAATGACACCTCTCAAGCTAAAATGTGATCAGCCGTTTAGGCTCTAGAGTGTGCCAAATAATTATACATACATACATACTCTCGAAAAACATAACCCTCCTTCAGGCGCAGTCGGTAAAAACGTTTGTGTTTTAAACTTATTATAAGACTAGCCTAGCTCTTTTTGCCCAATGTTCTGCCCGCGTAAATACAGTACCCCACTGGAACACTGTACTTTTTCGGGATTAAAAGTAGCCTATGTGTTAATCCAGAGCCTAAACTACTATCGTATCAAATTTCATCAAAATGCGTTTAGTAGTTTTTGCGTAAAAGAGTCACAAACATCCATCCTTCCTCACACACTTTTACATTTATAATAGTGTAGGATAAGTGATTTTGTTAATGATTGCACACTCTGGGGATAAGGTGACCACCATATAGGCTGTTTCTACATAGAAATTCATCTAACACATTTTCCTATCTTTTTACTAAAAGGTGGCCCATACGAGTTGTTTAAGCCGGTTCTTTTCGCCGGGCTAGTTCCCGAACCGGTGCAGTGGTACCTCATCATTTAGGACAATATTAAAAGAGTTGATCTAACCAATTTAGAAATGAAATATTTTTAATATGTAAACAATTTTTTCCTCTACAAACGTGTCGTGGCATCCCTCATAATGCGTAAAAAGTTAACTCAACAAAATAGAAAATATAATAGGAACGTACTCAGGAAAATCCACCAAGGAAATAACACGTTTTATATAAAGTACCTGGGTAACTGAGTTCTGATAAATTTGAAAAGAATCACAAAAATATTTATCTGAGCGAGATTCGAACCCACCATGGTTCCGAATTTTCGAACAAAGATAAACTATACATACGCTAACTGCCAATCGGACTGACATAACAGAGTCGAAATTATTGATATATTTTTGCACGACGAAATAAAAAAACATGTGCAGTTTCCCAGAGATAAGACCTAGGCAAGATCGATTTTTCTCACCATAACTCCCTGCATACTAAATTTCATGGTAATACTTGATACTAATATATACAAGATTCTCTCGTTTAAAGTGTAAGATAACAACAACAAAAACATAACGTACTAAGTTATACTGAGTGTGACATAAACTGTTTAATATACAATTAAACTACCCCCATTTTACAATGACAAGATGGCGGATTCCCCTGTATAGAGTACCTACTTAATCACAGGAATGTTTGCCGGACTTCTAAACAGCGATCGTTTATTGTCCACTACAGAGCGTGAATTTTATTCCCACCACGATTAAACTAATTTAAACTCTACGTGGCACACATAGAACTTGTTATTGCCTAACACGTCCCGAAGGTCACCGAGGACCGTATGAAACAAGCCACTCCAAAATCAACCTCACGACGTTAATCATAAGGCACGTAATTGCTTGGCTTAGTTTAGTTTAGAAATAAATAGAAACTGGTAAGCACTTATTACATGCTTGAATTGTGGAATTCTGATGTGGAGCGTGCGAGTGATTTTGTGTTTTATTTCAATGGGTTAGAATAGTGATTGGTGTACATTTCACTGTAGTCACGGGGTCGTTGATGAATTTTTCAGTACACCGAAGTTGAAAAGCGCTCGGAAATCATTTGTTTCTCGTTTTTGTACGGAGAGGTCGGTGATTATTTCTAAACCGTTGTCAGTTTATCTATCAGCTTCTAAAAATATTATTTCAATAACATAACAAAGCATTTTTTATTGAAATACATTAATGATTTGGGACTTTCTTAAAATTCACCCTAAAGCGCCTGTTCACACCGAAATGAGACGATACGCAACGCGGCGCTGCATTTTTAAGATAGCGATTCAAAATTGTGCTTTATTCATTACGCGAGAAGATACACGTTTAATTGCAAGAGTTCGAATGTCGAACGGCGCCGCTCTTGCAATGAAACGTGTATCTTCTTGCGTACTGAATAAAGTTCTATTTTGAATAACTTGTTTCGGTGTGAGCTTACCCCAACGATTTAATATGTAATAATATTAGTTTTTTCGAATTATTAATAACTAGATATTTCCCGCGACTTCGTACGCGCAAAAGAAAATCCCGCACATTTAGCCGCAATAAAAGTAGCCTATGGCCTTCGTGGTCTACTCTATATGTGTGCCAAATTTCATCAAAATTGGTCCAGTAGTTTCGGAGCCTATTCAACGCAAACAAACAAACAAACCTTTATTTTATTTTATTAATTTATTTTATTGTATTCGGAAAACTTACAGCTTACAGATAATTACAATAATAATACATTTATAGACACCATTAATCCAATTTAAAGTTTTCACTGATAGAGATAAGAGATTTAAGACTAAGAGACTAAGAGATTAAGTATACAGTTGTGACTCAAGTTTCAACCATGAGGTGTTGTAACAGAAAGTATAAAATGAAATAAAAATATATTATAAATTTAAACTTAATTTAAAGTACCACATCATGCTACGAGAGTTGCGATTAAAATTAAATTAAAAAGAAATACCGGGTGTCACCAAAAAAGGTCGGGTATAATATTATATTGCTCTCGTATGCACCGAAATACTCACACACGCACAGCCTGCTTTACCATCACAGATTGGTATTGGATGTGAATTATAATTTCCCGTGGATAAAATACGCATCGGATAAAAGTCTACAAATCTTAGATGCTTTTATTGAAAAAACATCTTCGACACGATAATCTGTATAGAATCGATTGAAATCGATTGAAAAACTTTCCTCTTTATAATATTATTATATTAGTATATTAGTATTATTAGCATTACAATAGAAGTATAGATGTTGTATCTATTGCCAGAATTAAACTGTAAAGAATAAACATCAATTCACTCCGTAAGTGTGAACAGAAGATTTTTTGTATAAGACGACAATGGAAAAAAATCGGATGCTGGTAAGCTTTAAGCTAAGGGAGTGACCCTTTCAGTGTTTCAGTAATACGTGAATGAACGTCACAATTTAAAACTCATCAAAACTCTAAAGAAAATCCCATTAAAATAACTCTACAGGATCTCTTAAACTTTTCGTAGGTACAGTTGGCAGTTAAAGTTCGTAAATAGAAAACTAAAGTTTAACTAAGGTCTTAATCGACAAAAACGTCTAAATAACTTTGTTCTTGCATGTCTTTGGTTTTTATTAAAATATCAATAAGAAAATTTTTGTATAGAACATTGTTCTGTCTGCATACTTTGAGCATTGAATTCCTTTCTAATTAATCTTATATTATAATACCTAATATATTTTATATTATAATATAAGACCTAGCTTGAGCGATTTTTCTCCCCCAAAACTCCCTCCCCACACTCCCCATACTCTTTTCATGGTAATTTCGACTCTATAATGTCAGTCCGATTGGGTTAGTTTAATATTTAAATTGTTCGGAAATTCTTAATGTGGTTGGTGAGTTTAAGCCCTGGTAAAATATTTTTGTGACTCTTTTTTTTTATCTACTAGAGTTCCGAGCAAAGATCGGTTACTCAGGTAATAATTCTTTAGCAAGTAACTCATCAGGTTATTTGAATTTTTTCATAGGAATTAGAATGTTGCCACCCTTGGATTTTTAAAATTTTCCGCCATTCCTCAGGTTCAACTTTCGTTTGCTACAATTCTATACTTTGATTCTGTCAGTGAGTGAAATAACATCATTCTTTGCACAAACTGGCGAAGAAAGAAAGAAATAACCTCACATTCGTATGCGTGGTTATTTCTTTCTTCCTCGGTTAGTCTAACTCTAGACAGAAATATGATTTAAGACTCGAAGATCGTGCCAAAGGATGAATAAATTATAAAAAATATTATTAAAAAGTATAATTTAAATGAAAAAAAATAGTTATTTTTAGTATTTTAGCTGACTGTACATAGCACGCACCGCCCGCGGCGCCCGCTGCTCAGCTCCGTCTTGAAACATTTAAACCGAATTATTTCGTAATGCTTTTTGGAGGGTTTCAGTTTAAACAATCATCATCAGCCCTTACCCGTTCTTTTAGTATAAGGAAAAGATCGTATTCGAATACAAATCTAAATCGTAAAAAAATCCTCATTAAAGTCTTAATAAATTATTAGAGACTCCCAAAATAAATAAAGTTCAATTTTGAATCGCTATCTTAAAAATGCAGCACCGCGTTGCGTCGTGTCGCGTCTCGGTGTGAACTAACGCTTACCTAGTGTAGCGTAGGGAATTACAAAAACCGGCCAAGTGCGAGTCCAACTCACGAACTTGTTACATAAGCTGTTATAGTTTTCTAGCAAAGTTACATAAGCTGTTATAGTTTTCTAACAAAGTTATATAAGCTGTTATAGTTTTGTAGCAAAGTTACATAAGCTGTTATAGTTTTCTAACAAAGTTACATAAGCTGTTATAGTTTTCTAGCAAAGTTACATAAGCTGTTATAGTTTTCCTTCAAAGTTCATCACATGGAATTTTTCAATTTTTTAGAGCCAGCCGTTTAGCTTTTAGAGAGGGGGGGAGAGGGAGGGACACCAGGGTGAATGTGACCACGGCTTTTAAGCGTCATTAGTCAATTTTTACATTTGCACTGGTGACTCACTGCGTCGTGTCGCGTCTCGGTGTGAACTAACGCTTACCTAGTGTAGCGTAGGGAATTACAAAAACCGGCCAAGTGCGAGTCCAACTCACGAACTTGTTACATAAGCTGTTATAGTTTTCTAGCAAAGTTACATAAGCTGTTATAGTTTTCTAACAAAGTTATATAAGCTGTTATAGTTTTGTAGCAAAGTTACATAAGCTGTTATAGTTTTCTAACAAAGTTACATAAGCTGTTATAGTTTTCTAGCAAAGTTACATAAGCTGTTGCAGTTTTCTAGCAAAGTTACATAAGCTGTTATAGTTTTCTAACAAAGTTACATAAGCTGTTATAGTTTTCTAGCAAAGTTACATAAGCTGTTATAGTTTTCCTTCAAAGTTCATCACATGGAATTTTTCAATTTTTTAGAGCCAGCCGTTTAGCTTTTAGAGAGGGGGGGAGGGGGAGGGACACCAGGGTGAATGTGACCACGGCTTTTAAGCGTCATTAGTCAATTTTTACATTTGCACTGGTGACTCACTGCAAACTTAACGTGAATAGACTGTAGTAAATTGATGAAGATTAGCTACCAGGGCAGCAGTAGCCCGTAGGTAGTAATCCTGCGCCTAGCGCCGCGCCAGTCATTGTTCATCCTTTATGTACTTTTGATTAGCCCCATCGCTTAACGTTGTTGTGTTGTTGTACCATTTAGGGGCACAATTCACAATAAAAACTTCGTTCGTTTTATAAAACTTCACGTTCTCACTGAGCGCGTGCATGCGTCGATGTCAACGTCGTTTTACGTCAAACGGGTTTCAATATATTATTATTATTTATTTTAGCTAGCCGCGATAACGAAAATTGAGTTCAAATAGTAATAAATGTAAATAAATAAAAATATAAACATAACTGTCATCTATGATGACAGTTGTCTCATCTTTTAACATTCCGTACGTGACGGCTCTTGAACGCGTTCAACAAAGTTCAACGAAATCCGGAGTTACGAAATTAACTTTACTTAGCTAGAAGCGTGTTTCGTTTATGTTGATGAAATGCAATTTGGATATTTAAGCTCGTTTAAATACGTAAATCGAGTTTTGCGTATACTGATCGCGTTCAATTTCATTGGTGAAAGCAGCCCTTAGATGTGCATTACGTGCTGTTAAATTTTTCACCCGCGAATACGTGCGTGCAAAAGGAAATTTCGCTGCAACCGTACATTTCGTCGCGATAAAAAGTAACCTACCTATGTACTTCCCTGTGATTAATTTATTAAAGTGAAACTTTTATTACATCGTCTCAAACTTTTTCGTCTGTGTATTGCATGTCGCGTGACGGTCGGCCGCGGAGTAGGGATAAAGTGAAAGGCGCTCGTCAGAGCAGCCGAGGCCAATATGGCGGCGCCTATAGTTCGCATCAGCTGACCGTGTAGTGTATAGATTAGTACTCATTTGTGCCAGTGCTCCACGCTATTTTGTTATTAAGTTTCACTTTTACCGTGGTTTCATAAAACCACACAATCCTTTTTTCTGTGCCAAATTTTATTAAAATTGGTTCAGTAGTTTCGATACCTATTCAATGAAAACAAACAAACAAATCAAACTCTTCATAATTTTAGTATAGATTAGCACTATTAGCACCAGGATGTCATAACCATGTAAGACATCTCACTCTCTCTGTATGTTGTAGTGACGAGACGCGGGAGGCGGAGGCGCGAGCGCGGTCGGAGTCTGGGGACGCGGACTCCGTGTACCATGTGAGGGGCGCGCTGCACGACACACGGTGGAGGGACCAGGTAACCTGTATAGCTCTTATGAGCTTCCCGGTAGCTAGTTAATAGAGCTATCAGTATCTCAAACGCTTCTCAATGTTAAGATGCTCTTATATCACATGCGAAGCGTTTGAGATTTCGGCTGTATCACTTATGAGCCTAAACTTTGAGAAAAAACGTTTTATCGTAACGATTTAACGGCGTAAGCCTATAATAAATTTCATTCGATAACGTTACGTTTACGCCACTGTCAAATGTTCCTGCTAGGTTCACTGTGCAGTTTTTTCGGTCGTGTGTATGGCAAAGCGTTACGATAATCCGCTACGATTTGTCATACACGATCGATGTGACTGCACAGTTCGGCTTACAACGTCATATCGTTACGATAAACATTAGGTCACAGACCTAACTGTATAGATAGTAGCCGGCATCATTTTTAACCCCCGACGAAAAGGAGGGGTATTATAATACCAAATCTTTTCATTTAAAAAATCATGTATTTACGATACCAACTGTAAAATGACAAACTCATATTACCTATGTCTTTCTAAAAAGTTAGCGAGTTAATATCAAATTTTACGTCAATTTTCGCAACTTCGCAAGTGTCCACCTCATTACTGGGAAAGTTACGGATGAAGTCGGAATATAAATATACTCACAAGCGGTCTGTAGTAGTTTGAAGTTAATATGAGGCCACACACCGCTTATTATGAATAAGCTAGTTACTAACTTTAATATTGTGTTGGGATTTGTATTGTTTAACCGCGAACAGATTGTATTTGTACAGAACTGCGGTAGGCTCTCACTGTTACAATGATAATGCAAATTGTCAAGGTTTCACAGGATGATTTTTCTGGTAGACGGTAGTATATTGGTCAGTTCCTGGTAGACGGTAGTGCATTGGTCAGTTCCTGGTAGACGGTAGTACATTGGCCAGTTCCTGGTAGACGGTAGTATATTGGTCAGTTCCTGGTAGACGGTAGTATATTGGTCAGTTCCTGGTAGACGGTAGTACATTGGTCAGTTCCTGATAGATGGTAGTACATCGGTTAGTAAAGCACAAGCACATTTAGTGCAAATATTAGAGGCACGTTTGCATAATATGTTGTTTGACATAATTCATGCATAATAGCAAATTAACACGTGAAAATTTTGAGCAGACTTTTAGGCTTTTTCCAAATATTTTTTAAATATTGTTTTTAAACAGAATTTAATGTGTCTTTGGGTATTTTTAAACAATCACAGTAAGCTACATAAGGTCATAAAAATGATCCTAAACACGACCTCTTTTTGTAAATTTTGGGTAAAGAGGCACTGGAAAATTGTTTTTGCTATTGTTGTTTGTAATTTATATATTGTTTTAAAAATTTTAAACAATTTTAGATAAAGAAGTACCTACTCTATTTGTGACAATTGTTAGTTTTGTAGGATTTGGTTTCATTTGGTCGCAAAATCAACCGAAAAACAGCCAATTTATGTCAAACTTGAAAACGCGCCGTTCTATCCTACACTCTCGTGAAGGAAAATATCGAGAAAAAACCCGCACATTGTTGGCCCCAGACGTATTGACCAGTTATTCCTCTGGACAAGCCGACTGTTGTGAGAATGCCGTATGTGATGGGCTGCTGGGCAACCATATGACATGTAAAACCGCCTGACCCAGGCACTACAGTATTCCAAAAGTGGTTACTTCGCTCGGAGAGTACTGTATAAATCATCCAATATCGGATGAAAAGGCCTAAGATTTTTTTTATCGTACTCATAGTATATACAGTAGAAAGTCTTTATTAATATATTCAATCTAGTCCGTTCGTCCGTAGTTTTTTGTACGATTAATCCGGCTCCTGCATAATGATATGCGCTGCTGTGTAAATGTGCATGGCGAAGACTCAGAGTTCTTCACAGTGAGCTGCGGCGTTAAGCAAGGCTGTTCTCGCCCCAACTTTATTTGCCCTGTATTTGCAGTTGTAGTACTTTGCAAACTTTGTCCGAGGGTATACAGATTCGCTTTCGTACTTGAGGTGGTGGAGTGTTCAATCTTGCTAGACTTAAAGCTCACACCAAGGTATCTCTTACAACTATCACGGAGATGATGTATGCAGACGATTTGTGTTTTGTAGCGGAATCCCAGGATGGTCTGCAAAGGCTAATGAAGAGTCTCGATAAGTCATGTTGCAGATTTGGCCTCAAGATTAACGTGAAAAAGACCGAGGTTATGGCTATTGACTCAATAAACAGTGTCCCTATCGATATAAAACTCGGAGATGACTCGCTTAAGAAGGTAGACAATTTCATATACCAGGGTAGCATGGTTACATCGAAATGTCACCTTGAAAGTGAAGTAAACAGCAGAATTGGCCTTTGGCAGACTTCGCCGCAAGGTATTCCGCTCGCACGACATAAAGCTCCCGACGAAAATAGCCGTATACATAGCAATCGTTCTGCCTAATCTACTGTATGCCTCAGAAACATGGTGCTTATACCGAAGGCACATCCGTGCATTAGATAAATTTCACTTAAAATGCCTACGCGACATGAGCATTCACTGGTCGGACCGTGTTAGAAACACTGAAGTCCTAAGACGAGCTAATGTCGGAGGAATAGGGGCTTATCTGATACGACGGCAATTGCGATGGGCAGGGTACCTTTCTCACATGTCTGAGAACCGAGTGGCTAAGCGCATATTCTACTCAGAGTTTCAGGATGGCAAGCGGAAATCTGGTAGCCAATTTCTACGGTATAAAGATGTGCTGAAACGAAGCGATGCGATATAAACCCCTCACATTGGAAAGCAGCAGCGGCGGATCGATCTCAGTGGAGGCATACAGTGAACTCTAAGGTGTCGGAGTTTGAAAGAAGACGGAGAGAGGAGCTCGACGCCAAACGGGATGAGCTCAAGGCCCAACCATCAGTGGTCATTAATTACAATTATGTGGAAGGTGTGCTGACCTGTAGTATATGTGGACGCACATGTGCTTCAAAGATAGGATATGTCAGTCACGTGAGGGCCGAGGCCGAAAACGGTCTGGATCTCTCTCTATATACAGTACAAAGTTTTTATTAATGTATTCAACTAGTCCAGTTCTGTACAGTATTTATATTTTTTTGTAGGTAAAATAACATTATCTGCAATTCCATGTACCTACTCGTATCTTTCATAAGTGTAACAGGCTCCGCAAATATTTGCCTGCCCATCCAAATACCAAACACAAATGGACTCTGGTGTACAAATATAACAACTGTCAATACTTCAATGCGATACCGAATTTCGGTACAAAATGGTTACTAAAGGGTTTTTCATCAAGAGCGCTCGAACTTTCAAACGAAATAAAATGTTTATGTTTTAGAATCACGCATTTTTCACGTGCTGTATGACAAGTAGCGCCGTCCTGTTGGAACCAAATGTTTGTGAGATCCATATCATCTATACTAAGCCATAAATTATTGATTGAAACGCCTTAAGTTGGGCGTAAATCGTAATGCACTGAATGTTAGGTGAAATTTTAACAATTTATACGTGTTGTTGAACCTTGCAACTTCTAAAATTGTTCTAACTAAATATTATATTTAGTTAAACCAAATTTTACAGCTATAGATTTACCGAGATAGTCGTTATGCACTGCCAAAGTTCGAGCGTCACTATTGAAAACCCCTTTATTTACAACCATTTGTAAATATTCACTTTTTCTAGCTACAAACTCTCTGTATAAAAACACTTTTCACAACAGGTAACGCTCAAGTACCTGTACGCAGAGAAAGAATAAAGCATAAAGAATTCAAAAACCTTTTTAGGGTTCCGTAGTGGTCACGGAGCCCGAAACTAGGTAGCGTATAGACTTTACTTTTGGCGGCATAAAATATTTTAGGCATAGCCACATGTGAAGGTGAGGAGCACTCACGACTTTTTAAGTTCGAATAAATGGCCGCCAAGGTGGATTACAAGTTGCCCCCCCAGGCATTTCTAAATGCTGATAATTTCATGGTGATATGAAATGGAATTATGCTTTATTTGGTAAACATTTGGTTACATATAGGTGTTACATTTTTTACATTAGTGCGCATATTTTGTCGCAGTAAACGACGTCCAAATATTTTATTTATTATTAACACGATTATAGTTTCATTATATAACATACCTATCGCTTTAAGATACATTTAATAACGGAATCAAATTGTCAATGTTAAGTATTAATTACAAACATCATTCATTATGTCAATATATAGAATGTCAAAATTTTATGTTGTTAATACAATTTTTATATTACTATAAAAATGTCAAGAAAGAAAAAAATTAAAATGTGAAATCAAGAGCTCCATAAAATGTCAATAGATATAAAAAAATATAATTTTAATAATGATAATTAAATTTCAGTTCATTAAAAATTCATTCACGTCATAATAAGAATTATTTATTAGCATTTTTTTAAGTTCTCTGATAGAGTGTTTTTTAGATAATTGTTTGATATGTTTAGGCACCTTATTATATATTATTACACACATTGAATAATCATTATTTATAATAAGGGATATTTTTGGTTTTTTAGAACATGCTAAATTAATTATTTATTAGCATTATCTGTCAACTCGTTTTTGTGCCCTTGAGCGAAAAGGTTTTTAATATTTTGACTACATTTGTAATGAATAAGCGTCACACCGAGACGCGGTGATTTATTTTTAAGACAGCGTTTCAATCTTCAAAATGTACGCGTTTGTAATGAAACTAGTATCTTCTTGAGTAGTGAAAGATCCCTCGGTGTGAGGTGACCCTAGGATATTTCTTCGTTTGCCTGTGACACCAACACAGATTAAAGAAATATATTATATTTTTACTCTGTAACACTAAGCCCCAATTTTGCCAACGTATTCAAACGACGTTTAACGCTGAGTTAAGGTTTCGATCTGTCCCCTTTTAACATTGAATGAGAGAGAAAGATCGAATGCTGGTTTGGTGTTAAGTAAAGTTATGAAGTTTGGTGAAATTGGGGCTAAAGGTCAATTCACACCGAAACGAAACAAAACGATACGCGACGCGGCGCTGCGTAAAATGCATCGTCGCGGTGTGAACTGACCCCAAATCCCGCTACACACGTAACCTATTTTTATCGTAATGATTTATGAACGGTGTAAGCCGAACTGTGCAGTTTTATCGAGCGTGGGTATGGTAAATCGTAACGGAATTACCGCTACGATTTGCCAATTGCCATGCCACGCTCGATAAAACTGCACAGTTATATCACATTGTTAAATCGGTACGATAAAACGTAAGTTGTGTAACGGGCATAAGGTGGTTAGTGGTGTGCCTGTCTATCGTGCTGCACCAGTTTATTTATTAAACTATACAGAAATATCCCGTTCGGCCAAGTCAATCATCATATTTTCTTTAACAATTAAACCGACTTCAAAATTTCAGCCAAATTTAAAAATTATTTAGAAAATAAGTTTTATTTCATACTTTTTTGTCCATTTTTCTTTGGAAGTCGGTTTCACTTTTTGTTTAAAAATCATAATTAACACATTTTATGAACGTTTATAATGAACGATCCAATGTATAATTGAATACGCGCTAAGCTTCCATTAGGTATTGTATATAAGATAATGATGATGATTACTGTAAGTTACATAATGGCATATGCTTGCAGTTCTTTAAACAATGTCGAAGTTTAATATATATAAATCGCACCAGTAGTTTAGGCCCTACGGTGGAACGAACAAACATACATACATACACTAAATACCTGTAAAATATAGCCTATGTCACCTGGACTACTGCTTATTGCGAATCTATCGACACCTCATTCATTAAAATCGCACCAGTAGTTTAGGCGCTACGATGGACCGAACATACATACATAGACTGCCAAAATCATTTTGGCCTCGCCGTGGTCGGGTAAAAAGGATACATTAGAATATGATTAGAATCCTTCAAATGTGCTGAAGCAATTCAGAAGTCGCAAACAATTTGTGCGACGCTGAACTTAGTTTGCAACTTATGAAATTTGTATGGATTTCACACCGGTAATGGATGTTAGCTCAGTATTTCATCCATTTTCATCCGAGAACTCGGTAGCTTTTAGCGGAAGCAGGTATAAAATTACGTTATCGGTGGATATCTTGCTTTTGTTCGCATTATATTCACTCTGCGAGAGCCAGGATACGTTTGGCACTCATAGAAAACCGTCGAAAAGTAACATTTGTGTCTAAGATTACTTGACTTATAAATTTTTTTATTAGGTACCGTCAACTGTGGCAATATTACCGCATTTTTTTACTTTTATGCGATCTACTCCAATATGGAGCTAGTCGTTTGAGTATTTATTGATTTGTTTTGTAAAATAGGTGTTTCTCTTTTAGTCGAACCAATGAATTCTACTAAATCTCACATATAGTAGCTATAATAATGAAGATATATTGATAAAATTGACACATTTTTAGGCAACTTCACCTAGCCTAAAGTTTGCATTGAATGTGTATCCCAAAGTGCACGCGACGTAAAGTTACTAATGGTTCTGGCGATAAAAACACGCTGTATTTAATTTTGAAGCTACCACCTTCGTATAAGTAAGCACTACTAATACATAGGTAAAGTTGCCCCAAGAAATTCAAAACTATCATAGAAACGGACGCATGTCATCAGGGTTGTCATAAAAAATAAATAAAACATTCAATAATGTATTTATTAATTATTAAGGAAACAATCAATTGGAACTTTTGTTTATGAGAGTTAGTTGGTCTTTGTGCTGCTCTAAAAATCTCTTACCCACCAATCACCGGGAACTTGGTCATTGAATATGTAAGCTTTGTTATTTTTTTAAGGTAGTCGTAAACCGCCAGTTTTAAGTCCAACTGTGTTATCGGACATCCAAAGTCACCTGCTGCTATGTGAGTACTTTGACCAATTTTTCTTCTTCTTCTTTACATAGACGGAAACGCAGGTCAGGTTTATCAGTATACAGGTTTTTCACTATTTTTTCTATGGTCCGTTGAGGTATGCCAAATTGCTTCTCAGCGTCGTAAGAAGTTGTATTTTTGTTTTTAATTAAATCAACAGCCAATAATAGCATCTCTTCAGGGTCATTTTTGTAACTACGTGCTCCCAAACCTCTTCTATTTCTTTGTTTGACATGTTTTGTAGGCATCTTGATAATATATATAATATCTGAAATAGGTAATCGAGGAAATTTGTATTTCTGTCATTTGTATACTCACTTATGTACTTCGAATAGAAAAAAAAATAGGTATGTATAATATTTAAGGTTACTGTTCTGAATAGGTAGCTGAACAAATTCATAAATAAATCCAGATTACTTACGCGTGCTTAATTTGACAACCCTAGTCATTGGTAAAGTTGCCTCCGTGCTAAGTAAGGTAACTTTACCTTATCTCAAACAACATTACCTTTCTCAATAACTCAAGAAATAGTAGATTGATCGGATTTAATCATTGCGATACACCTTAATAACAATATATCCTAAACTATTTAATATAAGCCACTTACCTGCACTTCGATTTTCTGTGAGAAACACCAATCTTTAGGCGATGACGCTGTGAACTTTTTTTTTAATTTTTTTTTATTTATATATGGCATCGACTTATAACCATTTGCCAGTGTCAAGTTAAAAAGGCGGGAAATAGAACTTCCGTTTCAATTTTCAACACCGTATTCCTATATCGTCAAGTCTAAAGTCTAGTCAAAGTCCAAATATATAGTCAGTACAGTCTATGAGTCATGTCAGTCGATTCAGTAAAGTGGTAGAAGCTTCACTGAATGTTCCTAGGGAGTTTTGGCGGGACACACAAAATAGCACGTTTTTAAAAGTTGTACCACTTGCCCACACTTGTGCACGATAACGAATATTTAATGGTTAATATTCTACCACAACCAATATTACACATTAAGAACCGAGATAACACAAATTTATGAAGTTTTACAAATTCCACAACGTCACCCATTGAACTCCCCGGCAAAACTCCAAACGCTGCGAACTTAATTGACCACATCTAATGAAAATGCACAGTATTTTGACAGTTAACGAAGTTGCTAGCTTCAAAAACTTTTCGGGTTACCACAATTTATTATAAAATCTACCAATGTGTCTTAAATTGCGTCAACTGCTACAGACAAAAAAATATTTAACGGGAACTAGTATGCTTAGGTAAAGATACCACAGTTGACGGTACATAAATCGTGCTTTGAAAGAAAAGTTTATATAAGGAATCTATACAAATAAATAAAATTGAAGAACTTTTCACTAAAGGCATATATATACATATACGGTACCGATTTTCACTGGGCAGATAGCTGATGTTATAAGAAGTATATAACTTAAGCTACTTTTGTCTTAGGGTTCCGTTGACCTACCGTCACTTACCGTACCGTCATTCACCGTACCTTTACAATTATATATTTTACAATATTGTCGGTCAACATAAGTTGGCACTTGCATTTTAGCCTCGTCTCTTTCACTCGATTCTGTCGTGACCGGAGAGTGAGAGAGATGGGGCTAAAATGCAAGTGTCAACTTAATATTGTATATATACAGGTTTGCTCCGACGAAGGTTTGGTAAATGTTTGAATTTCGAATGCCAATACTTGTGCACGTCAGTTTCAGCCCCAGCTGTTTAGCACTAAGGTGAAATTGTATTTGCTTTTGATTTTGTATTTGCTATATTCGCTTCATCCTACCAATAGGCAGATGTTCGGTGCGCTCAATCTACATATGTGTTTAATCCTACCAAATTGTCGGTAATATTCCATAACATGCATTTGTTCTAAATCAGCAAAAATGGAAAAAGGACAGTAATCACTTGCTTAATTAAAAAGTTACAGCATTAAAAAGGACAAAAAATTCGACGTTTTTAATGCTCTCCAACTTATATGATGACTGTATTTCATCAACGGTTGATCGTAGATATGCCATTGTAAAGACAGTATTTCCTGGCTTATTATATACTTTTCGAGAAGCGAATAATAAAAAAAAATGCATGTTCCCCATTGTATGTATTAACGTTATGAAACCCTTGTATCATATTCATACTGGCAGGATATGTTCGATCCTACTACTATTATAAATGTGACAGTCTGTTAGAACGTTTGTGATTCTTTACAGTAACATAGTTCATACATATATACCAGAATAACCAATAGGCTATAAATTATTAATGCATCGTGTATAGCTACAATTTTGTTTTATAAAAAACTATAACCCGACTGCGTAAATTATGTAGCCTTTGTTACCCGATATATTATTACGAATCTATTGACACCTCATTTATTAAAATCGTATCAGTAGTATAGGTGTTACGGTGGTACAAACATACATACATACTTACATGCATACATACATACAATATCGACAAAGCTCCTGCTCGGTCAGTTTCTTAACATGTTCCTATGCACTAGGAGGCCTCAAAATATTTAAACACAAAGAAAAAGATCGCAACGACTGCAGACATGGCGGAACTATGTTTTTACACGTGGGTACGTGCGCACGATTCAACGGTGCTGTTCAGCGCTTTTCATCTTATACCTGGTCGAGCGGCAACTTATTCGATAGTACATAGACTGCCAAGATCATTACTCCTTTTGGCTTCGCCGTGGTCGGATAAAAATCCACAAAACCCAACATAACGCGGGAAAGCTAGTTGATTATAATATTTTTTCTCCCTCTTTATCTGTATCAAAGTCTGACCTACAAATAAGTTTTCATTTAACGACCGAGTCTCGTGCGCGGGTTATCATTAATTATATCGATATTCTTAATTGCGAACTTCGTTATTTCGAGTGGATCAAGTGGTATTGAGTTTTTCAGTTGTATTGCTCGGTGTATTCGTCGATATATTACAGTAGCTTTTTCCGGCGACTCCGTCCGCGTAAATATACCCACCACGGGAATACTTGTACATGTGTGTAATGTACTTTTTCGATATAAGAAGTAGCCTATCCTTTAATCCAGGGCCTAAACTACTAACTATACCCATCTAAATCCGTTCAGTGCCTAGTTTTTGGGTGAAAGAGTAACAAACATCCATAGTGAAAGTTTGTGTGGATGGACCTATGGATGGATGGTGTTTGTTATCTTTCACGCTAAAACTACTGGAAAGATTTTGATGCAATTTATGGCACTGGATTAAGACTAAGCTATTTTTTACTATCCCTGAAAAGTACGTGGGATACTTTATTTACGAGCGGACAAAAGCTAGTCAAAATACTAAGATATTTTTTTTTTGGGTGGTCCACACTTATCACATATATTTTGAGATTTGTATTTTCTTGTTTTTAATTAAATTAAGCTATTCAACTGTTATATATTTTATCATCAACCAATCAAATATTTTAACATCAACAAGCCAATTGAAAAGTCAACCTGAAGAAAATAGACTTTTTGAAGTATATTTCAATGTAAAATAATATTACAGAACATTATTTTATCATTATTTATTTATCAGTTTATTTAAGTTATTAAGATGAGTAAAGGTGGCAAATGGCCGACGTTGGCCCCATTGTGTAGCAATTGCCCCCGTGTCCAAATACATCGGATTTGTTGGAGCACATTCCTTGGGTTCTGGACATTCTGCTCTCGGACACCGTCCGATGAACAGCTCCGCTCGTTACGATCGTTGCCGTCGTTCCCGCAGTATTGCGCTCTCGCGTGTGTTAGTGTACCACCACCTGAAGAAAGAAGACAGAAGACCGAAGACTCAAGAGGCAAGACTCAAGAGAGAAGAAGACAAGGCGTCCCCAACCGCCTTTGCCGCCCGACCCGTGCCGTATCGTGTAACGCGCCGCGCCGCGACCGCCGCCTACCGGACGATTCGTGCGACCGCTCGCATCGTCCGTCTCGCTCTTTTGTGCGAGCCTTCTGCTCGCTCATCCGCCGCGTAGTTATCGCCGCATTAGGACGAGCGTGCGACCGGTCGCATCGTCTGTCTCGTTTTTAGCGCGAGCCTTCTGCTCGCGCTCCGCCGCGTCTCGTTCGCGAACACTAGCGCCCTAGTGTTTAGCGTAACGTTAGTGAGTGAGTTCCAGCCGCCCAAGGAACAATTGTAAGTACCGTGACACGTTTAGGCATACTACACGAGGAGTTTTTCCTTCCTACACACCTTCCCTCCCGGTCGCCGGGAGGGGCTGTATCCCCAATAATAATTTAGAGAGCAGAATCCCACTCCCGGGATAAACTTTCTAATTATGGCTGACGCCATGATTAGAAAGTTCCTGGAGTTCCTTAAAATCGAATCCCCCGACGTTGCGGCCAAGTGGGAACGCTTCGTGCGCATGCACGAAGCTGACTCACCGGCGTCGCCCGGTAGCGACGTCCCGTTAATTCCGGCCGACAAAGAACCCCCATCATCTCCTTCAGAGATGTCTTGCTCGGAGCAAGAATCCGACCGTAGTGAAGGCGAGTTCACTACAGTCAAATCTAAGAAGACAAAGAAGAGGAAGCGCCCAGAGGGCACCTCCTCTCCAGTGTTATCTTCCCCGAACAAATCGGTCCCGAAGAATAGGAAAACCGTGCAGGCTCATGGCTCCGCGGCCCCCGTTACCTCATCGGCCCCTCTGGCCTCCCAGGCCCCTCTAGCTACCCAGGCCCCTCTGGCTACCCAGGCCCCTCTGGCCTCCCAGGTTCCCCGAACCTCTCAGGCCCCTCCGGCCTCCCAGGCCCTTCCGGCATCCCAGGCCCCTCAGGCCGTCCGTTCCCCCAAAATGCCTCCTCCGGTAATCATACAGGAGAAGGCTAAATGGAACCTAATCTCTGCAGCGATTAACGAGTATAAGCTCCGTTACTCGTCTGCACACACGACCCCCATCGGCATAAAGGTGCAGGTTAAGCCCACCACCGCCTCCTCACCGCGTTCCTACGTAATAAAAGCATAGGATATCATACGTACGCCCTTGAAGACGAGCGCCTTCTGCGCGTCGTCATTACCGGAGTCGATAAGTGCCTCTCCGCACAAGAGGTACTCAAGGACATCCAGTCCCAGGGTTATCCCGCATTAGAGGTACATCGTATGTACCATCCTATCAAAAAACACGAGTACAATATGGTACTCGTAACCCTCCCCCTTACGCCAGAGGGCAAGGATATCTTCAATATGCGAGCCATCTGCCACATTACGGGCATCCGCGTCGAGCCCCCCCATAAAAGGGGCATCCCTTGCCAGCCAGTGCCACCGATGCCAACTTTACGGGCACTCGGCACGGAATTGCCAAGCTAGGCCGCGTTGTGTTAAGTGCCTCGGTGACCATGGCACCTCTGACTGCCCCGTAATAGCCCAGCTGAGGAGTCCGAACCCCCCAGCTGTGTTCTCTGCAAGTCGCAAGGACACCCCGCCAATTACAGAGGGTGCAAAAAAGCACCCAAAGTAAAAAAACGCGTTGCACCACAGACGAAAGGTGCCTCCCCCAAACAGAGATTCGTCCCTGCCCCCCTACCCTCCCAATCTGCATGGTTCAAGCCCGCGCAGAACCGTAGTTCGGAGATAGCGGCTTTCCCCGCTCTCCCCAGTAAGGCCATGCCCTCCGCGCCTAAAGCGCCTAAGGCCACGCCCCCCCCGACTCCCAGCTTCACTGCAGACCTCTCTTTCGTCCAGCAGTTCCTAAGCAACATCGTGCCTATTGACCCGATGGAGCTCTCTATTTTAGCGACAAAGCTAAAAGGATCGGCCACAGACCGCATCCAAGCTTTGTCTGACCATCAGGTCTTGATCCGGCAGAACAAGGCTCTCTCCACAAACGGTAATTAATGGAGCCTTCGGAAAGGACAAAGCCGCACTCGTTACGCGTAGTGTCGTTCAATACGAACGGCATTAGGAATAACATAAGCGAAATTCGCGATTTTGTAAGCAGCCAAAATGTCGATATTCTTCTAGTGCAGGAGACGTTTTTATAACCTAGTATGAGGAGCCCCAAAATAGCTAACTACAAAATAGTTAGAAACGATAGAACTCGATCCCGACTCGGTGGTACTCTTAACTACTATAAAAAATCATTACATTGTATTCCCCTAGAGCCACCGCCATTGTTAACTTTAGAGACATCTGTTTGCCACATTAGCATGTCCGGCCACGGACCCATTGTTATAGTAAGCGTGTACTTAGCGTGCAACAAAGAACTACATTCCAGTGACCTACAGGCGCTATTCAATTTAGGCAACGCTGTCATCATTGCCGGCGACTTAAATTGCAAACACACCGAGTAGGGCAATGTATATAACAATAGAAATGGATCCATCCTTTGTAGTTTAATCGACACTTTAAATTTTGCACTAGTAGCACCCACTGACCCCACTCGCTATGACACCAATGAAAACATCAACGGTGTCATACGCGATCCTAGTACGATAGACATAGCTTTAGTTAAAAATGTTTCTCTCAATATCTATATTGAGACTCTCCACGAGCTTAACTCGGACCACAGACCAGTTACGATTACACTTGGTAGTCTTAACCCCAATAATTCTAGTACTAGGAAGATAGTAGATTATAAATCATTAGCGGAGAACATCAAAGTCCTCCAATCTAGTCACTTAGATAAAATCCCCGATATTATAGATAGTAAAGAGACAGTCATAGAGGCCGCCACCCACTTGACCGATCACCTGGTAGCGACCATAGAGAACTCATCTAGGGAGGTGCCAACGACCCCCAAGAGCCGTTGGCCTCTCCCTGAGGACATAAGGGAGTCCATCAGACTCCGAAATGCTGCTAAGCGCACATATGATCGCTACCCGTCGGAAGACTGGAGGAAAGCCCTCCGTCACTACGAGAGGGAAGTTAAGTTTAAAATTAAACAGCACAAAGCCGAGAGTTGGGATCGACTTCTCAGTGATTTAGAACCGACTCACGTGGCGTACTGGCCACTCGCGAAGGTCCTCAAAAACGACACGAAGAGCGATATGCCTCCGTTAGACAGACCTAACCGTCCTCCTGCATTCGAAGACTTAGACAAGGCCGAGTGCCTAGCTGATAATTTCGAACAACAGTGCCGGCCGAGTACTCTCCCGATTGATCCCGTGCACCTTAGCTTAGTAAATAGCGAGGTCGACAGCCGACTCTCGAGGCCACCTGATGTAGATAGGGTGAGGATGGTGGACTCGGAGGAGGTCAGTGACATTATTAAGTGCATGAATGCCAAAAAGGCCCCAGGCCTCGACGGTATTTCTAACAAAACACTTAAAATGTTACCGTCCGAGCTAATTCAACTCCTAGTGAACATCTTTAACGCCCTCTTAGTAGGATGTTCATTTCCAGACATTTGGAAGGTAGCTATTGTCATAGGTATCCACAAACCGGGGAAACCCCGGAAGGTGCCTGGTAGCTACCGTCCAATAAGTCTCATTAGCTCCCTCGGTAAAGTCTACGAAAGAGTTATTAAAAGGCGCCTCATTGACGTCATAACCGACAAAAAACTTCTTCCAGACGAGCAGTTTGCCTTCCGCGAAATGCACAGCTGTCCCGCTCAAGTACACCGCTTAACGGAGTACATAAAATCTAGCAAAAACGAAAGAAAGACGACATGCGCCGTATTCTTTGACATTGCAAAAGCTTTTGATAAAATTTGGCATAACGGACTGTTATACAAACTCTATCAAATGGAAATACCCGATTATCTTGTTCTACTAATTAGTAACTTTTTAAAAAATCGTAAATTTCATTTCCGCGTAGAAGGCGCACTGTCGTCGCTAAGATATATGGAGGCGGGAGTACCGCAGGGCTCGGTCCTCTCGCCCTCCCTATATAACCTGTATACTAGTGACATCTCTAAACACGCTAAGGTGCAATTAGCCATGTTCGCGGACGATACAGCCCTTTATTATTCCCACATATGAGCCTGTACCGCGTCTAAAGCTCTCCAGGAGTCAGTTACCGCTCTCGGTAATTGGTTCTCCAAATGGAGAATAGAAGTTAATCCCGACAAAAGTCACGCCATCCAATTTAACAGTAAAAGGGCAGTGTGGCGTAACTGCCGCCGTAGACTAATGAGCCCTATTAGCCTGCACGGCAACATAATCCCTGAGGTCTCTCAGGTCAAATATTTAGGCGTAGTACTAAACAAGTCGATGATGTTTTCGAGTCACATCAGTAATACTTTACGTAAAGCGAAATTTGTACTTTTCAAATTATATCCGCTAATTAATTCGCGAAGCAAAATGTCCCTAAGACATAAGCTTACATTGTATAAAACTTGCATCAGAACGATACTCACTTATGCGTGCGTCTCTTTCGCACAGATAAGCGAGTCTCAATTGGACCGATTGCAAAGAGTCCAGAACCGGTTTATACGCATGGCAACAGGCAGCCTGGTACATGCGTAACATCGACTTGCCCAGTCCCTATGGACTGCGAAATTGTCACTATCAAAGCCTATGTCAAGGAACTCGCAGAGAGATTCTTTGATAAAGGCAAAAACCACCCAAACCCCCTTATCCAAAAGGCCCTGGACTATGACCACGACGCACAGACTTTCCGACACCCGTACAAACGGCCTAAGCATATCTTAGCCGATCCCGTTGACCCGATCACAAAATACGTAACGTACTGTGTACAGTTACGTAAACACAAAACACACGCACCCGCGAGATTAGTATCGCACCGGGGTCGACGCCGGCGCCTACCCCGAGGTCCCACATCCACACGACAACACGTACAGACGTACAGACCGACCCTAACACGGGATCGGACCCGAACCCGAGTTCGAGTTCGCATCCCAGTAGACTAGGTACACTCCTAAATAGTGCCCGCGTCCGCGATATTGATATAGAGAGCTCTACCAATACCGCGAACCTCATCGACATTAGGACCTACGCGCGCGAGTCATCCCGACCGTACGCGGAAGGGGAGAGGGACGGCCCTCTCAGTACCGATACCATTCAAAACGAGAGCTCCTCTATCGCGATAACTCGCACGCCGCTAGTTTCTGCTACCGCACGCGAGCAACCTCACTCATCAGCGAGTGAGGAAGGGGTCGGACCCCTTAGCAGGAGAGACCCGCGTCTCCCCTGTCATAATAATAGCTCACAATCCGTAGCTGTCCCTAATATCCGGTCTGAACATCACCCGGGTGATGTTAGGGAGGGTCAAACCCTCCCATTGACTCTTACCAAATAAACTAGCCACCAGGCTAGTTATAGTCCGATTTAGCTACAGCGGTCTTAACCCGACACTTAGCATAGACCCGTTCGAAACAAAAAAAAATGGGTTCTGGAATGTTCTGGACTTCCTGTGTTCTTGTCACATCCTACTAATATTATAAATATGAAAGTTTGTGAGGCTGGATGTGTGGATGGATGGATGTATGTTATTCTTTCACGCAAAAACTACTGAACGGATTTTGATGAAATTTGATATGGTAGTAGTTTAAGCTATGGATTAACACATAGGCTACTTTTTATCCCGAAAAAGTACAGTATTCCCGTGGGATACTGTATTTACCCGGGCAGAGCCACGGGCAAAAGCTAGTACATAATAAACAATTAAATCAGTCTGAATTTCTGTTTGTTTCTATTGAATAATAGCTCCCCACACCGGTTTCGGTGACAGTGGCTGGTTTATTCAAACCAGGCCAGCTATGCAGGAGTTATTTTATAGTGCCCAAATGTCTGCGCAGTACACAAGAGCACTCTCTCTTCCCTTACTCTTGAAACCTAGTGTGATGGATAACCAACACGACCTGTGCCTGGGGCCTTACTCCCGAAACTGATACGATTTCGATTTACGACTCTGATCCGATATCGATTTTGATTCAGTTTCTATCCTGATGCGTACTCCCGAACAAAATCGAATCGAAATCGAGATCGAGTTGAGATCGTGTCTTATCAGCGTCGTTAGTTGTATCCGGTTGCTAACGTCACGTCCACAGTATAAACAAGTTACAGCTGAGTGCCGTAGTCTATGGCAAAGATTGATAAAAATATGGTAAAATTATGTATTTTTTACTTTATATAGCATTTTGTGTATGTTTATTTATTCAAATTAAATAGCCTCAATCTCATGCAATGGTAGGTTTTTAAAGGTTATTTTTCTAAAAAAAACTGTGACAGTAAATAACAATTTCGAAATTCTTGTTTATAATCTTTGAAATTCTGTCAAATGTCATATTCATATTTTGATTTATTTTGTCAGCAGAACTCAAGTGTGGTGCACAGAATACATTCAATAACTACAATAACTGGCCATAAATAGGTAATTGATAGTATTGTAAAAGGTAGTTAATTGTTAATTTTGGTGAGAATATAAGTGGAATATTTAATGTAAATGATATAATAACAAATTCGTGTTTGGTGTTTACATTTAGAAAACCCGAGCATAGTAACAATGTCAACATACGACTTTTTATACCTAACTATTTATTGTCTTTGTTTATTCAAAGACAGATTGAGACAAACGAAGTCTTCATATGATCCGTTAATATAGGTCATATTATGTAGACTTCATTTGTCTCAGTCCATGTCTTAAGTGAAAATATAATACATTAATTAGCGGCCAAATGTATAAGCAAATGAGTAAAGGTTTTAAATAACTTTACACATAACGGTGATATAATTTCAGTGAGTCGCTTTCTTCATATGAGTAGTTAAATCTGCGACTCATACGTCAAATAAATAATTTTTAAGGCGATAATCGAAATTCCTCATAATTCATGTCCATTGATAATGTGTTGAAGTTGGTGTGTTACGGGTAATTTAAATAAAACGTGGAATAATTACCAACGTGACAAATATATTTAAAAAAGGGGGTCGTGGGCAGAAGGCCGAGAGATCTGGTTTAGCCTCTTGGTGTCTGTGGGAATCGGACGGGCTTTAACCACGCGGGCACTTAGCTGGGTCCAGGAGTGTAGTCAGCACGTGGCGCGAGCGAGTTGGGCTCCAACTTCCGGTAGCGTCTCTCTGTTCACCGCGACGTAGATCGTCCAAGGGGCGGTGCAGGCTGGTTCCAAAACCAGTCAGTTCAGTCCGGAATAACTAACAGCACTCAGAAATCCGGATGCAGGAAAAACCAGCCGTAAGTCCATCAAAAGCGGTGCCTTGAACCCGGAGTATAGATCCCTGGAAAATTCATCAAAAAAACGTAGAGTAGGAGTCCCACAGCTGGCGTGATCTTAACCCCAAACGATCAAAATCACGGGCTGTATGACCATCACAAAAATAAAAAAGGGCAAGCAAAGTAAAAGAACAATTAAAGTATGGATACAAACATCCTAATATTATAACAATGCAAGAACGGAAAGAATGAGCACGTGGTTTGTCCAATCAAATTTTGACAACTAATTTTACAAGGTGATAATTTACATGAAAAAAATTATGTGTTTTATTACAAGCGTGATTTACGAAATAAAACTTCACAACACAGATATAAAAAACTCACCGTGAAAACGGCATTAAAAAATATAAGAACTACATCTTGAGTCTATAGAAATTTCATTTCTAAAAGGAAAACGTCAATCGAAGAAGTGCGTTATATACCCTTCTCCGTCTTTTTTTTTTAAACTTTTGACAACTAAAAAACTAAAGCGTAAAGAGAAAAAGTCCACAAATTTTAGTAAGGACCGTGCGCCGATAGATGGCGCTAAAGCCTCTGAATGACTAAAATAATTAAGTATATCATAAATGACGCGAGTAACGCCGAAATAATTGATTTTACGCAGAGGAAATGTAACTACGTTGCAGGTGAATCTTCGTAAATTTTGTATTTCCCGAACGTATTCTATTAGCTCCTTCAATAACATTAAATAATGCTGCAATACTACAAAGACTATCAAAAGTTACAATCTAACGAACTTCTCAATCCAGGTTAGTTACAAATTGAGCCACTGCACGATCGCGCGCTAGTGTAGGTGTCGGGAGTATCAAAAGTTATTGAGATCGAACTGATTCGATTCTCGATTGTATCGGTAGTAAGGGAGCTGATCTCTCGGATCAGGCGTAGGCTCGACTTTTTAAAGCCCATCCCACGCATGGACCATCTTTCTTGTCAGACAATCAGGTGATCAGCCTGCATTGTCCTAACCAAACTTGGAAACATCATTTTTTGTTGCTCCAATGCGGGAATTGAACACCGACTTCCGAGTCGAGAGCCAAGCGCTAAACCACTGGATCACGGTCCACGGAGGTTGTTTTCAATTCAATTGAATACATATAACATAGCAATTGAAAAAACAAAATATGATGGGTTATAATAGTGGAAGTACAGGATTAATAATTAATTATTATTACATAATAAATATATCTCTGTTCTACAAAAAAGTACATTGTTTGCCATTTAATCGAAACCTATTTTTTTACTAATTTGGGATCACTGAATATTCGTGTCGTATATTTGTTCGTATATTTGTCGGGTTAGCTCTTGCTTTGAAATATAACTAGTATGAAAAATTGTAATTTGTATGGGATCTAGTAGGTACAAATCAAAAAATAAAAATTTTGTTAACAATATAAATTTATTTTAAAAATATTTATATTTTTGAAATATTTACTTGAATTTTATAATTTGGATATATTTGATGTGTTTTAATGAGATTTTCTATTTATTTCGCTTGTCTAGTGTATAATTATCATTTTCGAGTTTATTCTCCTCACGATTTCCATTCCTAGTTACTACCCAGTAAGTTTCTTACTGGCATTGTCGTATTTTACGATTCAGATTTATCATTATTCATATTCCTTTCACAAATCTGAAGCGTTTGAACTACTAACTCAGGCTCGACTTAACACCTAGATATGGCACAGAAATTTTAACTCAATTACAATTTACAAGACAGTGAAAACTGTAGAAAAATATGTAAATATTGTCTATGGAATGAAAAGGAAAGATTGACAATTTGTCAAACCAACACCTGATATTTCACAAACGCAGGTAGTGTGAGTTGGGTAGTGCGGGAACTTCATTTTTATTAATTTTATGTATTTCTGAGCATTAAAAAAAATAGCTTTCTACAGACCTTCCTCCACATAAACTTTAACTATACCAAAATTCATACTCCTCCGTTCGCACAATTCTCGTAAAAGTGTACTCTAAGTATATGTTTCACGTATTAATTTAATATATTATGATTCATCAATAAAAATTAAATTAGAGCTGAATCAAAGCGCAGCGCAGCGAGATTCATTAATTTGATATAATTCACCCTTGTGTTCACAACATTATTTGCGCGCATTCACGCTAATTCGCGCGTCTTTTTGCTTTTCGCACGAAACATAACTCAGAAGGAATATGTTACGTTGTTGACATAAGAGTGAATTTTCTACTCTGCGTTAGTATAAATTGAAAATCAGCTTTTCGAAGTTGAAGAAGAAGAAGAAGTTTGCGCGCCATGAATTTTCCTAAGATATTCGCGAAGATTCGATCGTGCGGCAATTCGCACGTAGCGTGATAAGGCATGCGTAGAGCTCAAACGAGGCCGAACACTTTGCTACAAGTATCAAAATTTATTTAAACTCAGCGGGTATAACCTTTAATTTCATTTACGCAAAAAACGGCAGGCGGAGCTGAGCACACCTCTCAAACTCCTAAAAAGGTTGCGTTAGTCTGGGACTATAATATTATGATCCGGAATCCGTAACGGCGGGAAAAATTCAGAGCAATGAAAATAGAACTCTGCGACATTACAATAGAGTTGAGAATGGAAGTTCGAGTGTCGAGCTGTCATGCATGACATTGACGTTTGACTTGACACTTATGTGTTCGATTGTACTATTGTATTAGCGCAGAGTTCTACTTTCAATGCTCTGAATTTTCACCGGCGTTCCGGGTTTCGGAGCATATACTCCCAGCCTTATTTATTATTACAGTTGAAAGCATCTTCTATGATACGTAAGGACGAATAGGTGTATATATATGGAGACTATATTATTTTGTTTCCCGTGACTTTTTACGCGCAACAGGATATCTCGACGGAACCGCACATTTTCCGCGATAAAAAGTAGCATATGTGCTTCCCCGTGACCTATTCTTTATCTGTGCCTTCATCAAAATCGGTCCAATAGTCGGAGCCTATTCAATGAAAACAAGCAAACAAACAATAAAATCTTTTCACTTTATAATATGTATTACTATAGATGAGGTGGAAAATTTAAAATATACTTAGATATAATTATTTTCTGGATGGTTTTACGCTTTTTGATGGGTGGTTTTGTCTAATATTTCTATAGAAAGTAAGATAGATATAGCCATATACTGTAATTGTGTTTCAGTAGTGTCGTCAACTAATGAGGATGTCACTATGTTGCTATATGTTGGTGCCTGTGTTCTGTATGTAACAGATCTCTCGGTCAGCTGTAATTACGGCATCTTATCACACCCACTACCACGTGTTAACAGATTAATATTGGATACTATCAATTGTATGCAACAGTGCAAACAGCATATCTTATTGAGCTATTGCAAACGAGTGTAGAGTATTTCTATCCAAATGATAAATTTAACCCAATATTACGTTACAATATTTAGTAAGTATTGATAGTATGTATAAAATGTTACAAAAAAATAACATTATTATTGATTACGCCGCGCCGCGGTCCGGCGCTGAAGGTCACGCGACCGCCACATAGTATCAAATCAAATCAAATCAAAAAATTTTTATTCAAAATTGGTATTTTTAAATACTCTTTTTGAACGTCGTTACTACGTGATGCCTACCACCGGTTCGGGAACTAACCCAGCGAGAAGAGCCGGCAAGAAACTCGTCTGGGACCATCTTTTACCAAAAAGATGGAAAATTATTATTTTAAAATCAAAATTATTACAATGTTTGCTTATGTCTATGTAACAAATAATAACATAAGATAAGGAGCCACCTTATTCCCAAGGTGTGCCGTCTTGAATGAAGTCATTAATTTTATAATACGCTTTGGCACACAAACGTCACATGTTATATATAAATATCTTTGGAACGACAATCAAATACTTATCATGCTCCTTGAATATCTATTATTGTTTTGTACCTAATACAAATGAAATCCGGTCAAAACGCTTTATTGTTTTAACTAATTCTAATCAATCTACCAGGGCTCGTCCCGTCGCCAGAAGCGTGGATGGGCAGCCATCCGGTCATGGTGCGTTGCGTGGTGGCACTCCGGGCGAGAGGACCTGGAGGATACCGAGCCGGAGGAGGAGCCCTCAGACCCGGGCTACGCCACGCCCGTGTCGGTGGAGACGCCGCTGCAGAGCTCCGTATCCAGGTGAGACCGTGGGGAATGGTGAGACATGGAGGACACCGAGATGGAAAATAGATGGCTCAAAAATCTATAGTCTGAACGCTTAAACGCGCGCCGCGGGAGCTGCGGCACGCATGTAAAGTGCTTAGTTAGATATCTTTTTCATAATAAATGCAGCATTTTAAAGGAAATATTAGTTTGTACCAATTAAATACGCTTCTAAAAGTAAATACAATATGTGAGCCTTGTTAATTACCATCGTCAATTTCTAACAAGTTTTTAGACAAAATGAACAATCATTTATTTTCTTGTACAGGTGTACATCTTTGAACGTGATCAGGGATCCGTACGCTGGGCGGGGGGGTTCGGGGGGCTCGAGCGTAGCGGACGGGGGGACGTCTCCCCTGAGACGCAGCTACGACCCCCCCGCAGCGCCCGCGGCCAGGGACAGCCGCTCCCTGCCGCCTAACACCAAGATCAACAACGCTACCTCACCAGCAATAAAGTCCGCCTCGGCTGACTCGGTCTACACCATTCTCATCAGGCTTCCAGACACAGACGCCGAAAGGCCCAGCATCAAAATGATCTCGGAGGAATCCCCTCCGAATGCGAGAACGCACTACCGGCCGCCAGCCCGCGGAGACTCGGAGCTGAATCTCCATCCGGCGGGACATCCGGCGTTAACGAGACGAACGTCGCATATACAGGACGTGAGAATCCCGTTGAACGCCAAAATTATTCCCAAGCAATTGGCCGGAAAGGGAATCACTTCAAAGCAGCCCAAAAAGAAGAAAACGCAGGAGAAAAAACAGGAGACGAAAGCTGCGAAGACTCTTTCCGCCATCCTCCTGTCGTTTATCATAACGTGGACTCCTTACAATATCCTAGTGCTACTGAAACCCTTGACTGCATGTACCAAGTGTATCCCCGACGAATTATGGTCCTTTTTCTACTACCTGTGTTACATCAACTCCACCATCAACCCCGTCTGCTACGCGCTCTGTAACGCGAGTTTTCGACGAACGTACATAAGGATTCTGTCTTGTAAGTGGCATAACAGGAATAGAGAAGCAATGACTAGAGGAGTGTATAATTAGTATCGTAGTCATGTTTAGTAGGCTACGAACGTAGGAAATGTTGGAAACGGTACCAAGATTCTATTGCCCAATTTTGGTACCCGAGTGTATGGTTTGAACCAAGAAACTATTTATATTATACCACGTTTATAATATTGTAATTAATTTTTTAATAATACTATCTAGTGATAAATTAAGAAGTTTTATTCTCTTTGTGATGTGAGTGGTTACTGTCGGATCGCAAATGGGTTGTTCGCGTGACGCTTTAAAGGACCCGCCACTGCTCAATTTCCTAAAGTGTAATCTTCATTTTTATTGTACCTCTCTCGTACTTAATAGCAGTAGTTATTATATGTTTTAGTGAGTTTTCAACCCTGTCCATTTGTTTAATTATGTTTTATATTGTAGCTTTTATTTCGTCTTCTGTTTTAAGAAGATCAGTCCCGAAACAGTAGACAACGTAAAGAATTAATAGAGCTGTAGTGAATGATGTAGCCGTATTTCTATATTCTTAAGATATGTCTTTATTCGTATCGGTTAAGTGTGAGCTTGTAGGATTACAAAGCTGAAGGATCCGTAAACTTTCATCTTATAAAGATGTTTTTTACTATTACTATGGATAAGTGCATTTCTTAGATATTTTAGTACAAATGGATGTTGTTGTATTGTTGATTATCAATCTTATCCTATAATCTAATCTTATCTTTGTGTCCTGTTATCAGAACAATTTTAATGCAAACACTATTGAGCGCAATAGTAAATGCGATTAAAAATTCTCCTATTTCAATTTGCACGTAATGCAAAAATACGTACTTTATATTTTTATCTTCTAGTTTCTATAGAATATAATATAGAAATTTTATTCCTTCTCATTTACTCTCATTTCAATGTATTAGACATTAAGTGTTTTAGAACCTTGGAAGAAGAATATACAAAATATTAATAATTATTAATCTGTGTTCAAACATCGATTTATAAAAAGTCTCGTTCTGTAAATGTCCATAGAAATGCCTGAAGTTTAACGATTTTAATGGATTCTGAGAGCGCTTCGCAATGCTCTGCATGGAGCATGCACTTCCTGGCCAGTTCGCGCTTAACTGCCAGTCTCCTTACATTTCTGTTAATGTACACTCGACGATGTCTTTTATACGTTCTGTTTTTATTTTCTCGAAATTACCATCTGAAATTGAACTTAAATGTGAACTTAACGTTGTTATTTTTTTAATTTCTGGAAGCCGTTTTGTTTTAATGTTTTTGTTACTGTCATGATCATCAACACAAATTAAATATTTTTGTAGATACGAGGGCGGGTCAATAAGTCCGTGACTTTTGGAATAAAACACAGATTTTTTGATAAATAAATCATTTTATTTTTCAACGTAGTCCCCCTTGAGCTCTATACACTTTGTCCAACGCTTCTCCAATTTTTTTATCCCTTCCAAAAAATATGATTTGTCGAGGTCCTCAAAATAGGCCTTTGTTTGCGAGATGACTTCATCATTGGAGTCAAATCTTTTTCCACCGAGCCATTTTTTCAGGTTTGGGAACAAGAAGTAGTCACTCGGAGCCAAATCTGGAGAATAGGGGGAATAGGGGAATAGGGATGTGGGAGCAATTCATAGCCCAATTCATGGATTTTTGCCATGGCAACTGCACATGTGTGCACCCTTGCATTGTCTTGGTGAAAAAGAACTTTTTTCTTGGCCAAATCAGGTCGGTTTTTTTTCAAATCCTCATTGAAGCGGTCCAATAAGTTGGCATAATATTCCCCATTAATTGTTCTTCCCTTTTGAAGATAGTCAATGTGGATTATCCCACGTGCATCCCAAAAAACAGTCGCCATAACTTTATTGGCTGACAAACCCACCTTGGCCTTCTTTGGCGCCGATTCACCCTTAGAAACCCACTGTTTTGGCTGTTGTTTGGTCTCTGGTGTATTGTGATGGATCCATGTTTCGTCCACGGTTACAAAACGGCGCAAAAACTCCTCCATATTGTGATTAAACAACGCCAAACCTTCCTGTGAAGTTGTTACACGATTGCGTTTGTGGTCGACTTGCGGAAAGCTTTCTCATGCCCAAGTGATCATTCAAAATTGAAACCACTGAGCCATGCGAGATGCCTATGGCTTCCATAATCTCTTGCACTTTCAATCTTCGGTCGGCCAACACCACATCGTGAATTTTTTCGATTGTTTCGGGTGTAGAGACCTCAACTGGGCGTCCAGGACGTTCGGCATCTTCAGTGCTTGTACGG
Organism: Phengaris arion; assembly: GCA_963565745.1. NCBI lineage: Eukaryota > Metazoa > Arthropoda > Insecta > Lepidoptera > Lycaenidae > Phengaris > Phengaris arion. The sequence goes on from OY751445.1 coordinate 2,406,775, forward strand.
CCACAACGAAATTCAGTAAACCACTTCTTTACCATTGAAATCGATGGTGCAGAGTCCCCATAGTATTTATCAAGCTTAGCCTTGGTCTCGGTAATGGTTTTTTTTCGCAAAAAATAATGCTTAATAAGCACACGAAATTCACTTTTTTCCATTGTTTCCTTAAGTTACTGGATAGTCTGATAAAGATAGCTGTAAAACACAAACTAACTAACGCAGCAAGTTCAAATTTTGATAGGAGTCAACTGACAGATGCCTGTTGACAGGAGTAGTGTTGCTTTTTCAGTAAGGAGGTTAGAAATTCAAAAAGTCACGGACTTATTGACCCGCCTTAGTATTTTGTAAAACGAAATAAATTACTTTTAGAAGTATGTAGTTTATGTTTAGGTTTTTGCAATGGTGGCACATTGCAATCTATATATCTACATTTGTGCTAAGATATCTCAGCTAGGTTCAATGTGTATAGATATATATCCTTAAGACCAAAGTGCTTATATTGTATGTGAATATTGTGAATGCTTTACTGATCTAACATTTTGGCATTCATTTATTTAATTAATTGTTAGATTTTAATAAGTTTTATAATTATAGAAAATCTAAGCAATATTTGAAAAATTTTCTTGATATAAGTAAATGTTTGGATATATCTTTAGTCGATTCTGTCTTTGTGTTGTTCCTTAGTCTACATACAACGACGCATATTAGAGTATTTTCTAATTTTACGTAGGAGATGATGATATACGAAAATATAATTTAATGTGTGCCAAAAATCAGGTTTGGTTTAAGGTATTTGTTGAAAATACATTTTGACTGACAAGAAAAAAAAAATTGATGAAAACAAACAATCAAATGCAATACTCAAATAAATCTCGACTTAGGTAATCAAAATTAATCACAAAAAGCAACTTCTCATGTTAGAAGAAAAATACACATGCTTAAAAAATATTTTGCGAGTATGGTAGTGAGAGATTATGATAAATATAAATCATCTCCTATGTAAAAGTTTTCTTAAAATCCACAGTGTGGGTACTATTTGTCAAATAAAAACATTTTGATCTGACTCATTTTGACGCTCAGTCACATTTCTGACTATCTCTTGCTCTGATTGGACACTTTTTAACTTATTCATCTGACCGTTCAAAACGGGGAGTTTTATTTTGACTCTTTGGAGAACGTCAGATGTAAGATACGATAATATAATGCTCATGAATTATGCAAAAGTATTAAGAACTTTACCCATGCTACTTTATTTCAGTTATAGTTTTCAGAGGATGTTGTCAGATTAAGGTGAAATAATGTTTGAATCTACGTACTGGCTGTCAAAATGGTCAGATTTTGTAATTTTTGTGATAAAAATACGAGTAACGAATTCAATGTGAGGTAAATATTATTAAAAGTAATTTTGTCTGGTAACACAAATGTCAAAAAAGTGGTAGCTGAATCCTTTTTACTTCTTGTCAATAAAGGTAAAGGACAGGGAGTGTTGTTTTTTACAACCAATGGTTAAATTATGATATTTTTATACACTTTGATTATCAGCCATGCCTTATAACAATGCCTTGAGTCAATCTCCTCTATAGGCTTTAAAGTTTTGAATACCTAGGTGTTTTTGAGAATTTAGTAAAAACCTACATGATTTTTTAATCTTACTTTTAAAGTATAATATTTTACCACCATTATTTTTTGTCTTGTGTGTTACCAGCCATCACAAAAATTAAATTTAATAGTTAAGTATAGATTCAATGAAAGAATTCTAAAAGAGAATGTAATTTAATGAAATAATGTAAATATTATATTTGATGAGTGTGTTATTTGTATCGGCATATAAAGTATTTAACATATAATATATACAAACGTAATATATAATGTACATTCTGTGTCGTGACATGTTCCTCTCGTGAATGGGGTTTTATTATATGTGTAGACATAGTTGTTAGTGAACAGTTTTATATTAAAATATTCAGGAGTAAAAGAATAACGTATTTCATTGTTAGATTGTTTTTGTGGAGGATTAAAAATAAAGACTTCAAAATGTAAAAAAAAAAAAACTAAGAATCGATCAGAGAGAAGAGATCAGCTCATCATGCTACTTTGTATTAACATAAAAGTTCAAAATTATCTGAAAAAAAAGAAAACTAACAAAAAACCCAAAAATTCAACATTATATACAAAAGGAGATATCCTTGTGTCTAAGCATTTTAGAAAACCTTTTAATTTAGGTTTTAAAATTAAACCAACCAATAAAATACGTTATTCAATAACAACCAAACACCCAATGCCCATTTGTGTTATTACACATTTAGACGATCTTTAAATATAAAAAAAAAACTTTACAATAAAATCATATTGGGCCATCTGTAAAGGCTAGGTCTCTTACTTTAACCCGACTATGGCGCGCCAAAAGGAAGGGTAATTATTTTGGCAGTCTATGTATGTGTATATGTTTGTTCCACTGTAGCGCTCAGACTACTGATCCGATTTTAATGAATGAGGTGTCAATAGATTCGTAATAATGGCCCGTTACTTGTACTGTAATATAATTTGCGTTATAGTTTTCAGCTTTTGGTTACTACCAAAAATTCTAAACAGTATGGTATAAATGACTAGTGGAAAAGAGCTGAATCTACTGGATCGCTTTTGATGAAATTTGGCACAGATATAGAGACCACGGGGAAGGACATAGACTACTTTTTATCGCGGCAAACGTACGGATCCTTTTGCGCGCACGAAGTCGCGGGTAACGCCCAGTTATTAATATAATAATAATGATGATACAAATTTTGTAATAACACGAAAATAATAATTCCTATTAGTATTGTGAATGCGCACACTAATATAAGAGTTCAATATGTTATTTTAGTATAATATAATTTATTAAAACATCTCTTTCGTACCTATTATGTTGTAAAGGTCTTATTTTTCCATTACTTTTCTTAGAATTGTGTCTTCCACGTCTTGGCTTCTAGTGCCAAACGTAAATAAAAATACTTTCTTAAAATATAAATTAAACAATTTTACACATTACCAACTGCTAGTGCTGTAGATTTAAATTAAATTTCACGAAACAAAATTATAGGTATTAAAAAAACTCAGGTTTGATCTCAAAGAGGTCGATATAGAAAAGGAAGTTTGAACTAAACCTTTTTTTTTAATATTTTCAGAATCAGATATACCTTTACAACTACAATTAGGTATAAAATCTATATAAAATATAATTATTCACACAAGCCATAAAAAATGTTAAAGTCTGTTAGCACAAAATAACGAATAGGTACTCAAAATACATAATATTTTTACTTTTGTGTTTTTTTTTTGTGGCTGTGATACCATTCTATATATTTATTTTTCGACATTTTATGTATTGCTCGTATATATGTACACATAATGATTGAATTAGGTTTATTTTTGTGAATTTGTATGTAAAATGTGTGTCTGAACAAACGTATGTTGATGCATTTATTACAATTTTATATTTAACTACCCGACTGCGAAATGAGTGTTATGTATTAAGAAGTTAAATTCAGTAATTGTTGTAAAGGGAGGGAGAGGGCATTAAGATGCATTACTGATTTATTATTACATTACTGCCTCGGTACTGTAGCGCATCCGCGATGTTCACATCCGCTCACATCATCACATGCGAAGAGTGCGAGACAGTTCCAACGGATTCCTGAAGGAAATTGCTATTAAACTAGAAAGTCCTATATGGAGACACTGGACTAATCTCCATCTTATGTTAATATTAACAGAATTTCATATTATGTACTAACACGTCACTTTACTAACATAGTTGTAAGAACACTTGTACAATACTAACACAACTATGGATCTATGGTCTGAAATAAAGTATTATTACTATTATTATTATTATTAAGAAGCATTTTTTAATGTTACGTAATATAACAATCTCGTTACATTCTTGTGAGACAAATAATGTAAAACAAAACCAACGTGAGTAAAAATATGTTATCTGTATGTTGCTAGTATGACGTACATACCGTAATACAATTTAATTTATATTAAGTATATCTAGCAAGGAGCAATATCCCGCGAAAAATACTTAAAATGCTTAAAAATGCGTAAAGGACGCTGCTTATGCAGTTAATCAGAAACAAGATCGTGCAAACACCACCACCACACAAGCAACATTGTATTATATCAGTCAAATCGTACAAGGTCCCACACTTGCACTTGCGCTTGCAGGTTATATTGGTATTTTTCTCGGGATATTGCTAGCTGATAAATTAAAATCAATTAAATTGTATGCTATGGGATTTCCGCAAAGTAACACCTGATTCTGATTACCGTAACGATGTCGTTCCATAAAGGAGATCATTCTCGCTCCATACAATTTTGAGCCCTGAATTCAAAGTGCCGACCAACAAAAAAAAATTATTTCTTTCATATATACTATGACTCCTTTTTTAAATAATTTTTAATAATTCAAATTAAAATTATTACAGTTCTCTATGATCCACTAAAAAAATAATATATCTTGGTGCTTCTTCCTTACCATTATAACGAACAGACAAAGAATATACGCTTTATATACCTAGTTAGCGAATCCGAAGACATGCACATGCATAGAGTAAGCGTGTCTTGTACATTGTAAGGTTAATATTGTATCGTATTATATTTATTCAATCTAAGTGTTTATTTCATATTAAGTATATTTTAATATTTAAGAAACTCACACAGTTTTCCCTTGTTTAATAAAGGGCATTAATGTTAAATATATTCATTGTTATAATTAATATTCTTTTTTAGAAAATATCACAACTTTTTGTGTGTAGTATTTTCTGGAAAATAAATAAAGATGTAAGAATAGTATTGTTTACTGCCAATTTAGTATTTTCAATATCTGTCAACTGTCAAGTAAAGTAGGTGAATAGAGTAAAAATAAAGCTTTGAAAATGGTCGACAACTTTTCAAAGTATTTTCGGCCAGTGTTACGCAGTTTGCAGTGAAAAACATTTCCTTTATTTTATACGCCTACAATGCAATATTTATTTGTAAATGGATATCAATATTAAATCTAATATATATTTTGTAAGCGGACTGAATTAAACTGAATTTTATGAAATATAAAATCGCAGTACACTCATGCGAAACATCAATAGTTCGCCATATTGGATTTAAAGTTTTTAAAATGAGTAATAATTTTTAAAAGATATTCTAACGAAGTGTCAAATAGCTACTAGATATAATTATAATAGGTAGTTTTTACTATAATCAGTGTACAAGTTTAGTATCTCACGGTGTATTTATCGAAATAAATAAATGTGTTTTTGTAAATTATTTTAAAGATCACTCCATGTTTTTATATAACCAAAGACAATAAAAATTTAACTAAATTGTGTTATTTTCTAGTGGTAACAAGATCTGGGATGGTAAAGTTTAATCTTGCAAGTCAACACAACATCTTTTATACACGTAATACTAATAAAATGTTTTTACTTATTTTTACGCTTCTCAAGCACATATTATGAAGTCTAGTTGTTTTTAACTAGACGTTGGTTTGTTAGCACAAAAACAAAAATAGAGGAAAATTCTGATTTAATTTATGTGTCCCATACAGTTATACTATATTTTGCTACACTAGCTTTTGCCAGCAGCTTCGCCAGCGTTCCTACGCGGGCGAAGCGTGTGTTCGTGGCAAAAAACTTCTTTAGCTAATATACCTGCAATAAAGTAATAGCACCGAGTACAAATATATAATTTATAATAAATTTTCACACGTACTTTTTAATTTTAAGATATCTCCTAGATATAATCTCCTATGTAAGGATAATTAAATTATATCCGTCTAAATAACTTCTGAAAATACCACATTATTTCTGATGATTATTAAAACTTAGAATGGGTATAGTAACCTATCCTTATAAGACGTATCTATGCCATCGCGGACTTTTTTGTAGACCTATAAAAGAGAAACAATCCCACCATACATTGATTTGTTATTTATCTCCAACGGGTTAGATTAGGCAGTGTTTTCGATAACAGTTCCCAGACGGTTTGATTTTTTCCGACACCTTCCAACAATTATCGTCATAAATCAAACAATTTCCACAAAATCTTAACAAATTATTATCGACCTAAACCTTCCTAAGGAACCACTGTGTCGGTAAATATAAACGGCATGAAAATCCCTTGAGTAGTTTTTGAGATTATCGCTTAAGTATCCTATATGCGTCTCCTCGTTGTAAGCTACCTGGGGAGGTAGATTTGGCTGAAAATTGGTGTGGACAAATTTTCAGCCAAATCGATTCAGATTTTCAGATTCAGATTATATATATAATTGACTACAACATTTAGAAGGACATTGAAAAATTTCGCCTTACTTAAAATAAAAGTGTCCAAGTTATTCTTTAAGAATACCTATTATATTATAAATATATTATATTTTTAGAATTTGTAAATTAAAAGTAGTAAATTAAAGGTAAAGACCCGTATCATATAATTATTGGGCAAAGTGCGAGTTGCTGTAATCTGTGGTAATGGCTGTCATGCTGTCAATGTCGACGTCATTGTTGGTTTTCGACTTGGAAGAAGAATATGACATGGAAGGAGTCCCAAACGAAGCCGTAAGCAGCTATTTATCTCACAAAACATCAATGGGAAACCCCCATAAGAGTGAAAGTTTCTAAGTTTCTAAGGATGTCACGCCTTTGGAGTTGATTTGGAGTCCACTTTTACGACGTTGTAATTACGACTTTATGGCACTCATAATAAGTGTTAGCATGTGGGATAAGGAAATATATAATATGTTTATTCTCTTACTAAATAGCCGGGTTATTAATCTGCGATTTTTAATCATTACCTAACACAGGCAGAAAGGCTTAAAAAGCGATTGTTTGCCTGTAATAAAAGAAGAAAAAAATCGGTTGTCTGTAAAGTCGGTTTACTGACGATAGTTGAACGTGACACCGTCATAAGAAAATACTGATGGATCGCTCACTCAAGTAGGAGAGAGACAGATGCCGAACGCATGGAACGCCTCAGAGCGAGGTAACACCGCATGAGTCATGTTATTTCGTGCGTGCAACCGGCTCCATCGAATTATATGACGTTGTCACGTCAAAAAAATCATTTCATCAGTTTTATGGAGTTTTTATATAAACTCTGCGTGAGCTAAGTTTAACTGGCGCTAAGTTTTCTTATCCCAAAAGTGTCATCTAGTCGTCACTAGATGGATCCTTTTCAAATACGAGAGTAAAGTTATTTTGTTTTGGTCTAATTCGGCAATGAAATTTAAAAGTTTTATGAAAATCATTTTATTTTGGGACTGAATAGCTTCAAACTTTTTTAGCAAAGAAAATCAATAATTTTCTATAAAGTTATTTAATTCCTTGCTGTATCTGCGACATATATAAGTAGTAATGTCAATTCCGAGTTATGGAATCGACAAACTAACGTCATTGGTCAGCTAACTTTAACTTAGTTTATATATCGTCATTTTTTCGCGCGTTTTGTTCGTAAGTGTACAGTGCACATGATTTTTGTTGTGCTCACTGTATCCGAATCTATCTCCATCGAACTTAAAACTTTTCAAGACTAATGTCACCTATCCGCATCCGAAACTAAAACAGTGTCAATAATTGGGTACTTTACCCTAACAGTTGTTTAGTTAACTTAGCTCGTAAATATCCCGGCCGTGTTTATAGTTACTGCCTTATACAGAGTGACTCCAGGAACTTTTTAGGACTTTTAAGGGAAAAGTTTTTATTAACATTGATTTGCTGGAGCTCTCCAAGACCTTAGACAACTCACTCGTAACATACAGTGTGTGTCGTCTCGAGGCGAAGATATTTTAACAGCAGATAATATATTTCGTTTTATTGACAAAACACCCCCTTTTAGGGGTCGCAACCCTCACCGGTATCGACCGGTTGCTTTGTGAATTTTGTATTCAATTAAAGTACGCTTATCGCTATCTTAAAAATGAAGTGCCCTGTCACGTATCGTCTCGTTTCAAGGTGAAATGACGCTAAGCCATTCCTCATGCACCATAGTTCTATCCAAGAACCACTGCAATTACAGTTTGAGATACGATCGGCTATCCCCCTATAGCCCCCCGGCGTGGGGGAGCTAGAACGGTGTGGGAGGGGGTCAAATTGCTTTATCAACTAACGCCTCAACGATCCTTTAGTTCGCATCCTAATGGATCGTGCATAGATTAAAATGTGGCGAGGGATTTTACCTACGCGGAGGCGGGGTGTTTTTATTTTGTTATTTATTATGAAAATTAACAGAAGGAAGGAGATAGCGTAGATTATTAAATTATCTATAAAATATGTAGATATTTAAGTGGGTTTAATTTGATATTAAAATTAGGAATTTTATCTCACTATGGAGTATAGAGTTTGAATTCTGCTATAGCTAAAGTTCACGCAGACAGAGAAATATAATCATAGAAGTGATTGTTTCAGCAAGTCATTTCATTCAGTAATAAATACACAACAAAAAAGCGAAAAATATGTAACGATGCTAACAGATGCACGAACAAGACACGGATAGATTCGAGCGACCATTCAGCCTCCCAACATTTTATTTAACATGTACCTAAATTTATTATAGTAGGTATAAAACGGTATTATTATGTAAATACATATATGTATATGTATTTATTTTGATAGTGTTGAATCGGTGGAAGATTTATTTTTTCTGACGTTTACATGAAAATAAAATAAAACAAATTTAATTTAATTTCGTTTCATTTGTCACCTCTGCGAATTGTATACTCTACGCCATCTCGGCGGCACAGAACCGGTAATGTCATTTGTCGGAGACGCTCGATACGATTCCAGCCGATACGCACAAACAAGGTACAAGACTCGATTATCAGGCGATCCGTCTGATCGTTTGCCGATCTAATACTATAAAATCTCATCCGGATTCGCGATTATCCGGATTAAATGCGATTTCGAAGCGAAGCTCCTATATGGACGTTCTGAACGTCAGATTTTCACCGTTACCGTTACCTACAGTGTTACACGACGGTATATATATAGTAGCAGCAGCGGCGCTATATACTAAAGTGCGGTCGCGGAGCTCGTAGAATTTCGTACATTGACTCCGCTACCTGTCTCTTGCACTCGCGCTCGAATATATTGCTATCGCGCTCGCTCCTATCGCGTGCCTGTGTAAACGCGATACAAAGAGACAAGTAGCGATGAGTCAATGTACGAAATTTTACGTGCTCCGCGACCGCACTTTAGCTCTAAATACTATATACCTACGCTTTATACTTTAAGGCTTAAGCATTATACGCCGTCTATTTTATGGACGATTTCCGCACACTGCCTTTGTTTGTAATAAGATTTTAATTATTATTAATATTATGCACTAGCTGTTGCCCGCGACTTCGCCCGCGTACTTTTACGCGTACTGTACTTTTCCGGGATAAAAAGTAGCCTATGTATCCAGAGCCAGGCATACTACTAGCATACCAAATTTTATCAAAATCCGTTCAGTAGTTTTTGCGCGAAAGAGTAACAAACATCCATCCATCCTTACAAACTTTCACATTTATAATATTAAGGAGGATTTTAGCATATAAACATTATTTTTTTTCTTTAGAAAAGGCGCTGAAAAGTAAACTGTCGCGACGTAAATACACTTCTAGTTTCGATATTACAGTTGATAGAGTTGGAATCGTTTTGCATATTATGTTTTACTTATGATTTGTTAATTCTAATATATTAGAACATTATTTATACCCAATGTCCGGTAGAAATCAGTGGCACTTAGGAGCAGGCGCGTCCGACATATGTTTCCGATTGCTAGTTTCCTCTGTGCAACGTTTTTAAACGTTTAGTAGAGACTGACAAACTATTCACTTTAATTTAGTAAATAATTCACAAATAAATAAAATGAATATTTTAAATCACGAAAGGAAAAAAAAGGTGTTCAAAAAATGGGGCATACTTTTATAGTGACTACCTTCAACATTAATTATACTCAACCACGTTCTGAATTTCTTTCGATAATCGTCACTTTTCATACGTCATTTCTATAGAAAAACTTTAGGTACCTGCCGAGGGACATGAATAATGTAGTAAAAGAACTCCATCAAAAACCACGAACTTCACACTGTCAGGTATCATACCAAGTAGATTTTGTTTAAGATTCTGTCACTTCCACAGAAACGGTGACTGCCGAGAGACATTAAGAAAGTTGCACTGTAGTTTAAAATGAAAATTGAGATTCCATTAAAAAATATGAACATTTTCACACTGTTTTGAAAGACCATCCAAAACGCAAGATTTTTTAGAGAGTATTAATAGAATTTTAATTGCAGGCGTAACATCTGGGAATACTGTGGATTCGGAACACACGTTTGAAAGTGATCATCTACAAGATATCTACTTACTCTTTTCTCTTCTCCCAATTCGACGTTTGTATGATCAGGTCAGCATATTATATATATATATATATATATATATTATTATTATTTTTTCTCTTGTTTCCCCAACCGTAAGCCGGGACAATTGTTTTCTTTGTTTTAATTACAACTTGTATCATTTATTTTCTAGTTACAGTCTTATTTCCTACTGCTATAATTATTTTCAATTCATCCTGTTTTTTACTTATACATTCGTCTGTATTGTTTTTATTTGTACATTCGTCTATATTGTTTCACATTGATAACTCTACCATAATTTTATCTTATAATTACATTCTCCTTCTACTTTGCATTTTCATCCCGCTGTGTCCCGGTGTGTCCACGATTGTGTGTAAAAATCGTGGGCCGTTGAATTGCCGCGCTACATGTAAATTCTCAAATTTGGATATGATTTGGATCGTTTCATGAAAAATGTTTCTCTGTACGCCAGTATATAATATATTTTCTAATCTGTGGTAGTGTGTAGAGTTGGAGGAGATGATTGATTTTTGCTTATTTACACTAGGGACACAGTAGAGAAAATGTCGTTATTAAGTAACGCGAATTTGAATGATCCTGTAGCTTCGACTTATTCACACGACCAGAGGCCGTGTGCGAGTTTTAGTCACTGTGGCAAGCAACAGTAACTAATTCGATGCTATACAAATCGTAGTTAACTTCTTCACGGCCAGTAGTGACGGAAACTCGCACTCGGCACACTGGTGTTGCCCGCGACATTGTACTTGCGAAAGGGAATCACGCTCGAACCGTTCATTTTGCGTGCGATAAAAGTATGTGTTAATCCAGAGCCTAAACTACTTCCATACATTCCATCCATTTCATCAAAATCCGTTCAGTAGTTTTTGCTGAAATCATCAAAATAAAAGAATACATGAGGATGTGAATGCTTTATTTTAGTGCATCAGCGTTATGTCAGTGGAAACTTCGTCTGAATTTACAGGAGGTGTTTGCCGTACAGCCCGTGGCCTCCGAGGCCCAGGCCGCTACCGTATCCCAGGCCGCTACCGTATCCCAGGCCGTGTCCTCCCAGGCCGTATCCTCCCAGGCCGTATCCTCCCAGGCCGTATCCTCCCAGGCTGTATCCTCCCATGCCATGACCGAGGCCGAGGCTGGAGACGATTGGGACGGTCTTCAGGATAGGGGCGCTGATGATGGGGGCGACTGCAACGCTCCTCACGATGGGGATGGGGGCGGCCTTGATGAGGTTGGCCGTGGAGATCGCAGGCGCCAGGATGGGGGCCTTGATTATCGGCGCTCCTAGACCTGAAAGAGAATTTTGAATTATACACGGTGTATTTAAATTCGAATAAAATATTTAACCGAACAAAGTAATGACAGCATGCGTAACTAAAATTTGCGTAATTTACAGATAAATAAGATGGTTAACCATGACACCCTCGCACTGCACGCACCCGCCGCGCAGTATCGGCCGCGCGGTTATGAATCGAATTTCAGTATTTTATAGGATAATCTGGTCAACATTTTTTGTCACATATTTTATATACTTAAGTATTTTTGGAACGAGAATCGAATGCTGATTATGTTCCTAAAAATATATATTTTTGTTTTGATGACATCTAGTAGAACTGAGTTTGCACATATTGAACCAGGTAAGACCAATTTTCATCGATAAAGTAATGCAAAAAGCCTCGAAGTCGGTAACGATTCGAACAATTTCATTTGCGAGCGGCTCCTATCTAATTTTGGCCACACACTTAGTAAGTACCTACGTTTCATTGTATTCATGTAACTAGCACAGCCTAACATGGTTGATTATTGTGAAGTCTTTATAATATTTACCGTATCCATATCCATATCCGTGGCCGAGGCCGTAAGGATTAGCCTGCACGGCGCAGGCTACAGCCAGGAGACAGGCGAGCTGGAAAAATTAAAACAATTAGGACTAGTTGAAGCCTCACGGAAGCCTGTTTATAAATTGCTTGGTTTTAATTTATTTAAAACTAGCTGACCCGTGCCCACTTTGTCGGGCATTAAACATATTTCGATTATGATGATGAGGACAAAAAGTATCCCAAGTTACGCATTAGAACATCAGCTATCTGCCAATGAAAGTCCCGCTAAAATCGGTCCACACATTCCAGAGATTAGCCGGAACAAACAGACAGACAGACGAACCGAAAAAAATTTAAAATTGTTTTATTATTGCTGGTACCGTATATATTTTCGTATCCATTAAGTGCATAGCTGTTCATTTGAAATTACAAACAGACACTTCAATTTTATTTATTTGTATAGACTACCTGGTGCCAACTTCGTTTTCATGTAACTAATGGAAACGGATTTTTTTTTGTTTAAACGGAACCGCAAGATAAAAGTAGCCTAAGTTACTCCTTATGACATCAGCGATCTGTACGTGGAGTCCGGTCAAAATCGGTCCAGCTGTTTCAGAGATTAGCCGGAACAAACAGACAGATAGACAGGCGGGGAGACAGACAGACAGAAACTTTATCTATTTATCTATGTGTCGAATAGGCTAATACGATGGTGATAAAATATATTAGATTTTATGAAAACATGGAAACATAGATGTAAACAACTGTAAGAGGCGCTAGGGGCAGAACCAATTAAAATTTACATAATAGTGACAATACAAGGATGTACATTGCTTACTGATCGTACATGTAAACAACTGATTTGACATGACAGCGGTGAGCGGATGATAATAAAATTTATAATAGTCAAAATATTAGGCAGATAATTGTAGTTGTTAACATTTCCAATTATTATTATTATTATTATTATTATTATTATTATTATTATTATTATTATTATTATTATTATTATTATTATTATTATTATTATATTTAGTTACGAGCGTTAAATGTTTAACAATTATTATCCAACTGGTAGGAGTAACATAATTTAGGAATTACTTAATATTAATAAGATTTGAAAATTGAAGGTAGACTAGATGCGGATGCAAATAATGATGAACGGAAGATTAAGACATTTTTAAAACTGTAAATGATAAAGAAAGTAAAGGTAATAGATGAGTAGGTTTTTTTGGAAAGAAAGCAGAAAACTGAAAATTAGCTTTAAAAACTGATTCGTTTTTTGACGATGAAAGTGATACAACTGATGACGATGATGATGATAATGATGATGACGAAATACTCACAGTGACGTAGGTGTTCATATTGATTATTCTTCAGACGAAGTGTGCTGAAACATTCGCACAAGGCGCTTATATACGATGGCTACATCCTGTGAATTCGGCAACCAGCCTTCCGTAACACATTTACATAGAAAACCGTGCTAAGGGCGATGCATTGGTTTCTAATATCGATTTTATTGTTACGGCAATATGATTTATTGTTTGTTGCTGTTGTATTTGTTCATTTAAATATGTATTAAATACGTTGAGTGTGCTCGGTTTATCTTAATATTCATTCGTATCGTGGCGTCAGGAATATAAGATAATGATGAAATAAAACAATAATATTGAATTGTACAATAATTAAATATACACCCTGAAGTGCCTTGTTCTTTTTCGTATTACAACGACATTTCATTCTGACTGGATTCATCCTGGTTTGGTTGACTTTCAATAAAACTTTCCCGTTTCAATAACCTATCTATCTATAACTATTTGTTAAAAACAGCGTCATTCAGTCATCTGCCGGTTTTTTGCGATACAAATTTGACGTTTCTAACTAATAGTTATTGGTAGATAGGTTATTAAAACGGGACAATAAACGATCATGAAGGTGACATACGGAAACGTCAAAATCGACTTAATTCAGTCCGTTTTTTATGGCATGCTCTTAATAGATACAGAGTTAATGACGAACGGAAAACTTGAACAGTAAGATGGGGCTATTTTAAATAAATGCGATATTTGGACTTAAAGCACAAATCCAACCGGAGTAGCCATTGTCAGGCGTTCCCTGCTGCCAAAGGTACGAGACCGGCGGTCATACCGGTTATATAAAACTAGTTGCCGCGCGGTATTGACGTATTCGGCAAATCACAGCGGGACGAACCGGAGCTAAAAATGCCGAATTTCTGAGTTTTTTTACTGTAAAAAGAGATCGGAAACTTCTGATAAACGATAAACAGGACTACGTTACTTTCTCTATGTAAGTATTATTTTGTCTGAATATTAACAAATTATAATATATATATATATATATATATATATATATATATATATATATATATATATATATATATATATATATATATATATATATATATATATATATATATATATATATATATATATATATATATATATATATATATATATATATATATATATATATATATATATATATATATATATATATATATATATATATATATATATATATATATATATATTAATGAAATATATTTCCTAAGGATACAATGATTCGGGATGTCTGGAATCGAGGCTATGCAAATTATGTTACGTGGATTAAACGTACGAGAAAAATTTGCTCACAGCATTTTGAAGCTTCATGTTTTATAGTACAAGCGGACAACAAGAGGAGATATTTTTATACCTATTTACTATAGCATACTAAGCGAATTGTCAATTAAATATTGTTGTAAATCAAAAATCAGTTTAAATCATTTGTCTCAAAAGACAACTCGTGTTTCCAAAATGATTATTTTATTACATATTTTTTTTATACATTTAAAATAAAGATTGTAATTTTTTTGAAATAAGTTAAATTGAAATTTTCAGTTTAACTTATTTCAATTTTTTTGCAGACTATAGGACGTCACAGACGTCGAATATAATATAATTTTTTATCTTTAGATGCCTTGATATTTTTTCATATTATAGTACATAATATGAAAATGTGTAGTATCTTAGCCGTCTGTGATAGTTCAAACAAACTGTATAGCAAGTGGTATTTCATCTTAACATAAAATAATAAAGTATCTTCACATGTCTGTAAAGCCCCATAGAAATAATATAATAGATTAAAAGGTTTGTCACGCACTCATAAAACACAGTTTTTAATTAGATGGCTGGTGATGAATTACCTACTAGAAAATGGTTAGCCGAATTTATATGTAAAATTAATATAATAATAATGTGAAAGTTTGTGAGGATGGATGGGTGGATATTTGTTACTCTTCCACGCAAAAACTACTCAACGGATATCAATGAAATCAAAACATAGGCTACTTTTTATCCCGAAAAAGTACAGTATTCCCGTGGGATACCCGATACTGTAATTACGCGGGCGGAGCCGCGGAAAAAAGCTAGTTATTCATAAAATAAATTTTATTTTATACATTTTTGTGCATTTTTACTTTGAGAGTCGGTTTTTATAAGCTCATAAATTTTTCGAAATAGTATTTAGTACCTACATGTGGCAAGAATGAGTTTTGTTCGTGTGTGGTATAACATGGTAAAACAATGGCAGTAGACCTCCAGACAAGTCATTACAGTGCATGAACATATCGAAATAGTAATTAGTACCTACCTACATGTGGCAAGAGTGAGTTTTGTTCATGTGTGGTATAACATGGTAAAACAATGGCAGTAGACCTCCAGACAAGTCATTACAGTGCATGAACATATAGAAATAGTAATTAGTACCTACCTACATGTGGCAAGAGTGAGTTTTGTTCATGTGTGGTATAACATGGTAAAACAATGGCAGTAGACCTCCAGACAAGTCATTACAGTGCATGAACATATCGAAATAGTAATTAGTACCTACCTACATGTGGCAAGAGTGAATTTTGTTCATGTGTAGTATAACATGGTAAAACAATGGCAGTAGACCTCCAGACAAGTCAATACAGTGCATGAACATATCGAAATAATATTTAGTACCTACATGTGGCAAGAGTGAGTTTTGTTCGTGTGTGGTATAACATGGTAAAACAATGGCAGTAGACCTCCAGACAAGTCAATACAGTGCATGAACATATCGAAATAATATTTAGTACCTACATGTGGCAAGAGTGAGTTTTGTTCGTGTGTGGTATAACATGGTAAAACAATGGCAGTAGACCTCCAGACAAGTCATTGCAGTGCATGAACATATCGAAATAATATTTAGTACCTACATGTGGCAAGAGTGAGTTTTGTTCGTGTGTGGTATAACATGGTAAAACAATGGCAGTAGACCTCCAGACAAGTCATTGCAGTGCATGAACATATCGAAATAGTATTTAGTACCTACATGTGGCAAGAGTGAGTTTTGTTCGTGTGTGGTATAACATGGTAAAACAATGGCAGTAGACCTCCAGACAAGTCATTACAGTGCATGAACATATCAAAATAGTATTTAGTACCTACATGTGGCAAGAGTGAGTTTTGTTCGTGTGTGGTATAACATGGTAAAACAATGGCAGTAGACCTCCAGACAAGTCATTACAGTGCATGAACATATCAAAATAGTATTTAGTACCTACATGTGGCAAGAGTGAGTTTTGTTCGTGTGTGGTATAACATGGTAAAACAATGGCAGTAGACCTCCAGACAAGTCATTGCAGTGCATGAACATATCGAAATAGTATTTAGTACCTACATGTGGCAAGAGTGAGTTTTGTTCGTGTGTGGTATAACATGGTAAAACAATGGCAGTAGACCTCCAGACAAGTCATTACAGTGCATGAACATATCAAAATAGTATTTAGTACCTACATGTGGCAAGAGTGAGTTTTGTTCGTGTGTGGTATAACATGGTAAAACAATGGCAGTAGACCTCCAGACAAGTCATTGCAGTGCATGAACATATCGAAATAGTATTTAGTACCTACATGTGGCAAGAGTGAGTTTTGTTCGTGTGTGGTATAACATGGTAAAACAATGGCAGTAGACCTCCAGACAAGTCATTACAGTGCATGAACATATCAAAATAGTATTTAGTACCTACATGTGGCAAGAGTGAGTTTTGTTCGTGTGTGGTATAACATGGTAAAACAATGGCAGTAGACCTCCAGACAAGTCATTACAGTGCATGAACATATCAAAATAGTATTTAGTACCTACATGTGGCAAGAGTGAGTTTTGTTCGTGTGTGGTATAACATGGTAAAACAATGGCAGTAGACCTCCAGACAAGTCAATACAGTGAATGAACATATCGAAATGTGGAAAGTTTGGTTGGAAGTTGAAACTCGCTAAAATATATCATAAATCATCTAAAACTACTCAACGGATATCAATGAAATCAAAACATAGGCTACTTTTTATCCCGAAAAAGTACAGTATTCCCGTGGGATACCCGATACTGTAATTACGCGGGCGGAGCCGCGGAAAAAAGCTAGTTATTCATAAAATAAATTTTATTTTATACATTTTTGTGCATTTTTACTTTGAGAGTCGGTTTTTATAAGCTCATAAATTTTTCGAAATAGTATTTAGTACCTACATGTGGCAAGAATGAGTTTTGTTCGTGTGTGGTATAACATGGTAAAACAATGGCAGTAGACCTCCAGACAAGTCATTACAGTGCATGAACATATCGAAATAGTAATTAGTACCTACCTACATGTGGCAAGAGTGAGTTTTGTTCATGTGTGGTATAACATGGTAAAACAATGGCAGTAGACCTCCAGACAAGTCATTACAGTGCATGAACATATAGAAATAGTAATTAGTACCTACCTACATGTGGCAAGAGTGAGTTTTGTTCATGTGTGGTATAACATGGTAAAACAATGGCAGTAGACCTCCAGACAAGTCATTACAGTGCATGAACATATCGAAATAGTAATTAGTACCTACCTACATGTGGCAAGAGTGAATTTTGTTCATGTGTAGTATAACATGGTAAAACAATGGCAGTAGACCTCCAGACAAGTCAATACAGTGCATGAACATATCGAAATAATATTTAGTACCTACATGTGGCAAGAGTGAGTTTTGTTCGTGTGTGGTATAACATGGTAAAACAATGGCAGTAGACCTCCAGACAAGTCAATACAGTGCATGAACATATCGAAATAATATTTAGTACCTACATGTGGCAAGAGTGAGTTTTGTTCGTGTGTGGTATAACATGGTAAAACAATGGCAGTAGACCTCCAGACAAGTCATTGCAGTGCATGAACATATCGAAATAATATTTAGTACCTACATGTGGCAAGAGTGAGTTTTGTTCGTGTGTGGTATAACATGGTAAAACAATGGCAGTAGACCTCCAGACAAGTCATTGCAGTGCATGAACATATCGAAATAGTATTTAGTACCTACATGTGGCAAGAGTGAGTTTTGTTCGTGTGTGGTATAACATGGTAAAACAATGGCAGTAGACCTCCAGACAAGTCATTACAGTGCATGAACATATAGAAATAGTAATTAGTACCTACCTACATGTGGCAAGAGTGAGTTTTGTTCATGTGTGGTATAACATGGTAAAACAATGGCAGTAGACCTCCAGACAAGTCATTACAGTGCATGAACATATCGAAATAGTAATTAGTACCTACCTACATGTGGCAAGAGTGAATTTTGTTCATGTGTAGTATAACATGGTAAAACAATGGCAGTAGACCTCCAGACAAGTCAATACAGTGCATGAACATATCGAAATAATATTTAGTACCTACATGTGGCAAGAGTGAGTTTTGTTCGTGTGTGGTATAACATGGTAAAACAATGGCAGTAGACCTCCAGACAAGTCAATACAGTGCATGAACATATCGAAATAATATTTAGTACCTACATGTGGCAAGAGTGAGTTTTGTTCGTGTGTGGTATAACATGGTAAAACAATGGCAGTAGACCTCCAGACAAGTCATTGCAGTGCATGAACATATCGAAATAATATTTAGTACCTACATGTGGCAAGAGTGAGTTTTGTTCGTGTGTGGTATAACATGGTAAAACAATGGCAGTAGACCTCCAGACAAGTCATTGCAGTGCATGAACATATCGAAATAGTATTTAGTACCTACATGTGGCAAGAGTGAGTTTTGTTCGTGTGTGGTATAACATGGTAAAACAATGGCAGTAGACCTCCAGACAAGTCATTACAGTGCATGAACATATCAAAATAGTATTTAGTACCTACATGTGGCAAGAGTGAGTTTTGTTCGTGTGTGGTATAACATGGTAAAACAATGGCAGTAGACCTCCAGACAAGTCATTACAGTGCATGAACATATCAAAATAGTATTTAGTACCTACATGTGGCAAGAGTGAGTTTTGTTCGTGTGTGGTATAACATGGTAAAACAATGGCAGTAGACCTCCAGACAAGTCAATACAGTGAATGAACATATCGAAATGTGGAAAGTTTGGTTGGAAGTTGAAACTCGCTAAAATATATCATAAATCATCTACAACTAAAATTTGATTGTATATTTGTGAAAATCATTTCAATGTGAGTAAATCTCTATTTCATGGTACATCTACATGCCATAAATCAACACAACTATTTATCCATAAAATCAATATGACGAAAAAAATCAGTTTATTTATGTACCTATAATTATTTATATTCATAACATTTCGTACTATTATGTTCACCATGGAAAGTACCCTTTTATTATTCGGCGTTCTCGTCGATATTTAAAGAAAGAAAGAAAGAAAATTTTTATTTTCAGTTCACAAAAGACACAAGTATAATATGACATAAAATAGGAAGATATAAAAGAGAGTAACAAATTGAGACATGCACCATAGTTACTGCTGTAAATAAAATAGGACAATTTATGCCTTCATGTGACTTAGAAAATGGGTCCAGTTCGGCATAAGCCACGTATGTCGTATAAAGACACGCGCATACATGACACCGATTTTCAACTGAACCATGAAGTGTAGTAAGCCACGGACATCATGCAACTTTCTACATAACATCAAGCATCGTAATATACTAAACTACTGAGTAACAATGGTAAATTTAAAATTAAACTAATAGATAAAATACAATTAAACAATATTTAAATATGGATGTGTCAAGCACTAGCGTTGCTCGAATAAAAATGACATTTGTCTTTTGACTTTTTGCATAGAACTTACCGGTCATTTCGTCTCCGTTTGTTTGGATGCTCTAAAAGTATTTGGATGATACAATAATGCGATAGGGGGCGAAATTTGGAACGGCATTTTAAAAGTAATATTGTTTTAACTATAAATAGAATATGTACTGTTGTAATAATAATTATAAAAACAAAATTTTAAGGGCTACTCATAAAAATAATGGTGTTGTCGTGTTGATAAAATAGCCGTCGATTTTTTATACCTATTTAAAAAAAGTGTTAATTTTCTACCAAATAGCCCTCTTTGACCGGTAATATAATATAATGTAATGATAGGGTTACGAAGATTTTTGAAAAAGGAATTCACAGTTATTAACCCTCGGAGTTCTATGTGAGTGATCATCGGTATAAAGGTCCTATCAGAGGTGAAATCAGTGTTGCCAATTTAACGATTTTATAGTTGGAATCTGGCCAGCGAATGATGCAACTGAAAAATGGCGGTAAATTTAATGAATCTGGTGTGGTAACAGTGATCTGACCGGACTGTAGATGATTTGAAAAGTACAAATTCTTTTATAAATTATGATCTCAATAATTATCATTGATTGAAATTAATTAAAAAAATTAAAATTCGTGTGAAGCATTATTTCTAGAAATTCAAATATTTCTAACTCGTCAGTCTTCCCACATGTTTATTTTCTATGAACCTATGAATAAAACCTATGTCTTAAATATTAACAAATATTCGCAATTGTTTTAGCGATATTTTACGTTACCAACCGGGAACCTAACCTAACTCAAATATATGTTTATAAAGTATTCAATTCAATTAATATATTTATTACATACAAATGTATTTCATTATTTTTCGGGCTGACATAATAATTGTTAATTTTAATAATACTTTAATTTAATTTATTGCACAAAACACTATTAACTGATATCAAAACAAACAAAACAAGTAAGCAAAATGGCGGATTGTGTCAGCGCTATTGAAGTTAGTAAACGTGTCGGCCGACAACTGTAAAATTTTTCAGCGCTAGCAAGCGCATTTTCCGCCAAACACAGCCAGTGTTGACGTAAAAACATAATACGAAAATACCACTCAAGTATCAGAATTAAGTCAAGTGTCACGTGACTGCTTGACGTGGCCATAAGTGATCATAATACGAAAATGCAAGCCAGTTTTTTTACTGCATGTTTCCATACTAGTTGGCTCAAGCTTACCTGTGCAGGTCTGTCTATAGCTAGCTTAATCCCTCTTGCAAAACAACATTCAATTGGTTGTTATGCCTCGAACTCCAAAAAAAAACTTTGAATATATAATAGACCTGGGAGTGCCGCAAGGGTCAATTTTAAGGCCTTTCCTCTTCCTGTTCTACATAAACGATTTGCCTTTTCTTGTTAAAGATATACTAGAGATAGTGTTATTTGCTGACGATACTTTACTTATTTTTAAAGTGAAGCGACAGCAGTCGGACTATGACAGGATGAATAATCCTCTCTCCGAAATAGTAAATTGCACAAAACAACGTACTATTGAATGATGCTTAACTTGACCTAGTGGACTCAACTGTATTTCTAGGTATAACATTAGATTCTAAGTTACAGTAGGGTCCACATATTGAAAACCGAGCGAATAGTCTCAGTTCTGTGGCGTTTGCAGTCAGTAAAAATAAGAGAAATTTCTGACGAAGCTTCGGTACGGTTAGTTTATGTTAGTTATTTCCATAGCAGAATGGCCTATGGTATCCTTTTATGGGGTACTCACTCAATACATTTTTGTGTTTGTTGTGTGTTTTCACACTCTCAATACATTTTTGATAATATTATGTATGTAAAAATATATAGTAATGAATTTGATAAAAATGTGACCAACACAACATTATTACTAGGAATAAACACAAACACTGTACCAGTAACTACAAAACATAAAACTTAGGCCTTTTCATCAGTTATTGGATGATTTATACAGTATTCTCCGAGCGAAGTAACCACTCTTGAAATACTGTAGTGCCTGGGACAGTTGGATTTTTAAATGTCGTATGGTTGCCCAAGCACATACGGCATTCTCACAACATAGCCAGCTTAGTCCAGAGGAATGACTGGTCAATACGTCTGGGGCCAACCATGTGCGGGTTTCCTCACGATGTTTTCCTTCACCCTTAGAGCGTCCGTATAATGTACTTGAGATCTGAAAAAATCTCATTGGTACACACCAGAACCTGGGAATCGAACCTGCACTCTCTCGAGTGCGAATCAAACGGTCTACCCACTAGGCCACGGAGCTCTTTGACCAGTGACTAGACTCAGTAAAATAATCAATTCTTTTAAAGGTCAGTGTATACGTTTCTATAATAAACTCCAAGAAAAAAAAATTGACAATAAATAAATAAAAAAATGAAGGTAGTTAAAAGAAATTAGTGTGGCAAAGGTTATTTATTATAAAGTTAAAGATTTCATTGAGGACAGCACATCCTGGGAATAAGATGACCCTATGAGGCAATTTCAGTTTACTGACTAAACAATGTACTTCTGTACTGTAATATATTGTAGATATTGTAATTTAATAATTATTTATTTTTGTTTATATATTTTTTGTTTTTGTTGTAAAAAAAGGATTACAATTACCACCGATTGATTGTATGATACATTTATTTTTTATAAAAGAGCAATTTCGGCTATCCTTTTTACTAAAAGGTGGCACCCGCGCAATTTTTTACGCCGGTTCTTCTCGCCGGGTTCCGAACCGGTTGTAATTGTATTTTTTTTTCTTTGTTTAACGTTCAGAAAACAAAACCTTGTTTTTTATTCTGAATAAAAATATTTTTTATTTTATTTTACCTGATTGGACTTAAGAGAATCAACTTTTGACTGATGGCTGTGGAGTCAAGTATTTTTCTCGAAGCCTCTTTTAGAAACAGCTGAAAAACTAAAGGAATGTTTACGATACGCTTGGATTTAGCTGGCTAAGAGTAGATCATACTACTGTGATCTAACATTTAGTACTCGCCTACAGCTCACTGTTGGAGAGTGCAGGTTCGTTCTCGGGTATAGAGTTCCCTTAACTCTATAGAATGAACTTATAGAATGATAGGTGTGGATGATGATTGGTGTAGACTGGGCATGGTAGGCGAAAAAAGCTGAATGGAGTTGCGGCACAATTTTGGGGAAAACTAAAACGGCATCATTAGATTTTTGAAAACCCGGTCTTAACCTACCAGGCCCATACCAACGGTTGAACGTCGTCCTACGACATGTCTTAAGACGCTGAAACGGTAAAGGAAAACATCTTGAGAAAATTTTGAACCAAACACTTGGAATATACTCCAGTCAAATATTATTATTACAGGATATTACAAAATCTACATAATGGACACGGAAGTCTCTTGATGAGGACTACACCTTCGAGAATGAATTACTTACTGACACAACCAAAGTAATATGTATATTCATATAATAACTAAATATTATTTATGGTAAGAAATACGAGACTTTTTTTTATTTTTATTTTATTAACACTTTGCGCATCTTGTGAATATTTGGAAAAACCATGCGGCATACACACAATTTTAATTCTGGAAAACATTTGAAATTATGTTTCATCAGTAACATCCCCAAAAGTAACAAACTTAATACTTTTTTTAAATCATATTATTCAATAAACTTAAAAATAAAACAATTAAAATACAAGCATGCCGTACCGCGTAAACCTCACAGGGTTTATCTGGGTTCCGGCGAGTCGCTAAAAATATATTTAGGTAAATAATGCATTTTTGAACTCAATCGAAATCTTTTTACAATGTCTATATTCCTGTAGTTCACTGGGTAGCTTGTATTACCCGTATACATTGTTATGTTCAGGTAGGGTATACTTATTAATGTAATCAATCAATCAATCAAATCATTTATTCACAAGATGTGGTAGTGATGGTGGTTACAATAATTATAAATAGTTCTTACACATCCGACCATAACAATAGCGTGTGAATGTCAAGTTTAACGTTTTAAAGAACGATTAGTACAAGTACAATTAAATAAAATTACATTTAAACATTAAGTTTTCATCACATAATTGAAACTAAAACATTAAATTATTATTAATTATGTCAACATATAAGCAAGAAATTATTTTAATTATGTTGTTACACTGTCAAAATTACATTTATTATGTCACTGCTCTCAGGAATCTAGGCCTCTTTTTTTCTATTAAACAATCAGGAATATAAGATTCGGTTAGAATTTGAAATTCAATTTTGTCATACTCATCACGTTACAATATCTAAATAATTATTTTTCATTATTATTAAGTTTTTTTTTTTAAATATAATTAGGAGTAATACGTTTTTACTTTTATAATGTAACTACAATTGAAACTATGCATTGACGAAACATAATTATTTTCCTTATACGAAATCCGTAAGGCCACTAGTCACTACTGACTAGGCCAAGTTCTGTAATTACGTGTCTGGTGGCGCGTGAAAATTCATTCAGCAAATGCCGCCGGATACTGTTAGTTAACTGTTTATTCATTGTTGTTTTTTGATCCCTAATTTTTTAATAATAATATCCAGGGGCGCTGCAACGCCACGTCAATCTGGTCCCGTACTAAGTAATCCTCATAAATATAATATATATTTATAGCCGAATGCATAACCGCCTTTTTTTTGGAAGTTGGTTAAAAATGGATTGCAATTCCAATGTCGCGCTAAACTCGAGAATCGCTGGACAGATTTGGCTAATATTGATCTTGAAATAGTTTTGGAAGTTCAGGGAAGGTTCAAACGGTGAGAAGTGTTAAGACAGAACAGCGTGTGTCGGGACATCTAGTAGGTATATATCTCTGGATGCTTTCACACCACGTCCATCTGGTCCTGTACTAAGTAATCTTCATAAATATAATAAATATATATAGCCGAATGCATAACCGCCTCATTTTTTTGGAAGTTGGTTAAAAATGGATTGCAATTCCAATGTCGCGCTAAACTCGAGAACCGCTGGACAGATTTGGCTAATATTGATCTTGAAATAGTTTTGGAAGTTCAGGGAAGGTTCAAACGGTGAGAAGTGTTAAGACAGAACAGCGTGTGTCGGGACATCTAGTAGGTATATATCTCTGGATGCTTTCACACCACGTCCATCTGGTCCTGTACTAAGTAATCTTCATAAATATAATAAATATATATAGCCGAATGCATAACCGCCTCCTTTTTTTGGAAGTTGGTTAAAAATGGATTGCAATTCCAATGTCGCGCTAAACTCGAGAACCGCTGGACAGATTTGGCTAATATTGATCTTGAAATAGTTTTGGAAGTTCAGGGAAGGTTCAAACGGTGAGAAATGTTAAGACAGAACAGCGTGTGTCGGGACATCTAGTAGGTATATATCTCTGGACGCTTTCACACCACGTCCATCTGGTCCTGTACCTACTAATTTCTGGAAGAACTTGTGTATGTGAAAATATTCAATACTTTTTATATGTGAGATTTTTATTACTTATATTATACACAGAAAACTTTTTATTCCTTTTTCGGCCGCATTTTTATTAAAATTTTGTACCGGACTACGGCGAAACCAAAAAAGATAATGATTTTGGCAGTCTTATGTGTGTTTTTGTATGTTTGTTTTAATAAATAAAATGTCAATAGAATCGTATTAATAGCCCGGGTAATATAGGCTATATACTTTGCATAGTCGGGTTATAGTTTTAAAAAAAAAGTTATTTTCATAAGAACACATTCTAACTCTAAGTATTTTTAGTATTCTGGTCCTTGGTTAAATTAAATTATTAAAGAAAACTCTTGCTTCTCTGTTCTTTCAATCCTCATATCTTTCCCGCTTCCAGACAGTATTACTTCTACATAGTGTGTAGCACATAGACGTCGCATTTTAAATCTGTCGGCACGAAACAATTTGCATGTCCGTATTTCCCCCGAGACGGCACTGTTTAGACAGGATTATCCCCTCTTCACTATTAAATGAAGGGAATATTGTTTGGTACAGGAGAGAGGTACAAGGGACAGTCAAGTTTAAAACCTTTTTATAATACTATATAGTTATTACTCCTATATGTTTTTTAAATATTTATTTTATAGAGACTTTACTGAAATATATTAAGGTAAATATAAGAACACTGATAAAGTGTTTTGAATTACCTTAATATAGTGAGCCTTTCCGAAATATAAATTTCAAATTTCATTCTAGATTTCTCCTTTTTGGTTAGCGCGTCGGCGCTCAAGCTGGATGGGCACGTAAGAAGTCGGTCCTGCATCTGATTAGCGATTCCAGTCGTATAGGTTATCCGTCCCACTAGGTGTACGAGAGTAAAGTCTCTTCCTTTACTGGAGTGCTCTTGTGTATTGCGCACACACTTCGGTACTATACAATAACTCCTGCGTAGCTGGTCTGTTTTCAACCTTTCTGTCACCGTCACTGAAATCGGTGTAGGGAGCTATTATTATTAGATATTATTTTTATTTTATAAAAAGTATATATATACTACTATTATAAATATGACAGTTTGTGAGGATGGATGGATGGATGTCTGGTACTCTTTCTTCTCGCAATAACTACTGAATAGGTTTCGATGAAATTTGGTAAGGTAGTGTAGGCTCTGGATTAAAACATAAGCTACTTTTTATCCCGGTAAAGCAACAGTATTCCCGTGGGATACTTTATTTACGCGGGTGGAGCCGCGGGAAAAAGCTAGTAGAATATTAGAGTATCTTCGCCGTTTGTGATGCCCTAAAAGTATAACTCAAAGGGCTTATTAATACTGATCATACTTTACAATAAAGGGATTCGCAGTTAATACAATAATTCTCGTCATATCAATTTCAACTTTTTTATTAACTTCTGAAAAAAGTCATCTGTCTCCCACCCTGGAGACCATTTTAATATAAGGACTGTTGGAAAAACTGGGCAGTCCACAGCCATCGACGTATCTTAAACGAACATCGCATATCATAATATGGTACACAGTGGACACATTTAATTTTAAGGCTACGCTAAAACAGTATTAGGTTCAGTCCACACCGCGACAATACGCGGCGCTGCGTTTTTAAGATAGCCTTTCAAAGTTATTATTTATTTACTACACAAAAACATATATGTTTCATATAACATCAGTCATACACTGCACATGCGCTGCGCGGTGCAATTTGACATCCGGACTCTTACCACGAAACGTGTATCTTATGTTATGAATCAAGTTCAATATTTAATAGAATCTTAAAAAAGGTAGCGCCATATCGAGTATCGCTTCGGTGTGAGTTAAACCTGAGGCTGGGACAATATGATCCGGATCCGGCGAGCCCGGGAAAATTCAGAGCATTGCAAATAGAACTTTGGACTTATACAATCGAGCTGAAAATCGAACACACAAGTGTCGAGGTCAAACGTCAATGTTACAAATGACAGCTCGACACTTCGATTTTCAACTTTAATGTGTTAGTGCAGAGTTCTATTTTCAGTGTTCTGAATTTTACCTCGCTACTGCAGCTGCTACCGAGTGTACTCGTTGTGGCCACTCGTTGTGTGACTAAATGTTGCCTACGCGTCTAATGGCGTCGGCAGTCTTCTGTTGAGCCCAGATTCTCAGTGATCTAAACTTTAGTTTCATATTTACATGGGATGCAAGGTCCAGTAGGTCGATTCTGTTAATTAAATCTTACAATAATTTTCAGTTATTGTTTCAATTCAGTCTAGACATGAAAAAACAGCTAAATAAATGGTATTCTCATAGACGTCAAACGCGTTTTGATTGGTCTAAGCTGCAAAATCAGTTCATGATAACAAGACGATTCATTTATAATTACTTGAAAGTAAATTGAAAGCCTAAGTTAAACACGAAAGTTCTGGATATGGTATGTCGACGTCAACGCGCGGGAATTTAATATTCCGCGCTCGCCAGCTGTCCCGAGCCGAGCTCATAATGATCTATATTCTATGCTAATATTTACAGGCCTAGCCATTTTTTATTCCCTGCGAGTGTATTAATAGATACCTATTAATATACTAAAGACGCACGCACTTGTAAAATGTCTGATATTTGCTCACCATATTTAGAAGATTGATTGATTGATTGATGGTGGTTTAATTTAGGAAAAATACCCGTTTGTCTAAAAATAAAAGTACACGTGGAGACACGAAGAGAAGATTAGAAAAAAATGTGTACAATACGATTCTAATTTCCTAATGTAATGACGACATCTGTAGCTCAGTGGTAAGCGCGTCATATCGGCGCTTAAGTCATTAAGCCAGTGGTCGCGGGTTTGAATCCCGCCGAAGGGACCAAAGGTTTTCTGTGTTCCTGGGTCTTAGATGGCATGGGGCAACTTTTAAACCAATTTGGAGGCCGATTACTCGAAAATGGTTGACTTTGTAAAAAAATTATTTATAAATATTTATTTATAAATAATTTTTGCCTTTATTTCAAAAGCCCTATTCAACGATACTCCACACGATGAGGTAGAACAAAAAATTATCCCCACTTCATGAGTCAAGCGGAAGACCGGTGCTGGACATACCTAGGTGTGCCAGCAATGCCGAGCTTGATCCAATTTGCGGCTACCTACGCTGTTTTAGTTTTAGACATTTTTCATTTATGTATTTTTCTTATTGTATTTAAATATAAGTTTAATTATTATGTTTAGTTTTTAGTAGAGCTGCAAATAAATGTTTCTTATTCCTATTCTTATTCTTATTCTTATTATACTTCACATGTATGGAGAGCCACCCCTAAAATGTAAAATTATATTTTTTTTACGTTCCGGAGAACCGAGATCTATACACAATCTTAACGTTTACCAAATTTTATCAATTTATATTCATATTTACACAGCACAACAGCTTGAAGCGCGGACAGACAGACAGACGGACGGACAGAGCCAAACTATAAAGGTTCCTTGATTATTACGGAACCCTAAAAATGTGCTGTGTACATTTTCAACATAACGCGCAAGTGTTCGAGTGGAATCTACAATCATATTTTTATTGTTAATACAAAGCGTTGAACAGTCAGCCAACTCCGTTCAAAAGTTACATGAATATTGAATTGCAACAACTTTTCCGCGCGAGTTCTGCTTAGTATTTACATCCGGCTCGCTAACTTCACAATCACGTGCTAGATTACAGTAACGAAAAGTAGCTTTTCCGCATTTTTAGTCCTTACGCGTACATGGATTTTTAAGAAATCAATTCTATCTTTTGGCTCTGATGTCACTGGCATAGAAAACAGTATTTAGGTTCAGTTTACACCGACGAGGAGCGCACTTTTTGATAGCGATACAAAATCGAAATTGTGCGCGGCGTGAATACGAGTAATATTATTACAGCAAAATCGCGCCGCGCCGTGTCTCGCGGTGAACTTACCCTTAACCATAAATACTATGTCCTATGTTTCATGCCCTTGAATTTGAAGTTTAAACAATCCTTTCTTAGCGTCTTTACACACGCGCTGCAGGTGCCGCAGGAGCTCCGGCGTTCGAAGTGCAGCGGCGCGGTGCGAGCTACGGCACGTGTGCAAGCGCACTAAGGCTGGGACTACACTGTCCGGATTCCGGTAGACCAGGGAAAATTCAGAGCACTAAAAATAGAACTCTGCACTAGTAAAATAGTGTTAAAAAAAGTGTCGTGTCGAGCTGTCATATATGACATTGACATTTGACTCTACACTTGTGTGTTCGATTTTCAGCTGTATTGTTTTAGTGCAGAGTTCTATTTGTAACGCTCTGAATTTTTGCCGGCTTTCCGGATTCCGGATATAGTCTCGTGGTAGTAGAAGCCTACCGAAAGGTCTCGGCCGGTGGGAACAATTTCATCGCGCACCGTTCTTTATATTGAGCTGTGCGTTGATGGATCAGTATAGTGCAAGATCCGGTATAAGAAATATATACCCTCATCTGTTATTTAATAGCGATAAGAAATTTGCTGCCGCCATTTCGATGTGAATCGGCCCTTGGGGCGCAATTTAACTTGGCAACCTATTTGCAATGTGTCAATGTGAATATTATCTATCATTTAATTCTTATCACAAATAAATAACAGACGAGGGTATATATTTGTTATACCGGATCTTATACCAGTAGTACCAACGCTTGTCAGTCATGTTTTGATGTCATCAATTATATGACTAGTTTTATTTAGCGCGACTTCGCGTAGAAGTCGAAAGTGTTTCTAATGGGATGGAAAGGATGTTTACCTCTTTTGAACCCCGATTGAAAGTCTTCTGTTAAAGTTCTGTTCATTCATTTATATTTAGAGCGAGTTCTCAACTAAATGAATTTTCTAGAGTAAACCCATCTTTTGATATTTTCACCGCCGAGCCTCATGCGATTAGACAGTTGGTTACTAAGTCCTTTTTTTAATGTTGATTAGCTATCTGTAGTTTAGTTTTGCTTAACGATAATAATTAATAAGTTATTATATTATAGTAGAGTTTGTTATTGTTGCATTACTTATAATTTACTACAACCATGTATAGCTATAATGTTGCAATTCTCAAAAGACCTTTACACTAATTAACACGCCTAATGCCTAGATTAAGTATCTGTTTCCTGTACATTTGCATCTTGAGCTTGTTTTACTTTCATATTTTTACTTATGCTTTAATGTACACTCTTTATTTACTATATATTACTTATGTTTCACTGATTACTTATGCCTTTATGTGCACTCTCTTTTTTGCTATTTGTGAAAACTTATAAATGGCTTTTAGTTAGTAACTAGTTAATTTGAATTGTAAAAGTAGCTGTAAGTTTTCCGAACAAATAAAATAAAATAAAATAAAAAGAATGTTTATGCAAAATTTGAAGTAGATTGGACCAAGGAATCACGTTGTCCCATACAAAATATTTTTTCACCTCCTCAGGGGTAGAATTTCTGATAGTAGGTACTTTCTTATCGGATGTCAACGTCATACAAAGAACACACCCTCCAGGTGGCAAGTTTCAGGTCTCTACAATCAGCGGTTTAGGCTGTTCGTTGATCTGTCAGTCAGTCTATCAGGACCAATCATTTTATATATTTTTATTTTGGGTCTATGAAATAAAGCTCAACAACTCCGTATAGGTACCTATATGTATGTATATTTACTATGTAAGTAGAGTCAAATGTTCTTGTCCTCGCATTCGCCCGGCTGCGGCGAGATCGTCACCACGTTGGACACCTTCTGCACATCCTGAAACATATTTACATACTATATATTATTACACCACGGAGTTCTGAAGGTCGATTCTGCTAATTTTATCCTGCATTATTATAATTACAATCCAGTATCGATATTATGTTAAAACTAAAAAATGGTATTCTCATAAACGTCAAACCAACGTCAAACGCGTTTTGACTGGCTCGAACTCCAAAAATCAGTTTATGATATCAAGACGATTCATTTATAATTCAATAAAAGTACAATGAAAGTGTAATTTCATTACGAGAATTGGGGTCAGATTTAATGTTATCTCAATTAAGTAAAAAAAAACGCGGCCAAATTAATGTGTCATCGTATTTCCTGTACGCGCGATGATCAAGTGACATTTAAATTGGTAGTATTATAGCAATACCCGCGGAATAAATACTACAACCATGTATAGCTATAATGTTGCAATTCTCAAAAGACCTTTACACTAATTAACACGCCTAATGCCTAGATTAAGTATCTGTTTCCTGTACATTTGCATCTTGAGCTTGTTTTACTTTCATATTTTTACTTATGCTTTAATGTACACTCTTTATTTACTATATATTACTTATGTTTCACTGATTACTTATGCCTTTATGTGCACTCTCTTTTTTGCTATTTGTGAAAACTTATAAATGGCTTTTAGTTAGTAACTAGTTAATTTGAATTGTAAAAGTAGCTGTAAGTTTTCCGAACAAATAAAATAAAATAAAATAAAAAGAATGTTTATGCAAAATTTGAAGTAGATTGGACCAAGGAATCACGTTGTCCCATACAAAATATTTTTTCACCTCCTCAGGGGTAGAATTTCTGATAGTAGGTACTTTCTTATCGGATGTCAACGTCATACAAAGAACACACCCTCCAGGTGGCAAGTTTCAGGTCTCTACAATCAGCGGTTTAGGCTGTTCGTTGATCTGTCAGTCAGTCTATCAGGACCAATCATTTTATATATTTTTATTTTGGGTCTATGAAATAAAGCTCAACAACTCCGTATAGGTACCTATATGTATGTATATTTACTATGTAAGTAGAGTCAAATGTTCTTGTCCTCGCATTCGCCCGGCTGCGGCGAGATCGTCACCACGTTGGACACCTTCTGCACATCCTGAAACATATTTACATACTATATATTATTACACCACGGAGTTCTGAAGGTCGATTCTGCTAATTTTATCCTGCATTATTATAATTACAATCCAGTATCGATATTATGTTAAAACTAAAAAATGGTATTCTCATAAACGTCAAACCAACGTCAAACGCGTTTTGACTGGCTCGAACTCCAAAAATCAGTTTATGATATCAAGACGATTCATTTATAATTCAATAAAAGTACAATGAAAGTGTAATTTCATTACGAGAATTGGGGTCAGATTTAATGTTATCTCAATTAAGTAAAAAAAAACGCGGCCAAATTAATGTGTCATCGTATTTCCTGTACGCGCGATGATCAAGTGACATTTAAATTGGTAGTATTATAGCAATACCCGCGGAATAACAATAAACAGTACGTGTTGATTGTTATGGCCGCCCATATTGAGGTATTGTATAAGCAACTAGCTTTTGCCCCCGGCTCCGCCCGCATAAATGCGGTATCCCACTGTTCTTTTTCGGGATAAAAAGAAACCTATGTGTTGATGTAGAGCTTAAACTACTACCATACCAAATTTAATAAAAATTCGTTCAGTCGTTTTTGCATGAAAGAATAACAAATATCCATCCATCTATTCCACCATCCATCCTCACAAACTTTCACATTTATTATATAACATACTAAGAGCTCTTTGGGGTTAGCAGGGACAATTGACAACTAATTAGTCGTAACGTTATCTAAAGAGACTTGATTGACAGCGCCCATACAATATCGACATTTCAATTCATATTATAATACAGTAAAGTATACCTGGGTAACCGAGCTTTGCTCAGACTACCTACTGATAAATTAAAAAAATTATAAGAATCACAAAAATATTTATCTTAGCCGGATTCGGACCCACCACATTTTTGAAGAAAGAAAAAATTAGACGCATACCAAACTGCCAATAGGACTGACTTAACAGAGTTACAATTAATCTACTAAATGGATTGGAACGAAATTAGATAATCAGACTGTCTATACTATTAATAATAATATTATAAATAGGAAAAGTTTGTTTGTTTGTTTGTTTGCATTGAATAGGCTCCGAAAGGACTGGACCGATTTTGATGAAATTTGGCACACATATAGAGTAGACCACGGGGAAGGATATAGGCTACTTTTTATCGCGGAAAAATGATTCCCGTGAGATTTCATTTGACACGCACGAAGTTACGGGCAACTTCCAGTTTAAAATATACCTGTAGACTGGATTAACATGTAGTTTTGTGCATACGAAGGCAAGTGAATTTATAAGCATGTAATATTTACGTACAATCGAAAGTACTGAACCAAAGAAGGTTACTAAAATATAAACAATTACACGCACAAGTACACTCAAGTTGTGGTACACACACGAGTACACACTGGAATATAACCCATTACACGCACAAGTACACTCAAGTACACACTGAAATATAACCAATTACACGCACAAGTACACTCAAGTTGTGGTACACACACGAGTACACACTGAAATATAACCAATTACACGCACAAGTACACTCAAGTTGTGGTACACACACGAGTACACACTGAAATATAACCCATTACACGCACAAGTACACTCAAGTTGTGGTACACACACGAGTACACACTGAAATATAACCAATTACACGCACAAGTACACTCAAGTTGTGGTACACACACGAGTACACACTGGAATATAACCCATTACACGCACAAGTACACTCAAGTACACACTGAAATATAACCAATTACACGCACAAGTACACTCAAGTTGTGGTACACATACGAGTACACACTGAAATATAACCCATTACACGCACAAGTACACTCAAGTACACACTGAAATATAACCAATTACACGCACAAGTACACTCAAGTACACACTGAAATATAACCAATTACACGCACAAGTACACTCAAATTGTGTTACACACAGGAGTACACACTGAAATATAACCCATTACACGCACAAGTACACTCAAGTTGTGGTACACACACGAGTACACACTGAAATATAACCAATTACACGCACAAGTACACTCAAGTTGTGGTACACACACGAGTACACACTGAAATATAACCCATTACACGCACAAGTACACTCAAGTTGTGGTACACACACGAGTACACACTGAAATATAACCCATTACACGCACAAGTACACTCGAGTTGTGGTACACACACGAGTACACACTGAAATATAACCCATTACACGCACAAGTACACTCAAGTACAAATTGAAATATAACCAATTACACGCACAAGTACACTCAAGTACACACTGAAATATAACCAATTACACGCACAAGTACACTCAAATTGTGTTACACACAGGAGTACACACTGAAATATAACCCATTACACGCACAAGTACACTCAAGTTGTGGTACACACACGAGTACACACTGAAATATAACCAATTACACGCACAAGTACACTCAAGTTGTGGTACACACACGAGTACACACTGAAATATAACCCATTACACGCACAAGTACACTCAAGTTGTGGTACACACACGAGTACACACTGAAATATAACCCATTACA
Organism: Phengaris arion; assembly: GCA_963565745.1. Taxonomy (NCBI): domain Eukaryota; kingdom Metazoa; phylum Arthropoda; class Insecta; order Lepidoptera; family Lycaenidae; genus Phengaris; species Phengaris arion. The sequence goes on from OY751445.1 coordinate 2,441,911, forward strand.
CGCACAAGTACACTCGAGTTGTGGTACACACACGAGTACACACTGAAATATAACCCATTACACGCACAAGTACACTCGAGTTGTGGTACACACTGAAATATAACCCATTACACGCACAAGTACACTTGAGTTGTGGTACAAACTGAAATATAACCCATTACACGCACAAGTACACTCGAGTTGTGGTACACACACGAGGATACGCTGAAATAATTTCAACAACAAAACTCAATTACGAGACGTTATAGAGCAAAGGAAATTTTAAGTAATTGCACTCAATTAGTTAAATTACTGAATATTTATTGAAATATTCAATAAAGGAAAACATTTTCACGCACTTTAGCTGGCGTAAAACCAAGGTAGTGCGGTAGATATAACCACGTTCTTAATGTTATTCGGAAATCGTCAAAAAAACAACGATTTCTGAGGGACACGTGTAGTTGCGCTACTGTGCATTGTTGAATTTATTGTAGTTTTTTTGTGCTTACAAGTCCGTTTCCAATTTTGTCAGTTTCTATGGGTCTGACCGCTTTCTGCACCCGCTTCTGCGCAGACGCAGCTCTCTGTTGCAAAATCTGAAACAGTAGAGATTATATTTCTACTAGGTATATTATTTATACCTATGCATTTGTATTAATTGTAATTAATTAAGATATTAAACACGCAATTTTAGTTCCAATTAAAGCAAATATTAAAATAAAATATGCGATATGACATCGCAATAATAAATGGCATAGTTTTTCCCAAAGGATTGGAAGACACTAAATTTAAGATATATAACACAATTGAGAAAAACTCTCTGACATTCTATTCTTTTGTGAGGTTCTGATGTATAAGTATATTATTCTAATAATAAATCATATATTTACATATAACAAGAATATTCTATATTTCGTTGTCGTCGTGAAGAACGCTCAGGAGTGTGGCCTTAAAAATTAAAGAAAGAAAAGAGACAGCATGCTTAAGTATTCCTTTAAAAATAAAATGCGTTACTATCAGTCTTCTTTGTTCCGCCTCAGCCAGCTTCTCCTGTATGTCTGGCAGACTAGCCGGGGCGGGCGGCTGCAGCAGCCTCTGCAGGTGTGGCGGAGGGCTGGTCTTCCGCGACCCTTCAAACTCCTCTAGCGGTATCTCGTAGGCGATTGCTGGAAAAAAATTCATTTGATTACTAATAAATTAGCTATCTACGATATAGGTAGCATTCGCTTCTTACGGATCGCGACACGCGTGTGTCTATTTAAGCGGCAGAAAATAAAAAGTAGATCAGAAGCCTTAGCCAACATGCCATCTTTAATTACAATGGCGAACTTCGAAATTGAAAAATATATGGGATTGACGTAACGTTATCTAAGCGAAATAGCGCGCGATACCTCAATCTCGTACATTTTAGATTTCTAGCTTTGTCATCGTAATTAGCGATGGCATCATAGCTAAAGGGCCAGTCTCGTTTCCATAATGAACGCAGAATAGCACTAAAACAATATTTAAGGTGGTTTGAAATAGCATCAAGCTATTAATACAGCTTAAATGCAGCTTGTTTCATCCCAATAGCGGCCGTCTCACGCTAAGAACCCACGGAGCGGTTTTTTCCCGTGCCCGCCGCGGTCGTCAAACTGCGGTTTTGCGCGGTCACGCAGCCGCCGCGGTTGAGATTATCGCCCGCAAACGTGGCGGGCAAACATCGCAGGTACGCGCGGTTTTAAAAGGAAAATACTTATTTACAATAGACTTTGTGAATTTCGCCCGCAAACCGATCGCAGAGCGCGCGGGCGTTACCCGCCGAGGCTCCGGGTGACCGCGGCCGGAGATTTCACAAGTTGCCCACCGGTGCAGCGGGACCCACGAACAAGCGCGCGCACCGCAGGCGTAAAACGCGCCGTGAGATGTGCTTTAATTTTTTACATACATATCTGCATTCTACAGAAGTTGCGGGCCCGCAACCGCGGCGGGCGCGGATGAAAACCGCTCCGTAAGTTCTTAGCCTTACTAATCCTGTCGCTGTTCAGCTTAATGAGGTGGACAAAGTCTTCTCAGCTCCAGACTAAATCAATTTTTGATAACAAGATTAAGGAGGTTGCTTAGTGCAAAGTGCCTTTGAAGTGACGAAGATATTGTAAATTGTGTTTTGAATATTCAATGCAAACAAACAAACTTTTCCTCTTTATAATATCAGTATAGATTATACTCACGTGCTTTCGGCACGGGCGGTGTGTCGGGCAGCAGTACCGTCGGCAGATCATCGTTGTGGTGGTCAGTACCGTTGCCGACGGTACCGTCTGTTGCTTGTGGCGGTGCTGACGCTACCACGTTGCCTGAGGAACCGCACCCCATCTGAGGAGGTATTTTGCTATTTAAATCCCAAACTAAGAGCATATTATCAGGACATGTCTAAGGAGGGTTCCGTAACTATCACAGCGGTTTTCTTTAAATTATTTCAAAAGTTTTTGTCCGATGTCGATAAATATAATTTTTCTGAACAGTTTTTAGCATGAGATCAGCACAGAGTAAAGAAAGAGGACCAGATAAAGAGCTACATACAAAGAGGACAGATAAAGAGCACTACTACAAGCATACTGTGTGTCCACAATTCTCCTATCGCGTAGGCAATAGTGAAGAAATAATTAAATATTTAATTTTCTAGTAGGTGTTTTGCTTTATTATAAGAGCGTCCATGGCCTAGTGAATAGACCCAAGTCACACACGTGATGGTGCAGGTTCGGTGCAGGGTTGTTGTGTCTTGTGTGTACCATTAGGTTTTCTCATTAAGCGTATATTGAATTAGTTTAATTTACCCACATCTTCTGTGACAACCCTGTCAAAATTTGGATCGTTCTATGAAATCCTCTGTACGTAAGTATATATTTTTAAGCTGTGATATCAGCGTGGAAAGTTACAACTTTCTATCTCGACCGAGCGTCTATAGGCGGGTGCCGCCTTTGCTTCTCACCCTAGCAAGCGTCGCGCGGCGGCCCGCCATCCAGAAGGTCGACTAATCCGTGTCGTATAATTATGTGGTCGATAGTCCATGGTATTTTTTCTCTATTCTTCTATAGGCATTAAGGAACGTCTCTAACATTTTCGCTTTTGGGTAGTACACTCAAAAAATAAAGAAATATATTCGAATCTTTGAATAATTATTTGTCATCAGTTGTCATTTGCATTATTTGATGTCGAAGGTTAATTTTATTAAAAAATCTTGAAACTTTTTATATAAATCGTTATTGAAGCATGTATTTACCTAATTGAATACAAACTTTGGTATGTGTGTCGTAGAAAATCGTCTTAATTTAGATTCAAAAACCAACACTAAAAATTTCATTCCTAGTGAAATCATATTTGATATTTTGCTTGATGTTCTTTATATTTCTTGCAATTTTATTTTACATTGTGTATAATGGATCTTCTAGTTTCTAAAAATATATAACATGCCAAAGTATTACTAACAATTCATCAATGAAAATCGAATAAACAAACGCGGATGCCTTCTGCCGTGTAGTGCCGCGCGACGCTTGAAGGGGTTAATTTTTTTTAATTTTTTTTTGCTTACCGTATTGGCCTATTTTGTTATTAAATAATATGAAAAATATATCCACTGTATGTAATTAGCCCAAATTTAACTATATAACATTATATACTTAGTTGAGTTTTGAGCCAAAAAATTGGCAAAAAAAATACAATTATGTTGTGTTCACATCAAGATTCATTTATGAATACAAGCAATCTTGATGTGAACACAATATAATATTATTTTTCAAATTCTAGTTACATCGTCATATAGGGAATTTCTTCTAGTTTTTAAATATATGTCATATGCATAGGTTTTAACTTTGAGTAAGAATAATTTATCAATATAATCTTGAAAAATGAAATAGCGGGATAGCCTCGAAAAAGGCTCAACGCGTGCTCGGTTTGTCTGTATTTAGAGCAGGACGCTCGAGAGGCTAGTAATGCTAGTTTCAAGAAGAATTTATTTTATTATTGTGTCATAGCTAGATGTTGCCCGAGAATTTGTGCGCGTAAAAAGAAATTCCGCGAGAACTCCCCCTTAGTCTAATCTATATATTTCGTAATCAATACAAACAAACAAACAAATCTTTCCTCTTTATAATATTAGTTAAGATGAATTTGTGTTTGCTTCTTCATTTAACTTGTTTAGTCTCGAATTCTTATAATTATGATTTGCGGTAGATATATCTAGCTTTGAGCTATTTATAAAATATTTCTACATCTACCCTCAATCCTAAACGAAACGACTTCATAGAGTGACCGCCCGCACTTCGCAGTCAGTCGCAGACCGCGCTCACGTACGCACGCACATTCGCGATACGCATCGCATTTTATCCGCGCGGGCACTCGCGCGTTGTTTATCGTGCATAAAAATGTTACCTTTTATTTTATATTTTTAAATTAATTAGGTTGACTATAATGTGATGTGGTGTAAATAAATCTTTTAAAAGTTAGAACGTAGAAGAAAGAAAATAATTCTAGAAACCACATCAAGTCTCAAATCTCCGTCGAAGGTCAGTTGCTATGCTTTCCTGAAATTGTTTGACCTGAGCCCCGACGGTCTAATTTTCATAAAATTTTAAATGTCCAATGGCCTTATGGAATCTATTTGGTAGACAATTAAACAAATAATTATATCGAAGCTACCACAGTTGTCTTTCCGGTATGTATATTATAGTAACAGATCGGATTTACAAGTAGCGGCACGTAAGTTTAGCGCTGAGCGAAATGTAGAGGGGTTAGCTGCGCATGGGTACAGTCGCGCACGCAATACAATTATAACTAATAAAATAATTTTAAGAACATATTTAAATGTACTCTTTGTACACTACCGAGTGATTAAGTTTATGGGGAGTAGAAAAAATATATAATTGAATTTGTCAATTTTTATTTAATATAATAATTAATAAAACAAGTTTTCTGAACAAGACAACAAAATTTATACACATTTGCTTATGCCGCCCATCTTTAGTCTGAATCAGATAATGGCGTCACGCCTTCCATTAAATGATCGTGTGTCACAATGGAGCTGTCTCGACAGAGCCTTTTGCTCCTTGAAGGCCCGGACTCAGGGCTGCTCCGGTCATCGTCACTAGCAGCGTCATCATCATCAGAATCTCCAAGGTCATCCTCTGAGCTATCTGCGTCAACGCGAATAATGAACTCTTCTGTTACCATATCCACGACATGGTCACTCTTTGCATATTCCTCTTCTATATCCTTCACTTTTTTGCATAACTTTTGCCAATCCCATGCACCCATCAGTAAAACTTTTTCTTGAATTAGGTCTATACATTTAGTAACATTCCATTTCACATTTTTGCTGGCTACATATTGTTTTATATCAGACCATGCCATCTCGATTGGATTGAGATCTGGGTGGTATGGTGGTAATCTCAGAACTTCATGGCCTTGTTCGGCTAGGATTCGGTCAATCGAAAATGTTTTGAATCTTTCCTTGTTTGCCGTGATCAAATTGTGTAACTGAGGTTTCAGTAGCGTTTCATCGTAATGTATGCCTTTTTTGGTCAGCCAAGCCTGCATGTCAGCTTTCTTGGAAATTTAGCTTGGTGCGCGATCCCACTGTTTATTGTGATAGGACGCGTTGTCGACTACCACGACGGAATTAGTTGGTAAATTGGGCATCAATTGAGTTCTGAGCCATTTTTCATAATTCTCAAAATTCATGTTATCGTGGTAGTCGCCTGATTTGGTACCTGCTTTAAAAGTCAGTAACGCATTTGGTACAAACCCAGTCTCAGACCCTGCGTGGACAATTACAACTCGCTGTCCTTTTGAAATGGGTTTTTTTAGGCCCTTTGTACTACCGTCGGTCCAGGCTTTTGGCGTAGAGTGCGATGAATCTACGTACGATTCGTCCTGTTATGGGGGATTTTAAAAATCACTTTTTAAAAAAGAACTTTTATAACACTGAAAAGTTAATTGAACACAAAATAAAAGTTTACTGGCAAAAGGCAAATGTCGCGCGCGGATACTCAAAACTGAGGAATTGTCTTTATGAGGACTGGAGATGAACTAACTGGCAGTGCCTATTACAGGGTTTATATATCAGTAGGAAAGGCTGTCTCTAGGCACTATTATATACAGGACTAGTATATAACAGCCCTCGGGGTTGGAAATAAACTTATCCCATATGGGTTAAGTTTATAGGAGAGTAGAGCGGATTTTAGGAAGTGGAATTTCATTTATAGTTTCGAGTGGGATTTCAATATGGGATTCAGGTGGGATTTCAGAAAATTCTTCAGTCATATTTATTTTAATATTACGTTTATTTAAAATTAATCGACATGTGCCTGGCCTTACAAATTTACGATATGTAATAATGAAAATAAAAATTATTATAAGGCAAATTGTTACAATTGTCGAATAAGAGTAATACTGCCCATATAAAACAATATGGGGTTTTTCAATTATTTTATTTAAATTCTTTATAATATCCTGATTTATTTATATATTTTTATATGTTTTAATTAAGTCAATATTAACATTAGTTAGGTTTAATGTTGGGACAAATGGTTTTATTTTGTTTAGCATTTCTGAATTACAGCAGGTATCATTTAACAAACTAAAGTCGATAATAATTGGTTGTATTTTAATTGTTTGAGAATTTTTTGGTATTAATTTAAGGTCTCTTATAAAGGCTACACAGTTTTCCGGTAAATTAAATATGCCTGTTCCAAATAAAATGATTTCGGAAGTAACAGAATCTTTGCAGTCTATGGATAATTTTGTTGGATTTGTATTGACATATAAAAATTTATTATTCGATAAACGGTGAAAAATGTCTAGAAAACCCACAAAAAACTTTGTTTCACACATAGAGGGCACGGACTTTAAAGGTTTTACACTGATTTCCGTTTCACAGATGGGGGATGTTGAGCTAGAATAAACATCAACATTCTGTAACGATGTCGTTCTGTGTGATGATAGTTTGAATCATACAGAGACTTACAACTAGTTAAACTATCCAGCTTACAATAAAAAGTCCTATCTCTACTTAATGCTATGTATTTAGTAGTTGGTACTGTTGTACTATTTGTATCGTTAACCACTACTACAGGGTAGGGAATGTTATGATATAGATAATAGTTCCTTAAATTCACAAGCGGTATACTTAACACAAATACTATCTTATTATTACTGTAGTAAGAAGCAATTTCGCATATATTTAACAATGTATATATATTTTCTATAGATAGGGTTACAGGGAGCTGATGGTAGTCAGCTAAAAATCTGTAATTTTCGACAAGTTCCGTAAACAATTGAGACGGAGTTATTATGGAGGGATACAAAACATTTGATTTACTAAACATAATTGCGTTAATAATATCTTCTAACTTAAATGATAATGTTAACATACTACTCTCTAAATTATTTAATAGTTGATTAAAATAAGACTTTACTACTAAATTATTTGACACAGTTGTTATGTTTTGTTGAGCAAGAGTGAGAACCTGAACGACCTTACTTATATGTTGTTCGTTGACGCTCATTTTCTTTATAACATCATTTAAAGATGAAAGGGTCGAGGTAGTGACCAGAATATTTTGTTTTACTAATTGAGATAATTTGGTTTGATCGCGTTCAATAATTTGAATAGCTGTATTATAACGAAGAGCATCGTCCTCGTCCATGGTACCGAATAAGTGTTTGAATATTGTGCCAATTCCGCCAAACCACGCGGATCTTTTAGATCTAATTTCTATTAAATGAGAAATTGAATCAAAGTCGCGAATTATATCGTTTAGTCTAACAGACAACGGTTCTAGTAAGTTATGACATTCAATATCTGCATAGAGAGTATTTTGTTTAGATAACGTCATTGAGCTACCTATTACACCGTTCAAGTTTTTGATATTATGTGGCTGTATGAAGGAAATATTTATGGGTATCACAACGTTAAGGTGTCCGTCCATGATTCTGAGTGACCCGATTGGATCAAAATATATATCAGAACAATTCATTGAGGTATCGATGAATGTCTCCTGTGCAGAGCTTTTGAAACTGTAAAGAACAAGTAATAATACCGTAAATATCTAAATCTTATTATTTGCTTAACATTTAATATAACTTAACTAAGAATCGCCATGACGAGCTAACTTAACTTCATCAAAATGATGAGTGACGTGTCTTCTATTTATTAATAAGGTAAGACTATTTCTACCATTTATTTTATTTACTTTGTACGGGCCCTTCCAAATAGGCGAGAGGGCTTTGCGCATACAGAGATGGTTTTTCAAATATACATAATCACCAGTATGATAACTAATAGGCCGAGAGTGCGAGTCGTAATAATTTTTTGAAGATTCTTTAGATTTATTTATATGTTCAATAGCTTTGTCTCGCGTGATTTTCGGGCGGTGCTGTAGCGTTCTACGTAATATAATCCGAGTAAGTAGCGTTTGGAGCCGGTTCATAGAGGGAATTAGGAAGGACAGCTTTATGGCCAAAAACTAACTCATAAGGAGTATAATTTGTTGTTGAGTGTGTAGCTGTGTTATATGCCAGCATTGCCGTGTATACTTAGGCCAGTTGTCTTGCGTTTCAGATATATAAGATTTTAAATATTCTTTTAATGTTGAACGGCTTCTTTCTAATGCCCCCTGTGTTTGTGGGTGGTAGGGAGAAGACCACAGCTGCTTAATTTTAAGAAATTTACAAGTCTCCTTAAACATATCTGATGTGAAATTGGTTCCCTGATCAGTCAATATAGTTTTTGGGATACCAAATAAAGAAACAAAATGAATGAGGCAATCACTGGTCTCATCAGCGGTAGTACTGCGAATAGGATAAGCTGTTGAATATTTGGTAAGATCATCTTGGAGGGTAATTATGTATTTAAGTTTAGCTGTACCGGATTCGGGGAGAGGACCGAGCTCCAATGCAAATAACATCAACCTCCACTTCCCCCTTTGAAAGACTATCCTTGGATATAGTAATATCCAAGGATAGTCTTTCAAAGGGGGAAGTGGAGGTTGATGTTATTTGCATTGGAGCTCGGTTAATTTTTATAAGAGCTTCGTTTGTTTGACAAGACGTACAATTCTTTACATAATTTTCAATGTCACTCCGCATATTTTTCCAATAATATAACTCACGGATCTTATTATACATTCTATTAGAACCAAGATGTCTGGCTATTGGTATATCATGGTTTTCACGAATAATTTTCAGGACTTCAGAAGGACTGGGATAATATATTTTATTACGATAAATGTTAATCTGGATACCGGTGTTATGAAATAGATGAGCTAGCATTGTATAAATTTTTATATATATGTGTTTTTCAAAAGGATTCTTAAAATCCGTAATACTTATTTTGTCGATATGTTCATCCTTGGATGTTAAATGATTTCGAAGATTGCATAAGGATTCGAAAATTTCTTTATAGGAGCATGTATCAAAGTGGTGAACTTTATAAAATAAGAAGTAGTATTTTTTGTTGGTTAGATTAATGGATTTATAAGTAAATAATTCTTTCTCTGAATTTATGAATGTTTCAGAGTATGCGTAATTTGCAAGGATTTCTTCTACATACGGGTTAGCTTCGTCGAGATCGAGTGACGTAGGTATTATTATTACTTTATGTTGACTTTTAATTATACTATCATTATGTTCAACTATATCAGTATCATATTTTACAGATGACGGAGTTGTTAAGAATTTGGCGTAAGTATCAGTTGAAGGTGTATTGTTATCATTTATAATAACATTATTTTCTGTTTCAGATTCATGGGGTGCCGGCGGAGACTCAACCAACGCGGAAGGTGATGTAACTATGTCATCATTGGAAGGTACAAGGACATTTATATTTTGCCAACTTGTCGATGGCTGCGGTTCTGGCTCTACATCAGGTAAGGGTTCGGTAAGTAAAGGGTCTGCCAAATTAAATTGCAAGTCATCTAGATTTATAAGTTCATCAGAATGAAAGGAAGGAGGAGATATTGGAAGATCCATTAAGTCTTTATCTATGTTATCTAGATCGATTTCGGTAGGATTCGGATGCAATGAGTCAGCGTTTTCGGGTTGAACGGGATTTACAGGATACCTGGATAATGCGTCTGCTGCTGAATTTAATTTTCCTTTTCGATATACAATATCATACTCATATTCTAGGAGTTGGAGACGCCAACGTTGCAATTTGCTGCTTGGATCAGTATGATTAAATAACCACTTTAATGGACGGTGATCGGTTATGATGGGGATGGGGATGAACAAATATGGTCTGAAAGTTTTGCAACCCCAGACTTTAGCCAACAATTTTTTTTCTGTTGTACTATAATTAGTTTCACATTTATTCAGGGTCCTTGAGGAGTAGGCTATAGGATGGTCTTTGCCAACAGGACCTTGAGACAGAATAGAAGATATTGCGTAATTAGAGGCGTCACAAGTGAGATTGAAAGGTTTTGTAAAATCTGGATATATAAGAACAGGAGCAGTTAAAAGTTTGTTTTTTAATGTTTCAAAGGATAACTGATGTTCGTTGGTGCATTCAAAGGGAATGTCCTTTTTTAGAAGTGAGGTAAGGGGTTTTGAAGTTTAAAAAAATCGGAAATAAAGCGTCTATAGTAAGAAATAAGTCCTAAAAAGGATTTAATATCTTTTGGACATTTAGGAATTGGAAATTCTTGTACAGATTTCACTTTATTAGGATCTGGTTTTAGACCATTTTCGGTGATGATGTGTCCTAAATACCCGACTTCCTTCCTCAGAAATTCACACTTGTCCGGCTGTAACCTGAGGTTGAAAGTGCGGAGACTTTCGAAGATGGAGGTTAAATTTTCTGTGTGAGTGGGTAGATCGCAGGAATAGATGACGCGTCTTTGGGCGACATATTGATTTGGTGGAAACCAGACGCTATGTCAAGGGTAGAGAAATATTTTGAGTTTCCTAGTTGGTCAAGGATTTCGACTATATTAGGAATAGGGGAGGTTTCTCCTATTGTGATGTCATTAAGGCGCCGGTAATCGACGGAATTACTATTCTCCAATTTTTCTGTGCATCAGTTTTCTTTGGAACTATCCATATTGGTGAGGACCATGGGGAAAGTAAAGGTTGGATAATTTTCTGGTTAAGCATTTTATTGATTTGGAATTCACTTCTTGTTTGTGCACTTCAGGAAATCTATAGGATTTAACATTAATAGGCTGGTCAGAAGAAGTTCGTATCTCATGCTGGATGGCATCGGTTGAGGTAAGTATATCATTGGGTAAGTGGAAAATATCAGAGTATTTGGAGCACGTGTCATACAGGGAGTTGCGTTCTTCATGATTTAAATGTGAGACTCGGAGTAATTTTAAAACTTCGTTAGTTCTATCTAAGCAAGGTTTGTTAGAATAATTAATTTGGTAGGATGTATTATCAATTGGGTGTAGAATAAGTTGAAGATCTGAATTTGGAGTAGCTAATTTTTTAGAGGTATTGAGTACTATCAAATTAATTCGATTATTTTCTTTTACTTTAGCTAAATAGTTAGCGACAAATAAGTTTTCACTCAAATGTTGATCTAAGATAGCGCCTTCTTTTAATTCTGGTTTTTTTACAGTACATTCTATAGTGATTTCAGACCGAGGAGGGATTTCATAAATAGGTTTTGAGAATTTTAGTTTAATTTTATTTTACTAAGATTTAATATTTGCCTATTATAATCTATGGAACATTGATATTTCCTGAATAGATCAGTTCCTATTATGCAATCATACGCAAGGTTGATGTTTTCTACTATGTGAAATGTAAAAGGTATTAATTCTTTGCCAAATATGAGGTTGATATCCAGGCTTCCTATAGTGGGAACAGAGTCTTCAGTATTATCAATGCCTTTGAGACTAATATTATTATTTTTCAGTTTTTGTTTGAAAAATGATTGAACTGCAGACTTTCGAAGAAGACAAATTGAAGATCCAGTATCAACAAGTAGTGAAAGTGGTTTATTGGAAACAGAAGTTTGCAACGAGATATGAGGTAAGGATATTTTATTAGGAGCACAGTGTATTTTATATACTGAACTAATTTTTTCATTTATATTTTCATTAGGAATTGAGGATTTGTGGATTCTTGCTTGGGGCTGGTTACCCGTGTGATCCTTGGATTTAGAAGATTGGACATTGGCTTGGGACTGGTTACCCGTGTAGTCCTTGGATTTAGAAGATTGGACACTTGCTTGGGGCTGGTTACCCGTGTGGTCCTTGGATTTAGAAGATTGGACACTTGCTTGGGGCTAGTTACCCGTGTGGTCCTTGGATTTAGAAGATTGAACACTTTCTTGGGGCTGGTTACCCGTGAGGTCCTTGGATTTAGAAGATTTAGAAGTGGTGCCATTGTTGGATAAGGATATTGTTGGTTGTTGGTTGGGTCTCACGAGATACCTTCGTGAGTCCCTTATTCGTTTAAAGTATCGTTTTCGTTTTAATTATTTTGAGCGTCAAAGCTTGTGGATGGTTGAGATTCATCATAATTTGTGTTGTGGTTCTCAACATAATTGATACGCGCGGGCCTAGGTTTATAGTGTTCCTGGTTCCTCGTTCTTGTGATGGGAATGGTTGATTCATTACATATCTGTTGTTATTAAACTCACATTTTCTACATTGTTCAATGGTGTGTCCCTGGGTTTTGAAATATCGACAAAATAGGCTGTGTACATTTTGCTCATTAAATTTTGGTATCTGAGGCCTATTACATGGGTTAGGATTTGAAGGTTTGGGGATGAGAAATTCGATGGGATTGACGCTGAGACGAGGATGATGGATGCGGATTACGCTTGTTGAACAGATTTATAATTGCTTCTTCAGAAAGCGCTACGTTAATGGCTTGATTGAGATTAGCCGGACTTTTACTGCGCACTAAATTAGAAACTTCAGGCTTAAGGCCTATTAAAAATGTGTGTAGGGCTAAATCTTCCATAGCGCTTATACGACCCTGAAATTCAGATTTCTTTTTATTTGATAGAGTTATTTCTGTTAATAATTTAGACAAACAAGTCTCTACACGCAAAGCAAATTTATTAACTGGTTCATTATTTAATTGTCTACATTCTTGTAAATCTGTCAACAAATGGGCATAATGTTTTCTCTCCCCTAATTGAGTATTAAGAAAAATATTTAATTAATCCCATGATTCAAATTCTTTGATGGAGCATGTGGACTCAGCTTTTCCTTCTAATTGTGAGAGAATAAATTTAAACAAAATATGTTTTTGGTCTTCTGACGCTAATTTCATTGCATTATCACAGTTTGCTATGAATAAGTTTCATTTTTCCCTTGTTCCATCAAAGGGTTTTATGAATTTGAACAAGATTCCTATATCGAGGTCTACTCTCGCGATTTGGATTTGTGTTTGTGATATTTGTTTTGGTTGTGTTTGTGGTTGTGGTTGCGGTTGTGGTTGCGGTTGTGGTTGCGGTGAAGCCATTTTTCAGATATTTACTAGATAATTACAAAATTAAATGTTATAAATGAATGTTTCGGTGTAATAGGCGGCCACAGTGCAGCGAATGCGATATGCTTTTTGGCTAATTCTAAGAATTATCTTAAAGCGATAACAACACTCGTGAGACTAACTTAACTAAACTCGTTACACGCACTTTATTCAGGATTTCGTATTTTCACTCACACTCGCGGTCGCCAACAAAGGATGATTATAGTTATTATTTTCTAGGACTTACAGCAACTTGCAGGATACAAACAGGAACAAGAACAGGAACATTACTGGATCACTTATCGATGATTTTAATTATGCACAATTTAACACAGGATAGCACTGAATATTATATATAATTCCACTTATTTTGGAATTTAGAATACACAAAGAAATACTAAATACGGAGACGTTTTCCAAGGATACCTTTCTCGGTATCCCACCGCTGCCACCAATTTGTTATGGGGGATTTTAAAAATCACTTTTTAAAAAAGAACTTTTATTACACTGAAAAGTTAATTGAATACAAAATACAAGTTTACTGGCAAAAGGCAAATGTCGCGCGCGGATACTCAAAACTGAGGAATTGTCTTTATGAGGACTGGAGATGAACTAACTGGCAGTGCCGATTACAGGGATAATATATCAGTAGGAAAGGCTGACTCTAGGCACTATTATATACAGGACTAGTATATAACAGTCAGTATAGATAATAGGCCGTGCCTCTTGGCGATATTTCTTAATTTTTTGTAAATATTCAATACGTTGCAAACGTATATTTGAAGTCTCAATCAGCACTTTTCGATTGTTTTCATTGTTTCATGTTTTCATTTGTTTTTTCCATCGAAACCCCAAACTCTTGATTATTCTTCGAAGACTTCGTTCTGAGCCTTTAAAGTTTATGTCTTCTTCTAGCTTTTGTTTTATCTTGCCGACGGTGGGAAGCTCATTATTTAACGTGTGATAGTTGTGTATTCACCTCTTAATCACGCCTTGGTCGAAGTTATCAATTTCTGTGACCGTTTTTGGTCTGGATCGTTTTTTACCAGGTGTTCTGAAAACAGTTATCCAATCGGAGTTATTGGCTTGAGTGGTGATGTTTCTTATCGTTGCAACAGACGTATTTGTGGCCTCTGCTGTCCTTTTTTGGATTTTACCCAAACAATTGATTATATCATTTATTTTCATGTTCCCCGTCTTAATAACGTCTGAAGTTTGTCTTATCGTGATGTCATTTGAATGACTGAGCAAAATACTCGTTGCTTCGTCAATCTCACTTTTTATTTGCTTTAAAGAATCAATCAATTCATTGGTTTCTTTTTTAACAAAACAATGCACGTCATACACCATTTTTCGTGCCTGTCTTTTCAAAACAGTATTTCTTCTAGGCATGTTCACTGTTTAAAGTCACAAACAAATTTAATAATAAAAACCAACAATAACAATCGAACTCAAACTTAACAAAAAACAATAACAATGAACGGCAATAACAATAGATTTTATAACGCGACTGTACAGTCAGAAGACCGCGGAGCGTCGTATCACGGCGGGGGACGGAGTATGACTGGCTAGCCAATCGGCGCTACGCACGAGCACCCTTCGTCCCTCTAGCCCCCCTGAGAGACCTAATTTTTGACTTTTGCGCAATAACAGTCAGCGCTCGAGTTTCGTGCCGCTACCTGTAGTAACACTGATTAATTTCAGAAGCCTAATGTCACTATAATCAATATTAAATTGCGTTTCAGTGTCAGCAGATATTTTCTTAAATTCAGAGCATTAAAAATAGAGCTCTGTGCTAATACAATAGAGCTGAAAATCGAACACACAAATGTTGAGTCAAATGTCATATATGACAGCTCGACACTTAGATTTTCAACTCTATTGTTTATGCGCAAAGGTGTATTTTCAGTGCTCTGAATTTTCCCGTTCCCGCCGGATCCCGGATCATATATTCCCAACCTTAAAGGATGTCAAATTATATTGTAGTGTGTGGTAGTGTGTTCCCGGCCTTATGCTGACAGTCGCCTCGAATGTTCAGTTATGGCATACAATGATACAATAGCTTACAATTTCTTCCAACTCTCAAAAATACTCATATTTTTTAAAGAGTCAACTTGATCCACAAATGTTCACGTATTCAGTGACCCAATACCCCAAATTAGTAAAAAAAATACATTAAATCAAAAGCCACATAATATAGACCTTATAAAGAACAGTGTAATCTGTTTTATAAAATACCAATTTAATACCAATACACTTAAAGCCTAGAGGAAATCTAATTGTTTATTTTTGCATTAATTACAAACCATAACAATATTATTAATATAAGTAATTATTATCAATCAGTCATCAATCACGCATGTCAAACTCCCAATTTCCGGGGAGGAAAGGCGAGTTTTGCATAATTCGTTAAGTGCTTCCCCCCTGATTGTGGTGAGCTGATTACTTCAGTTGTTTAAACTTAATATCATTATCTCTATCAGTAGATTGATTCTGCTTTATTACAATAATACAGTTTCGATGTGCTCTCGGTATGTTCAACTTAAAAGCAGCAAAATGGTATTCTCATAAACATCAAGCGTGGATTGGTCCAAACTCCAAAATCAGTTTATCATTTATGATATCAAGACGATTAATTTATATTTCATGGAAAGTAATTTGAAAGTCTAAACGAGAATTTGGGTTCTGATTAATGATAACATACTTGAATATCAAACCAAAATATTGTTTATTGGGCATAAAGTTAAGTATTTCAAGCTAAAATGTTAATTTCGCCTATAGTTGTGGTCTAGATAGCAAAATAAGATACCTATTGCACATACGTTTGAATTGAAAAGAAAAAGAAATAAACAGAATCACAAAAATATTCGTCTGACCGGGATTCGAGCCCGACCTACCTATTTGCCAACAGCGCAAAAAGTCCCAGGGATAGGTCTTTTCATAGCTAGATGGATTTTCCTCCACCAAAACTTCCTGCATATTAAATTTAATGGAAATACTAGCAGCCGTTTCCGAGGTTCAGACTATACAAGATTATCTCGTTTAAAGTATAAGATTTTTATAAATAAATATAATAAAAAATGCTTTATAATCCCATAACATAACAGTTTCAATTTATGCGTTGGTATTATTATTAATTATAAGATTCTTATGTCATGCATATTACTATTTTTAAAAAATGTAACTACTTTTTATTTGCGTCTCGAGAAATTCGTAGAATGACTCATGTTTTTTGCAATAACTTTTTTAAACGACAAAAGCATGTCTGATGCTATTGCCAAGAATTTTATTATCTAGGCGTTTTATTGGAGTTTATACTATAATTGACTTTAGGAAGCCTGCTATCGATCTAGCCTGATGTTGGTGTCGCTTGTTATCGCTTAGGGTCAGCTCACACTAAAACGCGACTGACGAGGCGCTGAGTTTTTATGATAGCGATTCAAAATTAAACTTCGTTCACTACGAAAGATAGTACACGTTTAATTGCCGAGTAGCGCCGCTCGAAATTAGAACTCTTACAAGGAAATGTGTATCTTCTTGTGTAATTAATAAAGTTCATTTTTGTTAATTTTCTTCAAGTTAAAGTTCAATCCTATAAGTCGCGTAGTTTCGTTTCGGTGTGAATTGACCCTAAGTGATGTGGTTATGGTTGTGTTTGAGGCGAAAATTGTGATCTGTGAGGTCGATTTTGTGAGGGAAGTGTATGGTCAATTTTGAAAGGGCAATGTTTAAGTCTGAAGAAGAATTGTGCACGGACTGTGCACGTGCACATGTGTGTGTGTGAGGTCGTAGGGGCCGTGAAGAAAGAACGCAATCGAATTGGCTCCAAAACTACTGGACCGATTTTGATGAAATTTGGCACAGATATATCCTTCCACGAATATATTACAAAATGCATGGTTCCCGCGGGATTTTACTTCGTCACGGGCAACATCTAGTCTATTATTAATGTGAAAGTTTGTGGAGATGGATAAATGAATATGTATAGATCACGATAGAAATTTCACGCAAAACCACAACAAACAAGTTTTACAAAAATTTGGCATGGTAATAGTAGTTTAGGCTCTGGATTAACAAATAGGCAACTTTTATCCCGAAATAGTTTAGTATTCCCGTGGGATACTGTAGGCTAGAGCCGCGGGCATAAGCTAGTTATTAATAACTTTATTAATGGAGGGTGAACTTTTACATTTATTCAATTCTTTTCAAACCATGTGCTTGCCATGTGCAATTTTTCTGTGGGAAAATTTTTGTTATGCAACATATTTTGTTAGACCTGTAGACATCTGGTGCCGGGTAACGAAACGTTACACACGAATACATTTCGTTACTCGCATTTTTCGTAGTATGGGTACCTACACTGATTCCGTCAAGAGTTCGCTTGTAGTTCTACTCTTTACCTATTAAATCAAACTGAATTTAGAATAACTTAAACACAAGTCTGGTTCGAAATACGGAAAAGAGAAAAAATGCACATTACGCAGCTTGGTAATGTTTAAGTCTGTGTTCTACAAATTGCGAATGTTGCGACACCGCGACATCATACTATACGCGTATGTAATACGACTTGATTCGTTGCTCTAACATAACATAGCGTGTTATGAGGTATCAGAAGTAACGAGTAACGTAACGATAATATAGTAACGAGTACTAATTGTTATAGTAACGAATACATACGGGTACGCTTTTTTCGTTACTTTTACACCTCTATATTTTATGTCACAGTTTAACCTTAAACTACCCACTTGTAATTAGATAAAAACAAGCCTCGCAAAGGCCTGCGGTTTTCTTTCGTTAAATTCGTTTCAGCTTAGTTCAAGTTTACATACCTTCTCATCCCTTCAGATTCATCCCATTTTAGAAGACCCTTTCTTAGCGAATGCCTAAGTTAAAAAGTCTGTGTCTTTTTGTGCAAACGCCTTATTCTCGATCCTACGTAACGTCGTTATATGGCCGAGGGTGGAAAATCAAGGGGTTGAACACGGAATAAGAAACACACTGGTGGTTTGAGCAGCGTGTTGATAGTATAGTAGTACGTATATCGTGAAGAAAGTTTAAAAACAAATTGGATAGCTATTGAATATGAGGGTATTATGAAATATGCTCGGAGCCTTGTAATTTAAGATGCCTATACGCTATGCAGATCAAACAAGGCCAAAATGAAAGTAAAATTCTATATGTTACACAATTCACTATCCCATAAAGACTGAAATTACAACTTTCTATCTTG
The DNA here is from genome assembly GCA_963565745.1 of Phengaris arion. Classification (NCBI taxonomy): domain Eukaryota; kingdom Metazoa; phylum Arthropoda; class Insecta; order Lepidoptera; family Lycaenidae; genus Phengaris; species Phengaris arion. The sequence continues at coordinate 2,460,581 of OY751445.1, forward strand.
CGACCTGAGTAATAAGCAGAGGCGTGCGCTCCTTGTAGGCAGAAATGCAGTGCTTTACTTGTTATTCACAGATTTTCGACATTCGTACGTTTTAGATGACTTTAATTAATAGTAAATAAATTAATTTAAAAAATATAATAACTTAAAAACGCCTAATATTTTATAAATAGCAACACATCTCATGCCGTTGCGTTCTATAGGACATATCATCGCATGTAATTTTCATACTTCACAAACGCACACACCCATGAATATCGACATCATTATATAGCGGCAACTCTCGCGGCAGGCGATGGCTCTCGGCTATTCGCCGATCGCTTCCGAAAACCACCGAACTGGCTTGTCGGAAATTATTCGTGGCCTATAATCAGAGTAAAAATAATATACGGAAATCTAATAAATCACGTATGCACATTATGCATTTTTGTTTACTAAGGTTTTATTTGTTCAAATAGAAGAAACGTTTTGTGTTTCGTGGGGGCCATATTTCATATTTCATGTGATGAGCATTGTTTACAATTTAATTGCTCCAGTTTATTTATAGTTTTCTTAAAAGATTTTTCATTTTAACAGTTGAAAGTGTGTACATTTAACAGTTTATTACTGAGTTTCTATAATAATTGTAGTGATTTGCTTTTACTAGTGCGTTTGTTGATTTTTTTTAAATGTTATTTGATTGCGAGGTTTGTGTTGAAAATGTGTGTTTATTAAAAATTTTAAATAACAAGTTCTCACTATTGTTATTCAGTGAAAAGATTCAAATTCTGTCTAAAGGTAGGTGTGTACCCGAGTTACAACAATTAAACCAGCAAAAAAATAATGTAACTCGAAAATTTCAGGTTAAAAGTTATGAAACGTATAACTCGCTGTGTGGTTGTGTACACACGATTAAAATATATTGTTTTCCTTGCATATTATTTAGTAATTCTAGTACAGTGTGGACTGATTCAGGATATTCAGATTGTTGGCATGGTTTCGACTTAGAGATCCGTCGCTTGGCTTTTTGTGACCGACGAAAAAGTTTTTGTGACCGAGTACTTCACCGCATACCCAGTGTCATAATCCTGGGCACGCCACTGGTAATAAGGGAACATATTCATAAGTACGTAGACTACTCGCATAATTTGTTCGCGTTATGTTATTATATACTAGCATTTGCTCGCAGCTTCGCCCGTTTGAAATTGGCTTTTAATAAACGATATCCTTATGATAATAAATAATTTACAGTCTATATTCGTTATTGTGATGTACTTAGACCTACGCGTAATATGGGTGCGCGGCCTGCATCGGTCGTCGTCGGCCGCGTGAATATATTTTTCTCGCGTGTACTTTTTAACCGACTTCAAATTACATGCTGTAAAGGGCCATATTGATCTATATTCAATGCACAATGTATAATGTACTTAATTAGATAAGGATTAATGCTGTATTGCTTAAAATCGCTTCGTAAATAAGCCATTATATCTCGTAAAAAGTAAAGGATAAAAAAAAAATGGTTATTGTGATGTATCCCTAAGACAGGTATGGCGAACCTATGGCACGTGTGCCATCGATGGCATGCGACAGAATTTTTTCGCCACGTCACTGATCACAAAATGTTGTAATTATGTACTGCGAAAAAAGGATGACGTAGGTATTATATGGCAAACCTAACATTATGGACGTTATTTTTCATCTATTTTGCAACATCAGAAATTACAAAATGATCCTATTTTTAGTCTTTTAGGGTATAAAGTAATCTTGAAATACGCCTCTAAATTATAAATAAAAATAAAATGAAAAATTTGATGGCACGTCTATGAGCTCATTCCAAAAATGGCACATTAATACATAAAGGCTCGCCATCTGTGCCCTAAGAGATAGACATATATCATCGCGGACTTTTTTGTAGACCTTTTTAAGGTGTACAATACTGTTGTACATTATGAGTTTATTTACGACATTCGACACGAAACGAAACCTCTAAAATTAACAGTGTTTTTCTAATATATTTTGCAAGTTAGATATATATAAACCTTTCTCTTGAATCACTCTATCTATTGAAAAAAACCCGCATCGAAATCCGTTGCGTAGTTTTAAAGATCTAAGCATACATAGGGACAGACAGAAAAGCGTCATTGTTTTATACTATGTAGTGATGATATCAAACTGACATGTCATTAACAAATATTGTGAACGTATGCCGTCATTATCCTACTATTAACATTATAAATATGAAAGTTTGTGAGTATGTATGGATGTTTGTTACTCTTACACGCAAAAACTACTGATTGGATTTCGATGAAATTTGGTATGTAATTAGTTTAGGCTTTGAATTAAAACATAGGCTACTTTTTATCCCGAAAAAGTACAGTATTCCCATGGGATACTTGATACTATATTTACCAGTGCGGAGCCGCGGGTAAATCTAGTAATACAAATGAATTATGAGAATACCCTCCCTTATGAATAACATTCCCTGACAGTACCTACCTTAGTATAATAAACTGTGGTCAATATGCGCTAAGTTTGCAGTGAGTATCAGTGCAAGCGTCGAAATTGCCAACGACACAAATTGAAGTAAGCCAAACTGTCATATGCACTGATACCTCACTGCAAACTTGACGCGAGTGAACTAGGCAACACATTGCTGCGTGCGCAGTGAGCCGGCATGGTTTCAGGTCACACGATTTCATGACTTCATTACACACACTGACTTTCAGGACTAACATTGACTATCAAGTCCTACTACTATTATAAATGTGAAAGTTTGTGAGGATGGACGGATGGATGTTTGTTACTATTTCACGCAAAAACTACTGAATGGATTTCGATTAAATTTTTAAACTCTGGATTAAAACATAGGCTCCCTACAACGGTATTTATTTCTGTGACGGTAGCCGCTTATAGTGTACGAGTATGTGAGCAACGCACAGGACTCACAGGAGCAGTCTCCATCTCTCTTCCTTTACTCTCGTTACCCAGTGGGACGTATGACCGACACGACTGGCGAGGAGAGATCAGGCGCAGAAACGACTATTTACATGGCCATCCGACCCGTGAATCTTGTCTTTCTTGTCAACCAATCAGGTGATCAGCATGCATTGACCAGACCAGCCTTGGCACCAGAACCAGACTTGGAAACAACATTTTTTGTTGTTTCAACGCGGAGATCACGGCTACGATCTCCGGAGTCGAGAGCCAAGCTCTAAACCGCCAAAGTTGTTAAAGAGAGGTTGTGTGCTAAAGCTTATTTTATGGGTCAGTGATTGCACACCTTGAGAATAAGATGGCCCCCTGCAAGGCTGCTTCTATGTACTTAAGTATGTACTTATGACTTCTGTTATATAGATTATGTTACTACATTGAACAAATATTTTTTTGAAAAGGACAATTGTCCAATCTTTTTCCGAAAAGGTGGCCCGTGCGAGTTTCTTACGCCGGTTCTTCTTGTCGGGCTAGTTTCCGAACCGGAACATGTAGACCGACGTTCAGAAAGTGTATAAAATACCAATTTTGAATAAAAAATTTGACTTTGACTTGGTTGGAACGGAGGCATCTAAAGAGTATAATTAGAATGAAATATGAAAGTTGACGCAGTTCTTTCGCTAGAACATATCAATAAATGTTTTATTATACAGTACGTACCGATTAGGGTCAGCTCACGCCGAGACGCGACACGTGGCGTTGCAGTTTAATTGCTAGAGTTCAAATTCCGAGCTGCACCGAGCTGCGCAGCGCGGCGCCGTAATAAAACGTATATCTTCTTTTGTAATTAATAAAGTTAAATCTTGAATCTCCTTAAATAAATAATACCTTAAAAATGCAGCGCCGTATCATGTCACGTCGCGTCTCGGTGTGAAGTTGCATTTCAGATGTTGTAGCATAGCTACATTTTAACGCATTAATATAACTTATAACGACGCTCCTAGCGTCATCTATTGACTGTTATTCCTAACTTTAATAACTAAATTATGTTAGACGACGCCATCTATTGGCAAAGGTTTTGTAACTAGAGCTTCATCTCCAATATCTCTTTATTGTGGCAGTTGGATTATGCATTACCGCTAGTTGTCAGTTAAAAAAAAACATTGTCAGTAGGAGTATATAAGGGCTGTCGCGAGATGACAGGGCCTTTTTTTCCTCCTGCTAGAAGACGAAGTAGAATTTTTATTGTTGAAGTTTTTCCAGTTTCTTTTAACTCTTAATCCCGTGTATCACGGTGAGTAATTTAGTGTATCTGTGTTGTGAATATTTAGAAAATCATGCTTGTATTAAAACGCATTATTCTTTCATGTAAACTATCATCTTGGTAAATTAGCTGTCAATTATTTGATTGGCCATACCACGTGCTCAATTGTAGTTTCGGTCTTTCCAATCTAGCACTATTAAAATGTTACGATGTTTGTATCATATTGGGTCCTAAATATCATCTTATCTTTTTTATTTTGCCTACCTTTGTAATGGTCACACAGCCCGTGATTTTTGATCGTATGGGGTTGAAATCGCGCTGGCTGTAGGACCGGACTCCTACCGACACATTACCGTGATTATTCCAGGAACTTGGTTTGGGGCACGAAACACCGCCAACTACAGCATTCGAGGCACCAATTAAAAGGACTAGCTGGAGTTCAGAGTGCTGATGATCATTGGACGGGGATTTATTTTTTTTATTGAGAGGATCTATCTACGACGTACGGACGCAGCGGTGACGGAGAAGCTTCCAGGAGTGGTAGCCCTAGCTCGCATCCGCCACGTGCTAGACAGCTGGATCCTCAGCTAAGTTCCCACGTGGTTTAAATCCCCTAACCCTACCTTGACACCAAGAGGCTAGTCCAGACCATACGGCCTTCTGCCCACGACCCCTATTTGTTCTTTTTCTTTTTTTAAATATATATTGTCACGGAGAACCCTTTTTTTATTTTTAATAACACCCGTAACAATTGGCGCCCATAAACGTGGTTTTGTCTGGTCTGGCATCTGGTGTCTCTTCCTGGGTCTGTGTGTCCAGTATTGGTGTTTGTTTTGTGCCGTATTATACTTAGTGTAGAAACTAGTAATCATATTGTTGTTGTGTAAAGTTTAAAATTGTTAATAAACTTTATACTGTTTGTTTTTCATCTTAGTGTATATGGTCTGTACCATATAGTCTGTAGAACTTGTTGTTTTGTAGTTAGTTATCTTATATAGTACTGATTACAAATTATATTTCTTTTGTGTATTTTTAGAGAATACATCTGATTATTTTTGTATTTACTCAACACAGATATACTCACCGTTAGGCTTGTGAATATTTTTCTTGAATTTACTTGGTAATTTAACTTTTAAAATTGAATTTAACTTCTGATAAATTCATTAATTGATTTATTTTGGAAAAACTTAATTTGTTTTTAAACTTTAGAATTTACTTAGTTACTTAACTTCTTAATAAATTTTACTTCTGACAACTTAACTTAACTTTTCATTATGCCGGAGAAAATTAAATTTTTTTCTCTTCAAAAATCAGAATTGGAGTATGAAGTTTTGGTTAGAAATGAAACACCAGCTTCCACCGTTGTGGAGTTAAGAAAGCAAATAGTTAAATTAGCTGAGCTTTACCCGTCTGAAGATATTTTAGATTCTTGTCTTTCTATACAAGATGATTTGTTGGGGATTGAGGAAACCCTAACAAAAATAAAATTACAATTAGATTCTCACTCCGATGGTAACTCATTGCTTAGAGCTGAGAATAATTTAAACCACATTGAGTATAGGATTAATAGAATTTCTACTAATAATATAGAACCGTTTGCCGTACAATATAATAGTTGCTTACAAAAATTTCAAAATTATTTGGGTTTATTACATCAACTTAAGGGGTCTAGTAGTTGTTCCGTGATGCCAGCTCCTGCTGTAGCACCACCTATGCCTCCTTTAAATATTACAGTTCAATGTGAAAAAAATAATCTAGCTGATTTACAAAAATTTAAATTTGATGGCAAGTCTTGTGTCCGCGCGTTTATTTCTAGAGTGAATGAGTACTGTACACAGCATAACGTTAGCGATTCAAAGATTCTCTCTCACGCTTTTGATCTTTTTACTGGTGATGCCTTACATTGGTATAGAAGTATTTATCAAAACGTTAACAGTTGGTCAGAACTTTTAAATCTTTTGTATTGTGACTTTGACAAACCGAGTTTTGATTATCGGTTTATGTCGGAAATCCGTAATAGAACTCAGGGCGAAAAAGAAACCATTACAATTTATATTGCTATAATGGAAGGAATGTTCAACCGTCTTGTTAAACCTGTCCCAGAGAGTGAGAAGTTGGAAATCTTATTACACAACATTAAACCTTGCTATGCAAACATTTTGGCTTCTTCTCCTACGGTCAACTCTATTGAACAACTAAAGTCTCTTTGTAAGAACTATGAGAATGTACAATCTCGACTAACTTTATATCATGAACCGCCTAGGATAACGTCGGATACCTTAGCACCGGACCTAGCTTATACTTGTAATAGTAATAAAACTGAGAACAAACAAACTATTAATAAAACTTTTAGTAGACCATTTCGGAATAATAATTTTTCTAATAACCCACCTAATAATAATAATAGTTTTGCTTTTAAACATTCACATAATCATGTTAATAGTTTGCATTCGAATATGCCTAAATTTTGTTTACGTTGTAAGGTGAACTCGCACAACTATTATGAGTGCACAGCTGATAAGTCGAAAATTTTTTGTTTTGGCTGTGGCAATCCTGGCGTGCGCCGGCCCGATTGTACTCGTTGTCTTGGTAAATATCGTTCAAAAAACTAGTTTTATCGGATCGTGTTATACCTAACCATACCGACCTTGATGATCGGAAACAATGGGTTAAAACTGTAGGCACATTTTTTAAATATTACACCATTAATACGGTCCGATGTATTAACAACAATTTAGATTCTCGACCTTATGTCAATATACACATAGACGCTTTTAGCATGCGCGGTCTTTTAGACTCGGGTTCTTGCATTTCTTTGTTAGGTAATAATTCTCATTTAAACATTATTGAGCTAGGCTATCCTATCAATAATGATGATAATAATATTTCAATTTTCGCCGCGGGCGGTCAATGCTTAAAGTCTATAGGTTATATAAATTTACCTATTCGTTTTGAAGATCAATTTCATATTTTAAAATTATACGTAGTACCTCAGGTTACTTCTAACCTCATTTTAGGTATTGACTTCTGGCGTATTTTTAAACTTTGTCCTAAATATTTAAATTCTATTAATTCTAGTACGGCTACCGAACAAATCACTTCTCATCAGGTAACCCAGCCGGCCATTAACGGCTATGAAAATTTGAGTTCGTCTGAGCGCTCGGTAGCCGACGACATAATAAAACAATTTCGTTCTATTTCTTTTGAAGAGAAAGGTTTAGGTTTAACTTCTCTTATCACTCATAAAATTGATACAGGCGATGCGTTACCTATCCGTCAACGTTATTATAGGATGTCGCCTGAAAAACAACGTATTTTAGTTGAACAGGTTGACGAAATGTTGGCTATGGACGTCATCGAGCCGTGCCAATCTGCTTGGAGCTCTCCTGTATTAGTGGTGCCTAAGAAAAATACTGGCGAATTTAGATTTTGTTTAGATAGTCGTAAGTTAAACTCTGTCACTAAAAAAGACGCTTATAGTTTACCGTACATTTCGGAAATTTTAGACAGCTTACGCGACGCTCGTTACCTAAGTACTATTGACCTTTCTAACAGCTTCTGGCAGACTGCTATTAATGAGTCTGATCGCGATAAGACTGCTTTTTATGTTCCGGGTCGCGGAATGTTTCGTTTCAAACGCATGGCTTTCGGTTTGACGAATGCACCTGCTACGCAGCAGCGTTTAGTAGATGCTTTATTTGGTAACTTTGGTCATAAAACATTTTGTTATTTAGACGATATAGTTATTATTAGTGAGGATTATAATGAACACGTAGCTACTCTTTTGAGGGTTCTTCAAGTCCTCAAGGAAGCTAATTTGACTGTAAAATTTGAAAAGTGTAAATTTTTTCGGTCTCAACTTAAATATTTAGGTTATGTAATCGACGGCAACGGTCTTCGTACTGATCCTGATAAGGTCGCCGCGATCATAAATTTTCCTACACCTACTTGTAGGAAAAGTGTAAAACGTTTTCTTGGTACTGCCACTTGGTACAGAAGGTTTGTGCCTAATTTTAGTACTCTGGCAGGGCCCTTAAATAAACTAACGTCTACACGTAAGAATGCCCCTCCTTTCGAGTGGACTTCTGAGGCGGACTTGGCGTTCAATAAACTTAAGGAGAGCTTGGTCTCCGCGCCAGTACTGCGCTGTCCCGATTACAATGAACCCTTTGAGGTTCATACGGACGCCAGTAGCTATGGTATTGGGGCCATGCTCACCCAGAAGTTCGAAGGAAAAGAACACCCTGTCGCGTACATGAGTCGCTCCTTAACTAAACAGGAGAAAGTTTATGGGATTACTGAGCGTGAGACGTTAGCAGTTTTAGTAGCTTTAGAACACTGGCGTTGTTATTTAGAGAACGGTAAAAAGTTTACAGTTTATACTGATCACAGTGCTCTTAAATGGTTCTTGTCTTTGTCCAACCCCACTGGTAGGCTAGCTCGCTGGTGTGTCAGACTTTCCGAATTTAATTTTGAAATTAAACATAGGAAAGGCTGTGATAACGTTATACCAGACGCTTTGTCTCGAGCGGTTAAAATCAACGCAATTTCTACTTGGACAAACTATACCGGCGCTGATACCTGGTATCTTAATATTTTTAACGGTTGCAATAACACGCCATCTTCTTTTCCAAATTTTACGATTAAAGATAATAGATTGTTTAGGCTTTCTAAAAATAAACATAACTTAACTTCTGAATTTTCTTGGAAAGAGGTAGTTCCTAAAGATTTTCGCGAAGAAATTATTCGTGCTAACCATGATGAGCCCACTGCTGGTCACATGGGAATTTTTAAAACTTATCGACGGCTCGCACTTAACTACTTTTGGCCTAATATGTATCGCGATGTCGTCACTTACATTTCTAAGTGTTCTAAATGTCTACAGTATAAGTCTCAAAATCATAAAGTTTTAGGTGAAATGGGTCGCCCTAAAGAATGCTCTCGACCATTTCAAGTCATCTCTGTTGACATAATGGGACCATTACCTACTACTAGAAAACGTAATAATTTTATTTTAGTTGTAACTTGTTGCTTTTCAAAATTTTGCCTTATCTTTCCTATGAAACGTGCTACATCCGATATTATAATTAAAATTTTAGAAGATAGTGTTTTCTTGGTTCATGGTGTACCACAAACTATTATAATGGATAATGGCCCTCAGTTCGTTAGTAACGAAACTAATAGGTTTTTTAAAAAATATAATATACCTAAAGTTTACTTAACACCGCGTTATACCCCTCAGGTAAATACGGTCGAACGCTACAATAGGACTATTATCACTTGTATTTCGACTTACGTGGAAGAAGACCATAGGTCATGGGATGTACATATACCCGAAATACAATTCGCCATCAACAACTCGGTGAATGAGGCAACCGGTTTTACACCATCTTTCTTAGTTTATGGTAGGGAACTAGTGTCTTGCGGTACTCACTACCTAGATACCGACAGTATAAAAGACCTCGTGTTTTCGCCTCGTGACGCCTACGCCGAAAATTTGGGATGTATGTCATCTTTGTTTGACAGCGTTCAGATGCGTCTTTGGCAAGCTCATGTTAAGAGCACTGCTCAATATAATTTGAGACGAAAGCCTGCTGAATTTAACGTTGGTGATGTCGTTTTTAAGAGAACTTATTTTCTCAGCGACAAGGAGAAACATTTTAGCAAAAAGTTGGCTCCTAAATTTATAAAATGTAAAATTGTAGGTAAACGTTCTCCGTTAGTTTACGTTCTGCAAGACATGCAAGGCAAAGATCTTGGTGCCTGGCATTTGAAAGACCTTAAGCTACCAATTTTATCAAAATAGTTGGTTAACTATTGTAGGAAGGCTAGTAGTTTCGCGCTTTATTCAGACGCTGTTCGTTATCTTGTCGTATAACGTTATAGCTGTGTACATTATTATCTTCGACTTGTGTTGTTTTCCTCTTTATGGAAAACAATACTCGCATGTTAGGGCGTCTCGGATCTTATTATTTGGTTCGGGATGCAATAATGAAAGTGGATGTATGTATGGGATGTATGACTATAGTGTGAACCGTAGTATGAAAGGTTGTCGGTTGTTTGCGCGTTAGACACAAGACTAGCATTTAACCTCCATCGTCGTAGTTTTTTCTTTTTTCAAATTTATTTTTAACAAGTTTACTTCTTTTGTAGTTGTTTCTGGATTTTTTCCTGTGATCAGTCAAAATCCTTCGGTAACAGGGGGGGATATGTAGCATAGCTACATTTTAACGCATTAATATAACTTATAACGACGCTCCTAGCGTCATCTATTGACTGTTATTCCTAACTTTAATAACTAAATTATGTTAGACGACGCCATCTATTGGCAAAGGTTTTGTAACTAGAGCTTCATCTCCAATATCTCTTTATTGTGGCAGTTGGATTATGCATTACCGCTAGTTGTCAGTTAAAAAAAAACATTGTCAGTAGGAGTATATAAGGGCTGTCGCGAGATGACAGGGCCTTTTTTTCCTCCTGCTAGAAGACGAAGTAGAATTTTTATTGTTGAAGTTTTTCCAGTTTCTTTTAACTCTTAATCCCGTGTATCACGGTGAGTAATTTAGTGTATCTGTGTTGTGAATATTTAGAAAATCATGCTTGTATTAAAACGCATTATTCTTTCATGTAAACTATCATCTTGGTAAATTAGCTGTCAATTATTTGATTGGCCATACCACGTGCTCAATTGTAGTTTCGGTCTTTCCAATCTAGCACTATTAAAATGTTACGATGTTTGTATCATATTGGGTCCTAAATATCATCTTATCTTTTTTATTTTGCCTACCTTTGTAATGGTCACACAGCCCGTGATTTTTGATCGTATGGGGTTGAAATCGCGCTGGCTGTAGGACCGGACTCCTACCGACACATTACCGTGATTATTCCAGGAACTTGGTTTGGGGCACGAAACACCGCCAACTACAGCATTCGAGGCACCAATTAAAAGGACTAGCTGGAGTTCAGAGTGCTGATGATCATTGGACGGGGATTTATTTTTTTTATTGAGAGGATCTATCTACGACGTACGGACGCAGCGGTGACGGAGAAGCTTCCAGGAGTGGTAGCCCTAGCTCGCATCCGCCACGTGCTAGACAGCTGGATCCTCAGCTAAGTTCCCACGTGGTTTAAATCCCCTAACCCTACCTTGACACCAAGAGGCTAGTCCAGACCATACGGCCTTCTGCCCACGACCCCTATTTGTTCTTTTTCTTTTTTTAAATATATATTGTCACGGAGAACCCTTTTTTTATTTTTAATAACACCCGTAACAATGTTGTATATATAGCGCCGAACTGTGAAAACTTCGATAGCGAGATTCAGATTCGTGGCGCTAATTGGTCCTCCACAATAGGTCAGGTAGTTTTTACGTGAAAGAAAGCGTAACAACTAAACAAACAAACTCACATTCAGATTTATAATATTAGTAAGGATAATTAGTCAATGACTATTTCACTAACACGGTCATTTGCATATTATGTTGTGTCAATCACTGGGTTAATCGCTTACCTTTGCAAGCCGATTACACGATGATCATGAATAGTACATGATAACTATAAAATACGAAGCTATTTGTCAATCCTAAATATTCTCTACCTTTAAATATTTACACAAAAATAAAATCGAAGAAAATAATTTCGAAAATCGGTTCACAAACGGCGGAGTAATCGCGTAACATTCATACAAAAATAAAAAAACACGCACATGAATTGAGAACCTCCTCCTGTGTTTTGGTCCTTATAAGTCAGTTGAAAATGAAAGCATTTAAAATGTAGATCAGATTTTCAGAGGGGACATCTCGCCCAAGGGCGCCTAACCCCTGATTTAGTGCCGATTTCACGTTTTTACCTTACGCACGTAACTGCTCAGAGGCAAAACAACACAGTGTACCAAAATAGAAAAAAAATTAAAAAAAAAAACCACCAACTTATGCGTTTTCCGTGCCGTGACATCGGCGACCGCGGGCGCGCGCGGCCGCTACACTATCTGTCCCGTAATAAAGGTTTTATTTTCACTATCGACAGTCAATATAGTGCGCTCGAAGTGACTTGATACTTGCAATTAATTATTATTATTTAATATCTGTATGTATTTATAAATTATGGTATGCGAATAAATAAAATGAGGAAAACAAATGTCTCATTGTGACCTATACAGTCGCCGACAAACCCGGTGTACCACTTTGAACTTATTAATATAGGAATAAGGACTATACGTAGCCTATATAATATGTTAATCATGAGACTTATCTACTAACACACCTATATTTCATCAAAATCACTGAACGTACCAGTAGTTTTTGCGTGAAAGAGTTACAAACATCAATCTATCCATCCATCCATCCTAAAATACGTCGTAGGGCTTGTGATTATATCCTTTGGCAAGTTTTTATTCCCCTTAAAGGATGTCCGACTGACTTATACTACAACTTATTCACAAAGGCTGGTTATAGTTATACCATCATGACCTATTACTATCGGACCATGCGCGAACCAAATGGTGTTTCATTAATAATTTAAATTCTTTCAGAGAGTAAAACTGCAGTAAATAAATAATTTATTTTAAATCCCATTTACTCGTAAAGAGATACTTTGGCTCTCCGCGATGAATTTCTTACTAAAAATCAATTTTTAGCTTTACACACGAAGATTTCAAGTTATATTATTTTTTTAAACGAAAGAGCTTGTAACAAAATTGGTTAAAGGTGCACAATATTTAAGGCGAACCATTTGTACAGGATTGGGTAAACGATTAAAACATTAGAACCTTGGTAACCGAGCTTTGCTCGGAACTCTGGTAGATAAAAAAAAGAATCACAAAAATATACCGAGGTTAGAATCCATGACATTCCGAATTTTCGAACAAAGTAAAAATTAAACATATTAGCTACGCATACCAAGCTTCCAATCAGACTAACATAATAGAGTCAAAATCATTGATATATTGCTAAATAAACATATATGTAGCTTAAAAATGCGCAGTAACTAAGGGATGAGACCTAGCTGTATACTTAAGTATGAAATTAATTCATGGTAATACATGCAGCCATTGCCGAGATACCGATTATATATATATATATATATATATTAAAGTGCAAGATGTTTCGGTAGAGTATTTTTTTTAAATAAGCGCGATCTAATATCATAATATAGAATAATATAATAAATAATACCATAAATTAAATTGATTTAACATATCAATAGGGATGATGACTACATCTACAATATTTAGTTTAATTAATATACTCGGAAATATTGAGGCATTACTACTTAGTAAATGTAAAAAATATAATTTTTTATGTATAGTTTAATAATTACATCTGAAAAGTACAATAAAGTTTTTTTTTGCTAAATTAGTAAACAAAACCTAGGTACATCATTAGTTTACTTACATCATATTCAAAAACATTCGCACAACGCACAACATACACCTAGGCGTGACGTCACAGCTAGGTACGACTTTAGTATGGAGACTTGCGAAATTATGTATACAAATCGTTGTACCTTTGAAAATATTGACTTTTGATATGCTGTTTTTCTGACAAGATACTCATATTTAAGAGTACTATTCATTTATGCAATGACAGTAAAATCAGTCATCTAGCCTATTACATCGTCTCAAACTTTTTCGTCTGTGTGTTGCATGTCGCGTGACGGTCGGTCGCGGAGTAGGGACAAAGTGAAAGGCGCTCGTCAGAGCAGCCGAGGCCAATATGGCGGCGCCTATAGTTCGCATCAGCTGACCGTGTGGTGTATAGACTAGTACTCATTTGTGCCAGTGCTTCACGCTATTTTGTTATTAAGTTTCACTTTTACCGTGGTTTCATAAAACCACACAATCCTTTTTTTTTTTAAATACATACCTACCCATCAGTGAGTTAAATCAAAAGTCAAGTATCAATTACACTTCGATGCGTCTAGTTTCAGGACTAACAAAGCTTACACAGAAATTACAGGTCGCGCTACAGCCCGACACCCTGTTGCCTGAACTACTGAGGCGAACAGAAACTGTTGTGGAGCTATTTATTATTTTTTTAGAGTTCCGTAATCCGTACCCAAAGGGTAAGACGGGACCCTATTACTAAGACTCCGCTGTCCGTCCATCTGTCGTCGTATATATGTCACCTGGCTGTATCTCATGAACCGTTATAGTTAGACAGTTGAAAATCTCAGATGACGTATTTCAGTTACCGCTAAAACAAAAAATACTAAAAAACAATAAAATAAATATTTAAGGCGGCTGCCATACAACAAAAGTATTTTTTTGGCGTTTATAGATAATGGTACCTACGGAACACTTTGTGCGCGAGTCCGACTTGCACTTGGCCGGTTTTATTTTAACATATACATATACAAGTGTAAAATATAATATTAATGCTGAGATCCTGAAAACTTATAATGAGCAAATCAAAAATCATAAAAAATTCGTACTTAAAGAGTTTAAAGTTTGGAATCTCCTTCATCGACCTCATAAGTTCGTCCTCACTATTGTGGCAAGGATAAAGTTACAATTCGCGTTATGAAAACAGTGACAAGTCAAAAAAATCTAAATTGACCAATGACGCATAAGTGCTAAGTCTAACCTAACCTAAGTCGAGTTCACGTTAACCAATTACAGTAAGCCATTTTGACATAATATATGCGTGATTTATTGACATTTACTGTCTTCTTAGCAAGAATAGAATATCCACCAAGCTTGCCTCCTGATTCTTCTGGGTACTCCTAGCCTAGTATGGGATCTGGTGTACTGACCCATCATCATGAAGGTTTATGACAATTTTAATTTATTCAATTTTCCCTTTCACCCGACTACGGTGAAGCCAAAAGGAAGAGCAATGATTTTTGCAGTCTGTGTATGTATATGTCTATGTATCTATGTGTGTATGTATGTATGTTTGTTCTACCGTAGCGCCTAAACTACTGGTCAGATTTCAATGAATGAGGTGTCAATAGATTTTCGCAATAATAGCTCGGGTAACATATGCTATATGTATAATTTAAGTAGTCGGGTTATAGTTTTATTTATAAAAAATATACTTATTAAAACAAAACGGTAGTAAGCCGGAAGCTCCACAGTTTTCTGTAGCCGTCAAATCCGTCGGACAATTACTAACAACACCTCTAACCGTGATTGCCACTACATAATGCATGTGACTCCTTCCACCCCCCAGTTTAACCCCACCCTCCTTAACCCCATCCCCCTTTAACCCAATCTATTGACCCCCTTTCGAAAGGGGGTTTCATTGGAATCGATTTTCATAATAATTGTTTTGTCACACGACACTTTTGTGTGTGCACCGCTCCACGGTTGTAATTCTATTTGGTTTTCATAATTCTGATGAAAGTTTTTCAGTTGGGCTTCGTCACTTCAAAGAAAGTAATGACTTTACATATTTTATAATACTAGACTGGGTCGGGTCGCTCTGTTGTCCCCCGCAATAATTCATTTAATATTTAAGTTTGAACTTTAATGTTCTTTTGCCTGGCAGATACAAAAAATAATAAAATGTGACACATATATATATATACCGAACCCGAAAACGGCTGCAAGTATTACCATGAAATTTTGGAGAGAGCTTTGGAGGTAAAATAAATCCAGGTAGGTCTTATCCCTGAGAACTGCGCATTTTGAAGCTATATCTTTTTCGCCGTGCAGCAATATATCAAAAAAATTGACTTTATTATGTCAGTCCGATTGGCAGGTTGATATGCATGTGTATAATATTCGCTTTGAAAATTCGGAATAGAATCCCGGTCAGATAAATATTTTTGTGATTCTTTTTTTTATCAGAATTCCGAGCGAACCTGGGTTACCCAGGTACTTAATAATGTATACTGGTGCATCATTTATTTAACGATGCGACCTTTACTACAGTATACCACGCCACTGTTGCAATGAATAGGTGTTTATCAAGACCACTTATCCACCGCTGGAGCCAGTTCACTACAGCCGAAGTACCTAAAGTGGAAGCGGACCAGAAGAGAGCCTTTGAAAATGGATAGTCGTTTTATACACTGGGTAACTGAGCCTCTTGTACCTCGGCTCGATTTTCAGTTATTTGTTATTTATTCCAATTTGACTTCCTACTATCTACTCTATAATAGAAAGTTTTTGAGGATGGATGGATGGATGTTTGTTACTCTTTCACACAAAAACTACTGTAACGTACTTTAGTATGGTAGTAGTTTATTCTCTGGATTAAAACATAGGCTACTTTTTATCCCGAAAAAGTTCAGTATTCCCGTGGGATACTGTACTTACGCGCGCGGAGCCGCGGGAAAAAACTAGTACTTTATATAAGCTATGTTTGTATAATTTGGAAGGTCGGTTATTTGGGTATACTTCACCAAAATATGATAAATGTACATAACATGCTTACATGTCTTTACGACGTTAAAAAAAAGGTCTAGAACTGGCCAAGGTACATCGGGTATATGGTACCTTAAAATTCCGGTTAAAAATGTATATATATATACTTGAAAATACTGTTAATATTTGATCTTTGAAAATCATATTTTTTATATAGCTAATATAAAATGTTTGTCACACAAAACAATTCAAACGTCGATAAAATCGGTGAACGATAACTTTATATATATATGGTCGGTAGAGACGTAGCGGACACCCTAGACATTGAAATCCAAAAGCTCAGGAATACCTAGAACAAGTCAACTGGGCAAGGAACGACCGACCGACCGACCGACCGACCCCCTACTTCACGATGGTTAGTTCCACTATTCTAGACGGCACCAAATTAAATCGAGGTATGCCATACTATCAGGAACGCACTTATAATTTGGCCACGAACGTTCCCAGTGTATTTTACGAAGCTGAGAAAGCGGTGGCTCAAACTATGAATAATTTAGTCCAGCATTTAACCCTCCACAGTCTATGCCTCAACACTAATTCGCGTTAAGCCCTGGACTTGTTCACAAAAGTTACATCGGCTTCGGTTTCGTAGCTTTTGTCCAAATGTAATTATTGCTAGTGCAATTGAGTTCTGAAATCGTGTCGGTGGTAGAATTTAAGTGGAGAAAGTTATTATTCGCTTTGGAAATTCAAATTATATTTTATTAAGCGCCTGCCAAAATATAATAGCTTATAAGCTCGTAAAAGTATATGGGTTATTAGTTTTCTTTTATGCGAGCACATAATTTTGGTACGCGTTTTTACTGCACTAATATAGTTTATTAACTTACTTATGTAGTAAGTAGAATTACTGTAAAATTTCGAGGTATCCTGGAATTTGAATTGTAAATTAAGTGTGTTTATCGTAAAATATTATAAAGTGGGATTGTTGTAATGGCTTAAAATTTTATAGAATTATGTTCTTAACTGTTTACAGTAATCAGATAGTTTAATCTTAGCTTTATGTCTTATTAAGCTATTTTAACGAGAAATTTTCATTTACTTGCTGATTATATAAAAACAAATGGAAAGCGCCATCTACTGAGCATTTTTTGCTTTCACTGGATTCTAAATTGATCTTACGTTCGCTAACTACAGAATAACGGCAGCAGATGACGCGTCGTGCGCAAGTTTACATAGTTTTATACTAGATGTCGTAACAGGTATGACGTTAACAGCAAACTTTATTTAAATTCTCGTTTTTTTTTTAAAATAAACCCTGTATTACATATAACGGCAATATTAAAATCTACTGATTCAAACGACGCATTTATTTACGTACGTACCTAGCGCCGGCAAGTAAAATGAATGGAAACGGAACCCTATTTTTTTAAACGGAACCCTAAGATAAAAGTAGCCTCTTTATGACATCAGCTATCTACCAGTGAAAGTCTGGATAAAATCGTTTTAGCTGTCTGAGAGATTAGCCGGAACAAACAAACAGGCAGGCCGACAAAAAAAATATGATTTTTTGGTGTAGTTCTTACCGTATAATCGATCCATGGTCTACGATGAAATATTAAGTCACACATTCGACACTAGTCTTGCGGATGGCCGGCGGTAATGGAGGTCAAATATAAGGAGGAGTCCTTTTTGCAAGTCGGTTAAAGGTATGTAGTCGGTGTACCTGGAACCCACCCGCACATTTTGTATTACCTACCTACTAAATTACAGACGAAGTTGCAGCAAACGTCTTTTATTAGGGTTCCGTAATACTCAAGCAACCCTTATAGTGTTGCTCTGTCCGTCCGTCTGTCTGTCTGTCTGTCTGTCCGAGCTTGTACCTTCTGTAATTATGAATACGAATGGATGAAATTTGGAATAGTTAGAGACTGTGTAATGTGTATAGATCTCGGTTTTGGCTTTATAAAATAGTATTAATTTTATAGTGTAAGGGTGGCTCTCCATACATGTGAATTTTTTCATTCTACCCCATTGTGGAGGAAATTGTCGAATAGGTCTTTTTAAATAAATGCAAGGTTTCATACATGACTTTTTTACAAAGTCAACCATTTTCGAGTAATCGGCCTGCAAAGTGGTTTATAAGTTTCAATTATCCTTAGGATATAATTAAAATATAAATCGTGACCTGCCGTGGAAAATTATATATTTTTGAGTATAAACACCAGGGTTTCGTCATGCCGCGTGGGTGCGCCGTATTAGGTGAGAGCCAGTGCACTCCTGATGGCAGGCCCTACTGTTTGCAAGAATCGGAGTTTGGACACCATATTAATATCACCTTTGTGAAGAACGCCGCGGCCGCTGGGGACGATAATTAGTTACATTTACTAATTATTAACTAGCTTTACTAATTTGCTATACCTGAACAGTGAACATAGGCATTCCTACTGCGAGGCACATACATTAGACATATTGTTTATTTGTCCGTCCATTCGTCCGGGCTTGCCCGGATTGGTCCTAGTTTAGGCCAGGACTGTATGATCCGGAATCCGGAAGGCCAGAGGAAATGGTGAGCACTGAAAATAGAACTCTGGAATAATAGAATAGAGTGGAAAATCGAACACGTGAGTGTCGAGTTGTCAGATTTGACATTAGACTTGACACTCGTGTGTTCGATTTTATACTGTATTACCTCCATAGAGCAGGTCTTAAGTAGTGTGCATAGTACCATAGTACTGAAGCTAAGTTCTACATAACCTGCTTGAAGACACTTAGGGTCAGTGCCTACCGAGGCGCGACGTGGCTCGCACTTTTAGATAGGGGCACAAGATATCACTCCATTTTCTAAACAAAATGATACAAGTTTCATTCCATGAATGTAAAATAGCGCGCGGCGTCACGCTACGCGACACTGTATATCTTACTACTATTATTATAATATATGGATGGATGGATGAATGCATAGATGGGTTGATGTTTGTTACTCTTTCACTACTGAACGGATATTGATGAGGTATGGTTGTGGTTAAAACTCTGGATTAACACATACTTCGGCTTCTTTTTATCCCGAAAAATTACAGTGTTCCCGTGGGATACTGTATTTACGCGGGCACAGCCGCGGGCAAAATCTAGTTGGTTACACATTATTGCAGTGTCTTCAACTCTTCAAGCGAAGTCGCGCGCGTCGCGTCTAGGTGTGAACTCCAAGTTTCAAAAACGTAATTTGTGTAACTTCTGTAACCACAGCAGTTGTCAACTCGCTGTAACAAACAAGCGGTGTCATTGAGCACTCCTAACAGCTAGTACAAACAGCGACGCTGCCAGTTAGAGCGCTCCGTCTACGGGCGGCTCCAATTTCCAGAGCCAACAGATGGATTTGGTCATGTCAGTTGCTCGTCACGCGCTAACATCACAAGGATGTTTTAATTTAGAACTCATCATCATCATCATCGACGACTAACGTCCCGAGACCCATCAGTTGGGACCGTATTTACCTACCGTATGTATATTTTATATTAGATATGTATTATAAGGTTATTTAAAATCGATGACGGAAATTTTTGGCATAAAATGCCTATGCCTATATAAAACTCCGAGCAAAGCCAGGTCATGTTGCAGGTAAGTACTTATTTTTTAAAAACGACATTGCTGTTATAACAATATATCATATTCTACCCCGCGAGATGCTACGGGATTGTAGAATAATCAATGATTTAAAAACTAAGGATGGGCTACGACGTACATTTGACAGGAGGATATCAGGAGATTATTATATGTCAAACCTCGAATGTAGTTTAAATGTGGACACTTTTTGCCTCATCTATAATGTAATAATAGGTATATGATAGCAACACCTAATTATATATTCACTGCTTTGCTGCAGTACATCTTCCACTAAATGCGTAAAATCAACCGCATTATATAAACTTGAAGGTGCTAGTATTCTGGAAAGGAAAAACATTAGCCCCTGGCTTGCGGCATAAGAACGCGTGTTTGTAAACAAATGAAAAAACCGTTGGCTTTCGAGAGGAAACCCCAGACACCACGTGCACCGCCTTAAGGGTACTTAGGGCCATATTTTTGGACCTATCCATGACGCTTATTTAGCAAGGGGCATCTCATTTGGCTCGGTTACGTAACCGCGCGGTTTCCTTATACGCGCGCCGTTTTTACACGCTGCATATGGACTAGGTAAGATTCTTGAAACGATACTTATTTAGCGTTGCTGTAGTTTTAATTTCTGCTAAGGAAATTATCTTTTGATACAATAATTATTTAAGCGTGTAAACATTTTCTCACAAGAAATTCCTTGGTCTCTGTAGGTAATGTACTTCTACATCATGTCTAATTTTGAAGTAGATTAGGTATTTATTTGTATTTAGAATCATAGTAACATGTTTATATTCTATTGCTCTTAATTTTCAAAAAAAGAACAACGAGAAAAAATATACTTTAAATTGAGATAACTAATAAGTAGTTTCTAAAATAAAAAAATTAAAATAATTAGTGTTCTATGTTATAACTAGATGGCGTTGTACTGGCGTTATGAAAACTTAACACGAGTTTCATTCGTGACTCTTGAATCGATTTGCTAAAATTCTATACATAATATTTGAGGAGGTTTTTTTCACAACTTGATTAATCTACTTTTTGTGTTTTTACACAAGCTGAGAAAATAGTTAAATGATTTTTCGATTTCCATAAGGAATTTATCTATTTTTGACGAAATCATGAATTTTAATCTTTTTTTTCTGGTGTAATTATCAAGTTAAATGTAAATTTGAATGTTATCAAAAAAATCAGTTTGTTCATTTAGGTCCAGTGGTATAATAGACTTCAGGACGGAAGTTAGTTTATTCAGTCTATCTTTTCCGATACAACATACCGATACCGAGTACAGTGTACTAACAAAATTAAAAAATGAAATAGCGACGGAAAGTGGAATACAGAATTGCATTTGAAATGGAGAAGCGAACAGAAGGGAAAATATTGAACTGCTGAATTTACATGCAAAATGGCGGGCTGTTAGAAATGTCCAAACTTTTGCTATTTCAGGACATCCATTTTTAAATTCAACTTGTTCACTAGAAACTTGGACGAAGAATATAGGTAGGTGCATGCAAACACTTAAGTTGTCTAAATTCAATTATGCAAGTACGTTGGTTGTTATTTTTGGCATTATGTGAATAAGATGTACGAATTATGACTATAACATTCCAATGAAATGAGTAAGTGAGTGCGTTGATAGTAATGTAAATGTCATTTGTGTATTAAGCTTCTACAAAAACAATGGATACTTACACAAAAGTAATATCTGACTTATAGACATCCTTTCTTCCCCATTAGCATGTCGTAAGGACACTAAGGAATAGACGACATGTGTCATCTTCTGCTAATTGCCGGGTGTCTTTGCTATTGGTTATTCACCGGAGACTAAGAAGCTAACGGCTAAAAGCTAAGCTATGCCAAATGTGTAAAGTAATGAAAACGTTGTTTACCTCTAACTTTTTTCTATTTAGATAATAGAATTGTTTAACTTTTTATATATTTATTAACTCGTGTTTCACAGTGTTTGTCGCAGAACTCCTCTGAAACTTCTTAAATCTATGATATTTTGCAAGTGTATACGGTGGATATAAGAATAGGATGCAATCTATTTTTCATACCCCTTAGTGATAAAGGTGGCCCGCCCCAATATTTTTTTTCTTACATTTTAAGATTCGGCATTAAAACACATACAACTTTAAATTTTCACCTTCCTGTCACCTACCTCCATTGTTTAATAGCGATATTTGTTTTGTTGTTGTTTAATGCAACATTTTATACGACTAAAGCAGACTTATATTTATATATTTACATGCTACTTAATAGTTTAGAAAAAGGTGTAAGGTTCAACGGTTCCAAGGCAAGTAAGTTTAATATTTATGTGGTCAGTTACTTCATCAGGTGCATAAAGCATGGAAAATAAACCAATCATTTCTTTGCTACCTAAATATTATCTATACCTACTTCTATACTAATATTAAAAAGAGCAAAAGTTTGTTTGTGTGCATGTTTGTTTACATTGAATAGGCTCCGAAACTTGGCATTTGATAAAATTTGGCAGAAATATAAAGTAGACCACGGGAATGGACATGGGCTACTTTTTATCGTGGAAAAATGTACGGTTTCCTCAAGATTCACTTTTGCGCGCACGAAATTGTGGGCAACATCTATGAAAATATATTTAGGTAACAAGATTTGACCGCGGACAGTAGTTTTTACGGGGATGGGAAAAAAGTAGCCTATGTGTTAATTCAGAGCTTAAACCACTACCATACCAAACTTCCACATTCGTAATTGTAGTGGAATGAAGCTTAATAGTCCAACTTTAAATTAAAACTAAAGAAAAATAACCTAACCAAAAGCATGACAGGACATGTCTAGCGAGGGTTCCGTAACTATAACCGCGCAATAGGTTTTTTTCGAATTACTTTAAAAGTTATTGTCCGATTTCGCTCAAAATAATTTTCCTATTAAGTTTTTAGCATGGTCCATCTGCATGGAAATTTGCAAGTTTCTATCTCCTATAGTTTAGAAATACCAGGGGGGACCAACTTACAAACCACTTTGGAAGGCGATTACTCGAAAATGGTCGACTTTGTAAAAAAATCATTTAAGAAACCTTACATTTGTTTCAAAGGACCTATTTGACGATACCCCATACGATGGGGTACAATCATTTTTTTTTTATCCCCACTTCACTTGTATGTAGCCACCCCTAAACTATACAATTATTATTATTTTATCATGCCTAAACTGAGATCTATACACAATCTGTAACTATACCAAATTTTATCCAATTATATTCATAATTATTACAGAAGCTAGCTAGCCTTTAGGGGTTCCTGTGTATCACGGGGCTCTAAAAACGAAATTAAACTTTAAAATATATTTTACTTTCTATTGGGTTAAATACAGACGGACAAGCTCAAGGAATTTCTAGTGGAAAAGTTTTCGACTGTGAATGGATTTTAAAATTTTCTCTTAAACTTAAACTTTCTTTATCATTGTACAAAGTTAAATACGGTAAAAAAAGTATTTCTTCTTTTGAAAACTAAATAATTGTTGATACATTTAAAGCCTTTTCAGTATAAGATATCCTACTACTGTTATAAATGTGAAAGTTTGTGAGGATGGATGGATGAATGGATGTTTGTTACTCTTTCAAGCAACAATTACTAAACGGATTTTGATGAAATTTGGTATGGTAGTTGTAGCTTGAGCTCTGGATTAACGTAGACTACATTAAATTCCGAAAAAGTACAGTGTTCACGTGGGATACTGTATTGACGCGGGTGGCGCAGCGCGCAACAGCTAATTAAAAATAAACTGCGATCCGTTCTTGGTCTCAGATACGTTCTAAGGAATATAATACCCTCATATTATTTACTTGCGATAAGTTTTGTATGGTAGAGAAATATCAAACGAACACATAGGCAGCAGTAGCAAAGGTTTCTCGAAGTTCTCCATCAAAGGGAAGACCTACACTGTCGATGTAAGATCAATTGCAGAACTTATTTTAATACTTATGCTAAGAAATTTAGTACCTCGGACAGCAAAGTTGTCGTGTTCATAAGCAGGTACAATTAAGTGTTCATGATCTATAAGTCAAATGTTGTGGGTCACGGAGTTACAAACTGTACCACACTGTACACGTGTAGCCGGTGTGAATCGTGTTATATACACACGTCGCTACTGATAAGCAGTAGCATGTTGCACAACTCCATTCCTGTCGGCTTCACTTCCCACTTACCATATGAAGACCCTCATCTAAACCCCTGCCCATTATAGGCTAGGTCTTCCCATGTCTATCATTATAGACGTTAGTAACAACATGGCTAGTGGTCCGGTAGCCATGACGACGGCTAACGGTAGCACCACCTGATGTTCACGTACTTCCTCCATATTGTGATGCGGCGTGCGCCCGCGCAGCTAACTGTGCACGTCCTTCCGACGGAAGTATAAGGCACACTGAGTGCGCACGTCCCGCGGACGGTGGAGGAATATGATTGACATTGAAATCTCGTGTCACCTATGGCCCTACCCTCAGATTAATAACTATAGCGTAGATACTCGGCTATTGGCAAGAGAAGGAACATCGTTCTTTATTATTAGTGCCATAAAATACACCGAAGGACACCAAAAGTCCACCAAAGGAGTGACAACCTTAAAGAAAAACGAATGACATTTATTTGCTTTCTCTTTCACTCTTATAGGTTTTTGCTGTTGATGTCCTGTGAGACAGATAGCTGATTACGCCTTCGATTTTACTGCTTCTTGCATGTTTATTCTTTTTCCTAGGCCCTTGTGAAGAATATACATCCATGTATATTATACTCCTTCCTAGGAGCACTAAAGTTCCCTCTTCCTTCTTCCAAGGGAATGTACATGGAAGGAACACTAAAGTTATCAGATTCGATAGGTTTTTGTACTTAGGTTGTTATTATGGTTGTAACGTTAATACGACGTACGAATTACGACTTTATAGCATTCATTAAATAAATAACATCGTATTAGGTATATTGATAGCAATATAAATATAAAGATTAAATAATAATAAGGATTCAACACTGGCTATGAAAATTTTTTAGATATAAATGGATTGAATAATTATTGGACATCTCTTTTTTTCCCATTAGCATGTCGCAAGGAGAATAAAGAGCGATATATTATGTATTTTCTCTCGCTAATAGTCGGGTATCTATGCTATTAATCTAAGGCCCTACGAATCTAGGGCTATAATTAATCAGCCATAATATTTAGTTAGTCCAGTATTATAGGCATAATATTGAGTTACTTAAGTTATATATTGCTTCCACAGCGATTTCGGTAGCGGAGGCTGGTTTCATTGTAACCAAGAATGTGTGTGCAGTACACAAGACGACACTCTCTTCCCTTACTCTCGTAATCCAGTGGGACGGATGACCGACACGACTGGCGAGAGATCAGGCGCAGGACCGACTTTTTACGTAGCCATCCGACGCTTGGATCATCTTTCTTGTCAGACAATCAGGTGATCAGCCTGCATTGTCCTAACCAAACTTTAAAACAACATTTTTTTTGTTTCAAGCTCTAAACCACGGGACCACGGAGGACCTTAGTGCCGAGTTCACTGCTATACCAGTTTTTATGCTTGTCTGTTTGTGCTGTGCTTTCGTTTTGAGATTAATTTTATTGGCACGTAAAATAAATTACCTTTTATTTTTTTCTGTAACCTATCCCTGATTCTTGATAACTTATCCCCGTGTTATTTGTATTTTATATTATAATATACTTACATTTATTTGTACTGTTGTCTATTTCATTCTACATTAGTTAAGTAGGTAAGTTCTTTCTTTTCCGCAAGTTTAGTGAATCGTTATTACATTTTATCTATCTACAATTATAAAATTTTGGATGGATTTTTGGAAGAATGCCGATACAAGGATTAATTCTAGCTTAAGGATTTCTAGTTTAGGGGCGATCTTAGGTAGACTGAAGATTTGTCACTAACTATATTAGTAATTTTCCTTTAGGGCTTAAGTAGACCAGTAAAATAAAATCAATAACCAACAAAACTCGAAGTTCCTGATGACATAGTACCGCATTTCCCGCATACACTATGCGACATGTATGTTACGTATACCATGTAGGCCTAACGCGGGCGCTCGTCCGCCGGACGTGGAAAGTGAGCTCTATATGGGGAAGTGTGCCCACTATGGGGAAGTGTCCCCCATATGGGAAGTGGGACTCGTGTGACTGCTACACATACATGGCAGTGAGTCTAGTAAATAATCGTGTATTATTATCGTAATGCGTTACATGTAGGTATACTAAATATTTAACGAATTAAAAATAGGGTCAAATAAAGTAATCTTATTCTGAATTCTGAAACTGAAGATTTCAGAATATTAATACAATACAAATAGTTTATTGACCATAAAAAATGTACAAATTATTACATGCAAGATGTTGCAAAAGAAAATCGCGCGGGAACCGCTCATTTTGCCGAGATAAAAATTAGCCTATATCTTTCCCCGTGCCCTACTCTAATCCAAATGTAATTTCGGAGCTTGTAAAACAAACAAACATGCAAACAAATCTTTGCTCTTTATAATATATCAGTATAGAAGTATCGGTCGCGTAAACTATGCAATGCCTGTCCTATGGGAAATGTTAAAAGGATACAAGGATAAAAATTACGGCTAACAATTTAAATAAAAGAAAAAAAAAACCTTACGTGCTTTATAGTTTCCGAGAAGAAAAAACTCAAAGCATAGCGTGATCACAAAAATTTAAAATGAAATACAATAATAGGCTACTTGACTCATAGTTAATTTCATACATTGAAGGAGTATTTCCTTTACTACTTGACTCAGGTAAACGTATTCTTGCGATATCATAAATTAAAATCTTAAGATTGATAAATAAAGTTGATTTCAATATGTTATAAACAATGTATTAGTATTTTTGTATACTTATTTTTTGTATGTTTTTACTGTATTTATGTTTTTTAATTTCTACTGATGACAACACCTCGAAGTAACTTCCGGCAAGGATGTGACGACACAAACACACTAAACACATACACACATTTATGTCAAAACCTCAAACGGAACGTCACACAGCCATTTTGTCTGAGCGGACAATAGCACAGATTATATATAGTACTAGTATGACGTCACAGCACAGATAATCTATCAACCAACATCGCGAATGTGTTTTCGGGGTTTTTAAAAAGTGTATTTTTTTTGACGTGATAACGTCTTATAAATCGGAGCCAGCTGCACGCACGAAAAAACATGACTCATGCGTTACCTGTTACCCTTTATCGTTACCAAGTACCAGCGTTAGCTCGCATTGCCTTTACCTCATTATTATTATTATTATTGTTGTTGTTGTAGTTGTTGTTGTTGTTGTTGTTGTTGACGTTGTCACGTTCAACTATCGTCAGTAAACCGACTTTACAGACAACCGGTATGTTTTTTTGTTAGTTTTTAGGTTTTCAAATTAATGTAATTTTTTTGTGTAGTGAAACAATTATAAAGCGTTTAGGACATAAATAAAAACAGGGTCAAGTAGCCGATTCACATAAAAAGGCTATAATTATTCACATAAAAAGGTTTGTGGTCAATTTTCAGTAACTTTGTTGTATTTATCATCAGCAAAAAAAGTTTTTCTTTTATCTTATAGATTTGTGAGCGATATCAGACAATACAGTACATAATTAAATAAAAATCAACTTTAAAAAATTTAACTATCCCCGACGTTGCCAAGCACTCTCGACACGTCAGCTTTCAAACGAAAAAAACGGATAAAAAGCGGTTCATCTGATTGGAAACTTCTATCACAGATTTTAGAAAGACGAACAGATAAACAGCTACATAGTTGGATAGAGTAGTTTGTAGCAACAAGCATACGGTGTGTCCACGATTGTGTGGAAAAATTGTGGGCCGTTGAAGGGGACGTCAAAATTTTCATATTTGGATCGACTACAAATACACTAACACACACAGAGACACGTCAAACTCATACATGCGTCTGTTGCGTCGGTTTTTAAAAATGCCTCTTGCTGATAAATCCTATGAATAAAATAACATTCTAACTTGCAATTATTTTCCATTCAAATATGATACCGGCAATACTCAAAATTTATTTCACACGTAAATGGCTTAACAGCTCCTAACAGACAGTTATTAATTGTAAATCAAACACCAGATACACAAACTGGAAGTCACGCTTTTCCGCAAATACTTTCAGAACTATTCCCTCAAATATCTCGACATAAAAACTAAATGGTAAAACATTCTACAGCAAGATAATTCAAGGATTCAATAAATTATGTACTACTTGTTTGAAGCTAGATACATATTTTTTCCGCGATAGGTGTGTCTGACTCCGCCTTACGATATTCGTATCACGTAGGAGTTTTTTAAAATAAATCGTCCTGGATGGAATCCGTCGTAAATACCGTCGAATGCATTAAGACGGCGGTTTTTGTGGCGGGCACGGCGGTAATTGTAATTAACATAAGATTTGCGGTAATAACTGGGCGCTCCCGAATCGGCGGGGCGGGTTTTTGCCGTGCATCCGAGATAGTACGCTCGACGTATGAACACACAGGGGAGCATTTCTCACTGCTCGTATTGTCAGAGCTTTAAAAAATAAAGAAGACCACGCTAAAGCTAGCCTTCCAATGCACGCGACGCGCGATGCGATAGCGCGACCCGAGACCGAAAAAGGGTCGCGGAGCTACTGCTTAGTATGAATTTATATGGAGCATTAAATAATCCCCGCGACCCGCGTCACGAGACCATTAGGCGTGGCCGGAGAACCTGATTCGCTGATTTCCTGGTCGCGGTCGCGAGTCGCGGTCTCGCGTCGCGGTCGCATAGATCGGAAAAATGTCTTAAAAGACACCTTTTGTCTAAAAGAATATTGCATTTTGCCGTGGTAAATGGTATTACAACGCTAATGTAGGAATTCACGATTTTACTATGTCAAGGCAATGCGTTGTTTGACATGACCAATTTTAGTTTCGCGTTAAGAGGCCAGTGAACGGTGCGTACATATGTATGTTTGACATATGACCGTGTTCATTAACCAATTAACGTAAGCCATTTTGGCACATGTACGCATGATTCGCTGTCATCTCAACGCGAACAGAAGCTATTTGATGACTCGTTTAATTGATTTAACTCAAAAATCTAAAAGCACCTACATAATAAAAAGAATACTTCATGCAACTCACTCTATCACTATGTTAAACGTGATTTTCACATCTACTCAACTTTTCCCGTCATAATTACCATGTAAAGACAACAATTTGCATAGCAGAAGACGGTCATTTTAATATTCATATCATAGTTACAACCTTAACTTTTCACTATGGTACTGCAGCAGAATACATTCACAAACAGGAAAATTCATTTTAGTTCCCTACAAAATAACCAGTCCTCTTGGAAGTCGGTTAAAATATATTGCTGTGATTTTCACCCCGTGTGGGTTCACTACTTGGGAGACAGTTCTCCGCCCGTTACTTACTACTGCGGCCTCCTTACACCACGCGACCGGGACACGATATCGTAGAGATAAACGGGAGGATAATTTGGGAAATTGATTAAGATGGGAGAGAAAAGACGGGAATGTCTATAGGTGGAGCGTGAAGAGAAAAGTAGAAAGATATTCATTATTTAAAATAAGCAGAAGATTATGTTGTTCGCAAAAGTATATAGCTCTTACTCCTGTCGTTGCTCAGTGAAAACTGAATATCCAACTAGTGGAGTCATACTAAGGCTGGGACTTTATGAACCGGAATCCGGCGGGCCGGTGAGAATCCAGAGCACTGAAAATAGAACACTGCGCTAAAACAATAGAGATGAAAATAGAAAATAGAGTCGAGTGTCGAGCTGTTATATTACGAGGGCGGGTCAATAAGTCCGTGACTTTTGGAATAAAACACAGATTTTTTGATAAATAAATCATTTTATTTTTCAACGTAGTCCCCCTTGAGCTCTATACACTTTGTCCAAAGCTTCTCCAATTTTTTTATCCCTTCCAAAAAATATGATTTGTCGAGGTCCTCAAAATAGGCCTTTGTTTGCGAGATGACTTCATCATTGGAGTCAAATCTTTTTCCACCGAGCCATTTTTTCAGGTTTGGGAACAAGAAGTAGTCACTCGGAGCCAAATCTGGAGAATAGGGTAGATGTGGGAGCAATTCATAGCCCAATTCATGGATTTTTGCCATGGCAACTGCACATGTGTGCACCCTTGCATTGTCTTGGTGAAAAAGAACTTTTTTCTTGGCCAAATGAGGTCAGTTTTTTTTCAAATCCTCATTGAAGCGGTCCAATAAGTTGGCATAATATTCCCCATTAATTGTTCTTACCTTTTAAAGATAGTCAATGTGGATTATCCCACGTGCATCCCAAAAAACAGTCGCCATAACTTTATTGGCTGACAAACCCACCTTGGCCTTCTTTGGCGCCGATTCACCCTTAGAAACCCACTGTTTTGACTGTTGTTTGGTCTCTGGTGTGTTGTGATGGATCCATGTTTCGTCAATGGTTACAAAACGGCGCAAAAACTCCTCCATATTGTGATTAAACAACGCCAAACCTTCCTGTGAAGTTGTTACACGATTGCGTTTGTGGTCGACTGTGAGCAAACGCGGCACCCATCTTGCGGAAAGCTTTCTCATGCCCAAGTGATCATTCAAAATTGAAACCACTGAGCCATGCGAGATGCCTATGGCTTCCACAATCTCTTGCACTTTCAATCTTCGGTCGGCCAACACCATATCGTGAATTTTTTCGATTGTTTCGGGTGTAGAGACCTCAACTGGGCGTCCAGGACGTTCGGCATCTTCAGTGCTTGTACGGCCACAACGAAATTCAGTAAACCACTTTTTTACCATTGAAATCGATGGTGCAGAGTCCCCATAGTATTTATCAAGCTTAGCCTTGGTCTCGGTAATGGTTTTTTTTCGCAAAAAATAATGCTTAATAAGCACACGAAATTCACTTTTTTCCATTGTTTCCTCAAGTTACTGGATAGTCTGATAAAGATAGCTGTAAAACACAAACTAACTGACGCAGCAAGTTCAAATTTTGATAGGAGTCAACTGACAGAAGCCTGTTGACAGGAGTAGTGTTGCTTTTTCAGTAAGGAGGTTAGAAATTCAAAAAGTCACGGACTTATTGACCCGCCTTAGTATATGACATTGACATTTGACTCGACACTCATTTGTATTCGATTCGATTGTGTTCGATGTTAATTGTGACATTTTTCGTGAGAACAATGATTTACATAAGCGCAGTATTTTGAAAGTTAATAAAATCAATTTTGTATTACTTTTTCAACTGCTGTGACGTCACTCGTGCATCATTTTGGGTATGGAACGTTTTTAATGCTCAACGTCAACGGTTGATCGTAAATATGCCATTGCACAAAAAGTATTTCCCAGCTTATTATCTAATTTTCGAAAAGCCAATTAAAAAAAACTATGCATGCTCACCATTGTCATTGTCCAACAATAAATCTCTTCCAGAATCGTATCCTTTAAAGCAGTGATTCCTACGATCCTTACGTTGATTTTTTGCGGTGCGCGTAACGCGATCGTCTCATGTCTCCGTTTTTCTCGTCCTATTAAGGCTGTGTGTACGCGCAGGCATCGGGCTGGCACGAGACAGGCAGGCGACGGGGGACAGTGTATATGATGGAGTAAATGCCAGAATATCATCATCACTGTATAATAATCATCGTCTTATAATCTCTAGGGTGCTACTCAGCTTTTGAGGTGATGTTTTTGGCTTGTGATTAACATGAGAGTAAACAAACAAACACGGTAATAATATATATGTATGTTACACCCCCTAGGGTAGTCAGTAAGGGGTTTGTTGATATAGGGAAACTTTACCAGGGGTTCGTGGAACCAAACGTTTGAGAAACCCTGTGCCCTTAAGAATAGCTACATAAAGGCCAAAAATCAGTATTATAATGATCAACCTCTTTCAGGATGCCATGCATCTAGGGGCTGTGAGAGAAAGGTCGTTGATTATACAGGCTTACATCCTACTACTATTATAAATGTGAAAGTTTGTGAGGATGGATGGATGTTTCTTACTCTTTCACGCAAAAACTACGGAATGGATTTCGATGAAATTTGGTATGGTTGTAGTTTAAGCTCTGGATTAACACACAGGCTACACATTCATCATAGAGTTCCCGTGGGATACTGTACTTACGGGCCGAAGCTAGTATTATACTAAGGCACGACACCCACGCTACTGTAACGTGCACGCAATTTACTGAGGCCTGCGTTTTTCTTCCCTTCTTCTTCTTCTTCTTCTCAGTCTTCTGAGCACCTATTTAACCAACGTATTGAAACTACGCTTAACGCTGAGATACAGTTTCGATCTGACTGCCCGTTCTAACATTGAATAATAGGGAGAGAGAGCGAATGCGGGCTTAGCGTTGGCGCGTTTAATAATAATAATATATTTATGTATCTCTCCCAAAAATTACAAAAGCAATTTATGGGAGACGTGGAGCCCAAACTCAGCCTGAGCCTGCATATTGGTATTATCTTATCTATATAAATCTTTATTATCTATATTTATTATCTATGAAAAAAAAAATTACATCATAAAGGACCATTTTCCGCGCAACAATTACGGCGGCGACCAAAGACAAAATTAGGCTAGATGTAAGCGTAATCACACAGCAAAGATCACATATCTGCAGGAGGTGGGGTAAATTCTCACATTTCAACGAATATTCATTAAAAAAAAGTATGACTAACAACGCACTGGATATCTCCAATTCTCCATGATTCCGAATGAAAATAATTATAGGAGATACAATGTGTATAAGAATCGTACAATCTATTAGCATTTTAATTTGTGGTCGATACTTTTTTTAACAGCTGTTCATAAAAGCCTAGTGTATTTATTTGGAGTGCGTTTGAAAAAGTTTGGTGAAAACGGGGCTAGCGGCCGAATACTGAAACGCTAATCAAAATTAAGATCCCTCCTTATCACAGGCTGTCGCTGTCTCTGCTAGCCAAAATGGCAAAGACAGCATGTAACTTGAGCGTTACTTGTATTAACTATCGTTCCAGTGTTCGGCCGTAAGACACTCAGATCACTGCCCGAAATCCCGAACTAATATTCACATTTGGCGGTGCTATGCACGTAAAACCTTTGTGTGGTTTATGACATCATAAAATTCAGTGGACCTATTAGTATTCATGGATTCTATGACATAATATATCCCTAGAGTTTTACTCATTAATCAAAGTATGTGTTTGTTAATGAAAGTCTTGTCTGTGTGCGTCTGTGCGTGTGTGTCATTGCGTCTGCTAGGACATAGGACAATGATCGCCGGCTATGGACAGCGGATGCGACGCTTTAGGAAGTGGTCAGTCCCCGAATACTGATTTTGTACGGTCACCACACGAGTGTTGTATAGAGAGACAAGGCTTTAGTGGCGAATACGATACCGCTAATAGAAAAAAGTAATACTTACCTATATTTTTAACCCCCGACAAAAACAGTGTGTGTGTGTCTACATGTGTCCGTGGCAACCAATTTATATCTACATAGTTTTTTTTCGTTTAAAAGCTGACATGATAGAGTGTTCTTAGCTATAATACATCATCATCAGCTCGTTCACTGCTTGAAAATTCGGGGCCTACTTAATTTTTTAAATTTTGGTAATGTATTTTGATAAACAATCACAAGATTTGGCGTATACTAAAAGTAATTAACCTTACTTTATATTATAACTTCACAACTTTGCACATATCCTGGTGACTCTGCGATCAGTATTATAAGAAGTAACTGCTGATGATTGGTCATAAGACCAATGGCCAAGATGGCAAGATGCTATGACATAACATAATATGAATTCAAGCGATTTTAAATGATACAACACTATCCGCGTTCATCCCACCCCCATGGTGATCACAGTAATAATTTGACGCGCGTGCCCAAATGTGGTCCACATTATACAATAATGCGGCATACACACTACAGACTCGCGAATTGTGCTGCATGTTAATGGCTGGAGATCGGAAACTTATGGCCTTCCCCCCCCCCCCCCCCCTCCCCCCGACAAAACAGTGTCATTTCAGTAATTTGCCTACATAAAACGAGAATGACACTCTTATTTTGGAAGTATGACGTACTATTGACAGAAAATCATACAACAAAAAGTTACGCCATCTTGGTTTTCACCATACCTCAAATGTCAGCCATCTTGAATTCACCATACTTCAAATGTCAAAATGGCCTCAAAATCTCCAAAAATGGAGCCGTTTAAGTGGAGACAGTTTTTGCCTCAACATGCCTCGTCTATATATACGTCTATGGGGAGAGTTGATAAAACGATATGTTGCCTCTAAAATATTAATTAAGTAGCGACCCTTGTTCTAACGTAAGTACTTAGTAAGTACCTTGTTCTTCGTTCTGTTTTATAAAATGTCTGCAAGTTTTTGACGACCTCTGTGGCTCAGTGGTTAGCGAGTCGGCGCTAAAGCCGGAGGTTTGAATTTTTCTTTAAGGCAGCCACAGACGAGATGCCGATCGTTTCAGTTAGAACTGACGCCTGAACGGATTCGAGCCCATACACGGAAAAAATCGCATCCGACCCAACTGACGTCAGTTCGGCCTGAACGGATTCGAGCACACACACGACACGATTTTGCATCCGTTCATACCGAACTGAAGGCAGACCGGACCATGTATGGGCCCCTTTACTCCCGACGAAGAAACAAAGTTTTCATGCGCGACTTCGTGACTTTTTCTTGACCCAGGATCAAGGATGTGTATTAAATATGTGAATTATATAATATCCAGTATAGCAATATCCAAGTACATTTATAATTAAAACCTCTACTTGCCTAACCCTACCCGGGTCATAACAGTTATCAAACCCGGGTAACGATAACCCGGGCTTGACCCGGTTGGTATAATATTACCCCGTGAATAATAAACATGTGTGAAGTGTTGTTAATAGTTACGAGTGAAATGGGGTGAAGTGGCCAATTATTGGCACTTTGCGGTTAATTAATTACTGACGTATGATTCGTAATGTTAAACTATTATTGGTATTAGTAACGCTTGGTAGGTATACTAACCTTTATGGAATACTAAATGCAACTTCGCTAAGGCCCGCGGAAATCCCGGAACCGTAGCTATTGCTGCGATATAAAGTAGCCTATGTGTTAAACTCCTACTCTGGTAGTATCGGAGCCTATTCAATACAAACCATCTCAATCTTTCCTGTTTATAATATTAGTATATAATATGACGAACTATGTGGTTGACGCTCAAGCCAGAGGTGGCGGGTTCGAATCCTGCCTAAGGAACAAAAAAGTTTTCTGTGGTCCTATCTATATACGAGAAATAAAAGAGAGTCGTGTTAGTTACACTATTTATAACTCAAAAAGAAGTTACACTATTTAGAACTCGGAACGGCTGAACCGATTTGGCTGAAAATTTGTGGGGAGGTAGCTTAGAACCAGGAAGCCGACATAGGATTTTTTTCCCGTTCCCCTGGGATGTGAAATAAAGTTTATAAAATGTGTGATTTGTTATGGAAAATTACAAAGTAATTGGAAAATCGTATCTTACTTACACATACAACACTACGACTTGAGACCGGCTGGACCGATTTCGCTAATTTTGGTATTGGAATTTAAACAGTGAGAAATATTGGAAAAATTGCGGGGAAAAATTAACACTATATTTATAGGTGCGACAGAACAACGTGTGTCGGGACAGCTAGTAATATCATAAAAATATTAAATATATGTATAATATAAAAGTATTTAATATACTTTCCGTTGTCTGGTCCCCGTAACACGAATTCTTCGGTTACGGGGCCAGATTACTCCGTCCATAGATACTATTATTAGATAATTATAATAATACATATTATTATATTATAATGAATGTGACATAATTCCCATATGCCACATTGCATACAGTATTCTCTACGTCAAACGTATTATCTGTACATGTGTCTGTATGTGTATCGTATCACCTAATCATCTTGTTATAATCATAGCAGCAAATATAACTGATAGCGCCCTCCTGGTAACTTGTTATAGTAGACAATGGTTCATAACTTGCAGCAGAGATTCCCAAAGTGGGTTCCGCGGCACCCAGTCATCGGGGATCCGCCAAAATTATTTATTACCTATTCAAATTGAGTAATGCCAAAT
Source organism: Phengaris arion (assembly GCA_963565745.1). Taxonomy (NCBI): domain Eukaryota; kingdom Metazoa; phylum Arthropoda; class Insecta; order Lepidoptera; family Lycaenidae; genus Phengaris; species Phengaris arion. Next base: position 2,496,814 of record OY751445.1, read on the forward strand.
TAGGTTTAAAACTAGAACTGGGTAACTGCTTCAGTGGCGTGGGGTTCCTATAAGTCCATTCCTATCGGCTTCACTTGCCACTTACCTTTTGAAGACCCTCATCCAAATCCCTACTCATTATACAGGCCAGCCTTCGCCCCTCCTGTGCTTTGCTCGGAGTTCTGATAACTATGAGAAAATAAAAATATTCACAAAAATATTTGTCTGGCCGGGAATCGAACCTACTTCCGAATTATTGAACAAAGCAAAAAATATACATACGCATACCAAACTGTCAATCGGACTGACATACTAGAGTTGAAGTTATTGATATATTGTTGCACGACGAAAGAAAATACAAACCTACATAGATAATAAATCCGCAGTTTCCCAGGGATAAGACCTAGCTAGTACGATTTTTCTCGCCGAAATCTCCCTGCATACTTTAATACTCTAATGAAATTTATTTTACGGTAATACTTGCAGCCGTTTTCGAGAAACCGATTATACTATTACTTACTGAATCTTGTTAAAAGTATAAGATTATTTTGAAGTAGCGCAAAACATGGGATTAGAAGGACTCATTTATTTTGTATTTGTTACTTTTATGTAAAATTTTCACAGATGATGTGTATTTTCTGCCGCTATAACAACAAACAAAAATTAAGTGGTGCTCTCTTACAATAGTGTTCTTTTTGCCATTTGGTACGAAACCAATCGTGCGCGAGTCCGACTCGCACTTGGCCGGTTTTTTGTATAAATCCAACCAAAGATTATTATTGAATTTTGCAACTAACCAATTCCTTACACCTAAATATATTTACATGGGACACACTTAACATAGGCGCATGCCCTTTTCCGGTGACGACTTGTTTGTCACTCGTATTTGAATTGAAAGCCCTCAGCTATCAGCCATCGGGGTATATTGTATTTGTAAATATACTGCATTCTCTTATATATTACTGGCGTAAGAACAGGGCCTGTACATTTGGAACAATGTCTCCGACGCAAGTTCCCCATTGGCGCGGTCAAATTGTCCTGTCATAATTTCGTGAGACTTGAGAACTCTGCGCGAGTAACAATATATATTGGCGCTTGTTTGAAGAAGGTTCATGCGAAGTTTTCCTAGCAGCTCATCCTTACTTTTGAAATCATTGAAATCTAGTATTTACATAGACCACCGCGCCGTGTGTTGCATAGAACACTGCAGGTGGACACAGTTTTGTAACAAATCATCAATCAGCATAAAGTGGATTATCTGTAGATTTAATTGATTGTGTTACGTTAGTTACTAGTTAGTAGTACAATTATCTAGATCTGAGATGGAATAAAGTTTAGACTTAGTATTAGAATTGCAAGACTAAAATTGTGATCAATTTATATCATGGTAGGTTATCGAAAACAATATAATATCGAATCTGAATGCAAACGCGGCTATTATTATATAAACTCAGATTATTAACACACACTACCGTGCGTTTGGTAGAAACAGTTTTGTTACACGTTGACATTTGTCAATCTGTCACATTTACTTTTTTTTTACAAAGTATTAAATGAAATACTTATTGTGGGCGAATTTCGACCACAGGGCGACCACGGGGCGGCGAATGTAAAGTCATACCAGAATAATTAATCATTATGTTAATCTTGTTTTACAATAACGCTTATTTAATATTCCGGAAGTGTATGCCATTTATTTCAGCGGGCAATTGTTCCTATCCCGGATCGTTTCTCAATGTCCATCATTGTTTCTAGAACAATCCACGAGACATGCAAACTTGGCGGTCATGTCTTTTCCAAATTACAGTTTTCATTTTAACTTGCACTAATGTTATTACTGTCAAATGAAATTTGCGTATTAATCCATATCAAATTTCATCAAAATTTGTTCAGTAATTTTTGCGTGAAAGAGTAGCGAACATCCATCCATACATACATACATTCATCCTCACAAACTTTCACATTTATGTCCAGAAGCAATCGGCGCATGAGTACCGAAAACTATTCCACCTCAATTTTTTTATGCGATCCTCTTCAAATGGCCCTACTGATGATATAAATGCATGTTGCCATGGGGCAACAAAATTTTTTTTTATATTTTTATTATTTATCGAAATACCAATAAAAAAGGTCCTATGACTTTTCACGATAAAGTTAATATTTTCAAAGATATGAATTTTTAAAGATTTGAAAAATCTCAAATTTGGGTACTTTTGACCCATAAAAAATATATTTAAAAAAATAATATATAAGTAATATTTTATTATAAATATTATATATTTATTATTTTATTATATATATTATAATATTATAAAAAAAAATTCATTGTTTATATTTGTTTTTTAATTGTTAACTTCGCGCGTTTTCACTACATGACGTTTTCATTACATGGTAAGGTATCATCAGAATATTTTCTTTTCTTGAACGAAAAATCACAAAAAGGTAAGCGTTACATACTTAAAGGTAAGCGGCGCATACTTGTGAGTGCACGATGTTAACAATTAAAAAACAGATATAAACAATGAATTTTTTTTAAATCTCTATTAACAATATTATGAACTATTGTATAGAGAATAAAATATATATATATATATATATATATATATGTATATGTATATATATATATATATATATATGTATATGTATATATATATATATATATATATATATATATATATATATATATATATATATATATATATATATATATATATATATATATATATATATATATATATATATATATATATATATATAATATAAACCTTTAAAAATTCATATCTTTGAAAATATTAACTTTATTGTGAAGTCATAGGACCTTTTTTATTGGTATTTCGATAAATAATAAAAATATAAAAAAAAATTTTGTTGCCCCATGGCAACATGCATTTATATCATCAGTAGGGCCATTTGAAGAGGATCGCATAAAAAAATTGAGGTGGAATAGTTTTCGGTACTCATGCGCCGATTGCTTCTGGACAGTAGTGGAATTGAATTTGTTACTTCCAATTACAATTTTTAACCGACTTCAAAGAGGAGATTCACAGTTTGATATGTATGTTTGTATGTATGTATGTAATTTGTCCGCGATTTTCTCAAGAACCACTGATGCTATTTGGACGGGGTTTTCACCATTGAATAAGGCATTTATCAGGGAGGGGCATTATCATAATAATTGATTCTGATTAATATTATCTTTTGCAATCAAATCTAGTCATTTTCATGTCATCAACTTCTATATATTATATAAAACGCAAAGCTGATTGACTGATGTATCAACGGACAGGCCAAACCCTTAAGGCTACAAATTTGAAACTTTGCACACGTATTTCTCATATGACGAAGGCATCCACTAAGGAAGGATTTTTCAAAATTCAAACCCCAAGGGGGTAAAATAGGGGATAAAACTTTGAATGAAACTTTTTATTCCTGTGTTGCGCCGGTTCAGCGCATAGAGGTTCAACATATTGTATTCTATATTTAAAGTGCATATTTTGTATAAATTGTCAAATATTGTAAAAGGTAAGGTTCATTAAATCTGTTGAGTCGATCAGTTGTTTCTTTTGGGAGGGCACGTAGTGGGCAAAATATGGTCCTTAGAGCCGGACATAATATTTCGTAGGAATTGAATACGATAAAAATAATAAGGGACGTATTTCAGCGTTTTCTAAAATTCAGCCCCGTAGGAAGGTAAAATACCCCGGTGATGAAAGTTTTAAACTATTATAAAAATATTCTTCAAAAACCAACTTCACGCGGGCGAAGCCGCGGGTTAATGCTAGTTTGTATAAAAGTTACAAACATTCACACATGCTCATAAACTTTCGCTCTTATGAGTAGTAGAAGTATGAACAGTACAAGCGACATCGCCATCCGAGTAGGTGTGCACCTTGACGCAATACCTGATCAAATATGGCGTCCGTAGCGTCGGGATTATTTATTGATCTTATTAGTTTTGTACCAGAAAATATTCTAAATAAATGAGAATTAATTTTAGTTTTCAATGGTCAATAACTGTGACAACTGTACACACTCTTCAAAGATCGCGGTCAACTGAGCTTGCTATATACTATAAATGCTTGCGATAATATCGCGTAATGTGAACGCCATGCTATATAGTTATAGCATTAGGTCCTTCTTTGCTATACTATATAGCACAATAGTATAGCGTAGTCTGAAATTAGCTTTAAGTTATAATCTTAAAGATACTGGTTTGGATATATTAATTTAGTGGGGAAGCATAGAGTAGAAAATATATTTATTTATGTACAGAAAAACAGCATTCATAGAACGAACCAATTTTGAAAATTTTGACGTCCCCTTCAATGGCCCACAAATTTTTTACACAATCGTGGACACACCGTATGCTTGCAGTAGTGCAATCAAATCGAAAGCTAACTTTGCAGCTGTTTATCTGTTCGTCTTTCTTTAATCTGTGGTGGAAGTACGGTGAAAAGTAGAGTAAGGTCTGTTAGCGTAGTGTTTCTATAGTTCTGTATATTTATTTATATATTTATACTTGCACTGCCAGTATAAATTCACACCACGTCAATCTGGTCCCGTGGTAAGTTCTGGAAGAACTTGTGTTACGGCTACCAGAAAACGGAATGGGTCTGTGAGGGATGAGGCTGTGTCCTGGGTCATGGACCCAGGACACAGCCTCAACAGCCTCCGTGGTCTAGTGGTTAGAGCTTGACTCTCGACTCGGAGGTCGTGGGTTCGATTCCCGCATAGGAACAAAAAAAATGTTGTTTCCAAGTTTGGTTAGGACAATTCAGGCTGATCACCTAATTGTCTGACAAGAAAGATGATCCATGCGTCGGATGGGCATGTAAAAAGTCGGACCTGCGCCTGATCTCTCGCCAGTCGTGTCGGTCATCCGACTCACTGGGTTACGAGAGTAAAGGAGGAGTGTTCTTGTGTATTGCGCACTCTTTCGCACTATAAAACAACTCCTGCGTAGTCATGGTTTCCATGAAGCCGCCCATTACTTCGTAGAGCCCATCCCCATAGTTTAGGCAGTGTGAAAGTTATATAACTTGGATACTTACATAGCAATAATAACCCTTCTTCAATATGATTAGACTCAGCATTCACGATATCCCCTGCAATCTCAATATTATATAGATGTCTCTCAAATCTTAATAGGTATATAAGGTTTGGAAAAATCAGTTACAGATATTTTGGGCATATGATCTACTGTTTATGTAAAAACACTTAGAACAAACATACATATACTGCTAAATATTATAATACCCTTCCTTTTAGCTTCGCCGTAGTCGGGTTAAAATTAAAATTTTAATTAAAATTTTAATGTATATTCGACTCCATTCTGTCAGTAATCGTAAAGTTAATAGGGCCAGATCTGATTGGTCGAGCCCCATCCAATCACAAGACGGCAAATTATTAACACATTGTGACCGAATCTATAATAAATGCAACAAGAACTATGTACCCAACCCTTAGGATTATACTATACGCGCAAATATGGCGTTTATATCATAAACATAACACCTACAATCGTGTGAACGCCTACGTAATTATAAACAATTTGTCTTGCAAACTCGAGGCGAAACAAAAAATGTATGTAAAGTTGTATGGATCACTTGTTATGAATGTATGGATCTGTAAATATATTGTGATCTTTTAGATATTTATAGAGATCGTTCTTGGTCTTTGAAGTTTTAGATGATAGGGTTGAAAAATTCTTATTATGTTTAGAATACGTAGTTCAACCACGTGTGCAGTCGATGCGACTTCCTTTGTGTTTAAATATTTTAAGGCGTCCCAGTGCAAAGGAAAATGTTTAGAAACTGGTCGAGCAGGAACTTTGCCTATATTACACATTTCACGATATAATGCTAACTTAAATTTATATTAAAATCAATTTAATTTTTTAATAATCCTTGAGCTACATTCATTCTAAGCCTTTGATGATTGTACAATAGAGCTAAAATCACATTATCTGCAGAACCCAGTGCTCAGAAGCAGTTCGCACTTTATTTTGTTATTCGACATGATATTTTTAAACGTCTGGTATCCACTATCTAGTAATTGGCTATGGGAACAACTACGAGATATTTGAACCAAATATTTTAATTACTACAGTTAAAGTCTAAGTTACAGAGCAAAAAATGCCACTTAAAGCGCTTATTTTTTTTCTGGATAGGTAACTATTTAAGTTGTTTATGGTTTTTTTTATATTTCTCCATAACTTTTGGTGTTATATTCGTCTGAGCTAGGTTTGATAGGTTTTATAGAGTATAATAAATTAAAATGTAGAGAAAACACTTGTACAGATATTTTTCTTTTTGTATAATTATTAATTAATTTATTATAATTTGTATAATTAAGTAAACACTTACGGATCGTGTCGCGGACTCGCGGTGCACTTTTCTTTTTCTCGACGTTTCGGCTACTTTTCATTAGCCGTGGTCACGTCACTGACCACGTCCTCCCGTGACCACGGCTGCTGGATAGAAGCCGAAACGTCGGGAAAAGAAAGTGCACCGCGACATAATCCGTAAGTGTGACAATGAATAATATTCGCTTAAACATAAGAAATCAATACTTTAACTTTCTTAAACTTTGGCTTTAGATTTTTTTAAATGGACTAGGAAACGAGCACACGGATTGCCTGATGGTAAGCGAATACCGTGGCCCATGGATACTCGCGTTGCGCACTTGCGTTCCTGGCCCTTAAAATCCCAAACTCCTCTTGAGCCTCCGGTAACATCACACACTCGGGCAAACACCACGCAAGCCTTATTTTACGTAGGTTTCTTGTGAGACCTTAGTATTTATTCTGTCAAGCGGACCCATTCGTGCCGAAGCACGGCTCTACCACGTCAATGTATATACTTGAAACGTAATATTTTGCTTACGCTGACACAACGAGGTATGATAAAATAAAATAAAGGTAAAATATTTTAAATTGTTTATTAAAGATCAGGAAACAAAATCAGGAACATCATATTGTCTTCCGAGAATGCTGTGGGCACCTGTTTTATGCTAACGGCATGGGATTGCCGACCTTTATATCGCGGATCAACAGTTGTAAATATTAACGAGCTGATTTATTTAATTAAATTTAAAAATACCTATTAATAAAAAAAAAAAAAACTGCAAACCGCACACAACGTTTTGCCCACGGAAGCACACCGCAAGTAGCGTGTTAATACACAACTTAAACCAAATCAAACTAAATGAGGACATTAAATGCTTAAACTAAGGTCGAAACCATAGGAAATATTGTAACTTAAATTTAGATTTATAGTAATGATACAATTTTCTAATTTTGCTTTTCACGATCTAAATTTGAGTCACAACCTTGAATTTTACTATTACTATTAATAATAATTGCTATAAGTGTAAAATCACACTAAAACAAGGTTATAATAATACATTTTACAATTTACTAGTTTCGATCTGGTAATCGTAAATAATTTAAGAAAACAAACGAACGAAATAATTTCCACGATGTTTTTGAACAAAAAGTAAACAAAAACATTTGATAATTTAAATTATACAAAACACAATTAAATAAAATTAGAAGTTAAAATACAAATGTTACAGACACGTTATGCATTGGGCATGAAATATAATTATAATACGAGAAACTTAATATTATAAATTAACTAATTTAAAGAAAAGGAAGAAGTACTAGATGTGTAAATACCAAGCTAAAACATGAAGACGAATAGGTGTAACTAAGATGGTGTAACACATCTTAAATTATTGACAGATACAATTTACAATTCGGTTGTTCGCCTACTAGCGGACTAACTACATCCATTCTGCGAAACGGTCAAAGCTTTAAGCTTCGAGATTACATCGAAATATCAATTTAAATAAACGTACAACCACGAGCACTAACATGTATGCGAGACATATTTCCAAACGCGTGTAAACACAAGGAACCAATAATATGTATTCAAAACGTCAAACAAATGTTTGCCATCTTGTTTACCGGTGAACAGCCGTATGTGTATATAACATGTGCATGAAAATTTGAAAAGTAAACATGTAAGTGTTCTTGACTGTAAAAAACATTAATATACATGTTAGAATAGTTTTGGTACAAAAATACTTAGCTTATGTTATAGTTATATATAGTTTATGTTATAGTTATATATATAGATTGTCTTACTTTAAGTAATAAAAAGATATGAATCGTAGTTACATTGTTTTACCTATTTGTGGTAAAAGCTAAATTTATTTAAATTGGCTAATTTTGTGAACAGTGTTTATACAATGTATAAGCTATACTTACAATGTTTTTACAACCTTGCATGTCGAGCGACTTTTCGAACGTATCAGACAGGGACAAAACATCGTATACCCTATACACTGTATAAATATTTTTACTAGTAAGGGGGTAACTATAAAATTTTAGGCCAAATCACTTGTAAGTTGTAATTTATAGCGCGCGATGAAGCTGATGGCCTGGAATAATATGACAATATACCTACATATTTTTTTACATTCTTTAATTATTTTTACAATTAATAAATCTGTCGTTCTACGACGATGCAATGGTAACAATAAATAACCATATTATGTAACAAAAAAATATAATGTTGCGTGATTTTAAATTTGTCATTATTAATAATTTGGAAAAAGTAATATTTTATGAAACGAGCGTCTATTTACCAGTAAGTTATATATTTGTATGCAATATAGGTATACGAACACACAATAGATTACTTTAAATGTTGTGTAGGTCTTACTAACAATGTTAAATTAGTAAAATCGATGTCCAAATAAAGTAAGCCTTCGATGTAAGTAGTAAAATATTAAATTAACATGAAAAATGATTAATTAAAAACTTAAAGTTTACTGCAACCGCAATTCAAACAGTAGGTAGTTAGTGAAGTTTCAGACAAAGGATATCGCGCTTCCACTTCATTAACCGTAATTAGATATACCCAGATTAAAGATAAACCAAGTTTAAATATACAATTGTGGTACTAGCTTAGTAGTTTTGAATACAATAAGCGCGACACATTTGGTAATAATGTCGTTCACTTAGCCTCTACACATTAATTTATTACTTTACAATATTCAACAGACTTATACTCAGATGCTTCTTGAAGGACTGACGAATTTTGACTTGCATAAAATTAAAAGTTCAAAACATGTAGACGTGTACATGTATGTAGTTTTATAGTACTTTTAATATAAAACGATATTTTCTATCATTTACTGAATTCTTATATTTAAAAGGCAAGAAAGTTTAATAAACATAATGAATATTTCATATATAATTGTAAGAGAAACGATTTTAATCAATATACTCCATTTGGATTCAACGTAATCTAAAACGTAAACGATGAAAAAAAGAATTTCGAAAATCGGTCCACAAACGGCAGAGTAATCACGTAACATACATACAAAACACATACACACGAATTGATAACCTCCTCCTGTGTTTTGGAAGTCGGTGGAAAACAATAGCGCGCTATAGTGCGACCAATTTAAATGTTACAGAAATGCACAATCAAGGTGTGGTGCACCTTAAATTGGTCGAGTTTATTTGTTTACGTTCAGATTAAACAGGATCTGAATAGAGTATTGATAAATATATATCTGGCACGCGCATCAAATGTTCGGAACTCCTGTCTCGGATCCATTTCGGTCTATCAGAAAGTTTGGTGAGATTTAAGCGAAACTCCGCCGGCGCAGCGCCTGTAACAAAATTAAACTTTTGGGCATTTTTGCTTTTATTTTAACTAGACGGATTGAACAAATATCAATATTTGTCCAATGCTTAAGGTGCGCTTACATGGGAAACAAAAATTGACCTTATTACGAGCAATTATGGTCAATTGCGAAGTGACAAAATATCAAACAATTTACGGCACCGGCCACAAGTAGCAATTTGAGAAAATCCTTTGCAAGTACAATATTGAGCGACAAGGAGCAACTCCAAGAAACTAGACAATACTTTCATTCACGAGCTATTCAGTTGAAAAAAAATCGGCAATTCGTATCAGCTACATTGAGCAATATGGAATATATGGAACAACTAGAAGCAATATTGCCGTATCAATTAATTGTTAATTAACAAAACCAATAATCGGACGACCTCTGTGGCTCAGTGGTTAGCGCGTTGGCGCTCAAGCCGGGTTCGAATCCCGCCAGGGAACAAAAAATTTTCTGTGTTAATGGGTCATGGATGTTTATTAAATATATGCATTATATAATAAAAAAATTAAATATAATATATAGTATTAAATATTGCTATTGTCTGGTAACCGTAACACAAGATCTTCGAGAACTTACCACGGGACCAGATTGACGTGGTGTGAAAGCGTCTATAGATATTATAATTGCCGTATATTTTGAAATTGCTTCACATCGCTCTACTAATTGCTCCAGATTGACCCATCCGTGTTGTCGAACAAATATTGGCAATATTGCCAAAAATTGCCTGTATAAACGCACCTTTATTATAATTATAATTATAATAAAGTATAATAATAAATAAATATATATGGCAGTAGGTACTCCGATTAGATGCAATTTAATATAAATGCCAACAAAAAAACAGTAGCCTTTTATAATTTCACTAGGGGCTGATTTTTCAATCGTCAGTTAAATTTTTCCTGAGGAATAAATATGTGACTTTGACAAATTTTTCATACAAAATCTGTCAAACAAAGAAATACAATGACATTTATCTTTTTGTTACGTTAAGATTCATCTGGAGCTGAACAGAATATTTTATAACATTTTGTGCTAGCAAATAAATTATGTGATATGTTGTATGATACAGAAGGTCGATTCTGCTAATTTAAAGCCTGCAGCAGTCCCGATATGTCATAACTGCTAAATAGTATTCTCATAAACGTTAAATCAACGTCAAACGCGTTATCATTGGTCCAAACTCCAAAAATCAGTTAATCATATCAGACAATTCATTTAATATTCAATCAAAGTAATATGAAAGTGTAACTTAATAACGAGAATTTGGATTCTGACGTTGGTTCTCTTTTAACAGTCTGCTCTCTATCATTGACTACGACTCTCTTTTTCGACTTTCTGAATAATCACTACATCTCTCTATTGAATCTCTCCCTCGTGTAGCGGACTAATTAGCACAGTCCTGAATCGCGCTATCGAAGCATGAATGCAACGCTATAGTATATGGGTACAACGACTGAAATGCTGTGAAAAAAAAGTGGTCGGAGGTCTCCCTTTGGGGCTCCCCACTATTCCTACACTCTCTCTATCTCTCTCCCTCTACTCACCATCATCATTTCCGTCCCCCGGTGCTGAGGTCCTGCAGCTCGCTGCTGTCGTCGCTGGAGCAGCCGTTGGGGGGCATGGCCATCGACAGCGGGATGGTTATGTACTGCGGCGTGGATGACAATGACGCTAGGGAAAAATTATCAGTGAGAGAATGACCTGGATCATTGGGCCTTTTGGCTTATGGCCATAAAAGTTCTAAGAGAAATGCATCAAATTTGACAGTCAATGAACTTCTGAAAAACATTAAATGCAAGAAGGGTTAAAATGATTCCTCTATTGAGTAAACCTGCTTTATTAAACAACGAGAAGATATTTAACTATAATTATGTATTTTTAATTGAGCAGATTTCAAGAAGAATAATAAAAAATCCGTAAGTAAACAATCACTTAACACAAGATGTTTCGTTATTTTACATGAAATCAGATAGTCGAAAAACTTACCACCGTCTTGTGCCTGGTTAGCCAGGCCCAGGATGAAGCTTGGTGGATATCCCATTGCCAGGTTACCGAGTCCCAGATTCGTACCCAGATTTTCTAATCCCGGTACTCCGGCCAGCACACCAGGTGGGTACAGCATGGCTCCACCGGGCAACTCGATCTTGGGCAGTATCTTTGGTAAGGACGGCTGTTTGCTACTCTCTGGTTCTGGGTTGGAAGACGAGGTTGAAGGTATGCTATCAGCTTGGGAATCCCTGTTGAAAAATTTATTTGTTAAAAAAGGGCGAATAGACATTATAAGTTGGGGCCAATACTATATTTTTTTTAGTTACCATAATGATCATGTGCCAGAAGTCGGAACTATGTCGATTTTCTATTACAGGACCAAAGCAAAACAATATTAGCCAATCGCCTATTTACAGAAAATAAACTTTTAGCAACTAAAGAAAAGTAGAATCATCTAACGAAGTTAACGTTATTAAAGTTTTTTAAACAGGTACGATTTTACATTTACTATCGTGCATGTTATCCCCTTAAATGGTGTTCATATTCAAACCCCCGAGATTATAATATTATTTTTTCACTATATCTAATCATTACATATTTTTCTTATACCCACTTTTAGAGCATTATAATAGAAACTTATAAATATATTTTTTATTTTTTTACGGGCATTTGCCCATTTCCACCACTGCAACTCCTGTGAGCCAGGATCGACAGCGGCAACCAACCACAAAAATCATTTGAAATGATCTCAGGGGTGCGCGAGGGACGTGCTAAATCTGTCTTGGGACCCGCAACGAAATTAATCAGAAGAAAGGTTGGAGGAGGTTCCCTCCCCAAGCAAAGCGGGAGACAGCACAAAGTTTGAAAAGACCAAAATAGTCAAAGAACTAAAGGGGAAGCACCGAGAAACTTATCAATAGCAGTACGTACCTATGACTGTCCCTATCGTGTGTGTCGGAGGTCCAGTTCCTGTGGTTGTGTTCCCGCAGCTTGTCCCCGGGGGACTCTGGCTCGCTGCCGCTCTCGTCCCCGCTGTCCCCTGATGATGCCGGCTCGTCCTGGGTTAAAAAGTTGGGGTTAGAAAAGGAAGAAAATATACGGATGGCCGTTAATGTGAGAATGAGAACCGCGAAGTATCTTAGGGAAGGCCTTTGTCCAGATGCGGGATAGTAAACAATTCCACTGTGAAGAAAAACAGAATTTAAAAGAGATCTTTGGATTCTGGCGACCGCAGAGAACTTGGTGGTTAGCGCGTTGTTGCTCAAGGCGGATGTCGCGGTTTCTAATCCCGCCGAGGGAACAAAAACTTTTCTGTGTTCGTAGGTCATGGATGTGTATTAAATTAAATGTGTATAATATAATAAAATCTTAAATATATGTATAGTATAAAAGTTTTATAAATATACTTCCCGTCGTCTGGCACCTGTATCACAAACTTAGCACGGGGCCAGATTGACGTGGTGTGAAGCGTCCATAGATATTATAATATAACTAAATATTATTTAAAACTTACTCAAATTCTACAAAAGCAATATTATGTGAGTTTAATGATAAAGAAAAGAATATGCTTTAGTGAAATAACAGCACTTTTTTCATCACACAAGTTAGTATTGCATTAATTCTAATCAGTGCAAGTATAAATTAAATTATAAAATTCATAATTAATAAAATTAATTACTACTTAATTGCATAAATATGTCAAATATCATTCGGAAGTGGATCACAATGGGACATAAACATCGGCCATAATATCACCGTTTTGTTTGTAATGAATTTGTATGAGATCTGCGTTGTTAGTAAATGCCCACAAAGGATGATTTGATACGGCCGGCTTGCATTGATACAATCGAAGAACGGACGCTAGTCGGGTGTGGATAAGACCGAAAAACTCGGTCGGTCGGGTCTAAAATGGCCACATTAAGTACATAATAATATTTTGAAACATCAACTTTTGAAGAAGTTGCTCCTCCAGTAACTTCTAATAATTTACTTAGGCCCTCTTGCGCAGGTCTGGGTTAAAGATTTTGTTATCTCCCTCGTTCTTTGTATTAATGAATGAAAAGGCTTAATTGATAATTAGGGGGTGGTGTTTAATTTTAGGAAACGCTGAAATACGTAACTCTAAAAACTGAATACTAAAAAAGTTTAATACAAACTTTCACCCCCTATTTTATCCCTTTGGGGGTTTATTTTGAAAAACCCTTCCTTAGTGTATGCCTACGTCATATGAGAAATATGTGTGCAAAATTTCAAATTTCTAGCCTTAAGGGTTTGGCCTGTGCGTTGATACATCAGTCAATCAGCTTTGCCTTTTATATATAAAATATATATTATTATCCCAATCCCAATTATTAGTCCCAAGTCCGCTATAGTTTACGTTAGTAGGTAAGCTAACAATATTTTTCCTTTCTCTCCTTTGATTCCAGATGCAGTTTTTATCCTGTCTGCATTTCAAACGTGTTATACAAACATTCTATCAACAAAGGTAGTACTAGAATATTCCTTGTGAACGCCTTACCGATTCTATCACTATAATATTATAATATCTATGATATGACCAACGTTCAGTACCGCCACGTGGGCGTCACCTTTGTGTGTGCCGCACTAAATAATATTCGCTAACTAACTACCGCCTTACGATCGACGGCCGTACATCTGATACGAGCATTGTGATTAGAGTAAATGAAAGATATCCACGCTCCGATTTGCAGGAAGGCATGATATTATAATGTACCTTATAGCGTTTTCGGCATCTCAAACTGCCATAGGGGCAGTCGAATAGCTACGAGAAAAAATCGAACGAAACCGATGATTCACGAAGCTCTACATTTCCATCTTATTCTTGTATGACAATGTTATAGCAGTAATTTAGACATCGATATTCGGCTATTTCCATATACATTCGACTGCCCTGCCCCGGGGCAGTTTTAGATGCTGAAAAATTAGGCTAAGAACTCATGAAGCGGTTTTTATCCGTGCCCGCCGCGATCGGGGAACTGCGGTTTTATTTCTAAACTAACAAGGCCAGTTATTTGCGCGGTTACGCAGCCGGCGCAGTGGAGATTATCGCCCGCAAACGTGGCGGGCGAAGATCGCAGGACGCGCGGTTGCAAAAAGGCAAATACATATTTACAATACAATTTTTGAATTTCACCCGCCAACCTAACGCAGAGCGCTCGGGCGCAACCCGCCGGTGACGCGGGACCCACGAACAACCGCGCACACCGCGGGCGTAAAACGCGTTGTGAGAGAGAAATTATAGTACATAATTTTTTACATACATGCATTCTACAGAAGCTTCGGGCCCGCAACCGCGGCGGACGTGGGCGAAAACCGCTTCGTGAGTTCTTAGCCTTAGGTGGATCATGTTAAGTGACAGAAACTTACAGATAAAACACGACAGTAAAAACGGTTAGTCGCAGAACTGAGTGAACTGATGTTATGCCCAATTCTACTATTATTTTAATGTGAACATTTGTGATGACGGATGGATGGATGTTTGGTACTCTCATGCAAAAACTACTGAACAGATTTTGATGAAATTTAATATTGTCGTAGTTTAGGCCCTGGATTTACACGTAGGCTACTTTTTATCGCAGCAAAATGTACACTTACGAAGTCGCGTGCAACATCTTGTTTGTAATTCGCCGACTTTTGTATAATTTTGCACAGTGCGCAGTGCCGATGCCAAGGAAACACACATGATCCAAAATTGAGCAGTCGAGACGGAGCGTGTAGTCGGAGCATTAGAGAATAGTATGATTAGGGAAATACAAAGGAGAGGGAGCCGTAACTTGGGCATAATGAAATGAAAGGGAGAGAGGTGACGTATTTCGTTTGCATTTCTGTGGCAGTTTTATTGTGCTGCGTTTGTCTATGACCGTTCGGTTCCGTCGATAAGTCTTTGAGGCGGGGAATCTCAGAAAAAAATGGATTAGAAGCTACTTTTCTCTTTGGCACAAATTCTGCACTGACTTTTAGATGATTTTTAGGGTTCCGTGCCCACAGGGTAAAAACGGGACTCTATTACTGAGACTCCACTGTTCGTCCGTCCGTCTGTTTGTTTGTCACCTGGCTATATCTCGTGAACCACGATAGCTAGACTATTGCAATTTTCATAGATGATGTATTTCTATTGCCGCTATAACAACAGAAAGAGAAGAAAATAAATATTTAAGGGCTCCCATACAACAAACGTGAATTTTTTGCCGTTTCTTCTGATATTAATAATGGCAACAGGTAGACGCTTGAAATATCCACTGAATATTGAGTTATGTATATATTCTCTTAAAAATAAACAATAAAGCAAAACTTACGTAAATTTAAGGGGGACTCCCATACAAAGAATTACTTGATTTTTTCGCTGTTTTTTTCTCGACATTAATGATAGTGCTCATTAGTACTAATAGTTGTATATGGTAGGTACGGACTCGCACTTGGCCGGTTCTGGACCTGTTAGCCATGTTCATTCAGGATGACAAATGAGTTCGTACTTCTTCGCAAATAGTTTAATATGAAAATCTTCGAATCCTACTTGCTTTATTAAAATTTGAATACAGATAATTAAATTAATTATTAAAATTAATTAATAATAGTTCCTATTAATAATAAGCTCCCACACCGATTTTGGTAGCGGTGGCTGGTTTCGTTAAAACCAGTCACAGCTAAGCATGTGTTATTTTGTAGTGCCCAAGTGTTTGCGCAGCACACAAAAAACATCTTCCTTCACTCTCGTAACCTAGTGGAACGGATGACTGACACTACTGGCGAGAGATGCGCAGGTTTGACTTTTTACATGCCCATCCGACGCATGGATCATCTTTCTTGGCAGACAGTCGGGTAATCAGCCTGGAATGTCCTAACCAAACTTGAAATCAACATTTTTTTGTTGTTCCAACGCGGGAATCGAACCGACGAACAACCTCCGGAGTCGAGAGCCAAGCTCTAAACCATTGGACTACGGAGGCTGATGTATAGGAAAATACAAAAAAACGCTGGTGACATAGTTTCAGGCACTTTTATTGATGACCTTATTCTGTAACTAATCACAGCACCACGCGATGACGTCACCATAGCACCGGTGGAAAGCGCGACAACCGTTACAGACCAAAAATGGGATGAAGTCGCAATATTGTCCGAGATACTTTCCGTATGTGACTCACTGCCTTTCTCAGTCACATTGTCTTAACTTGAGAGAATTAAAATAATCGTAGATCGATAAAGATAATGTAAACAAATGGTACATGAGACATCCTTTGTTAAATATCGCGCGCACATAGCTAGTAAATACGTAAACAATTATTCTTGCAGTTATTTATCATTATTATTAAATTTTATTACTAGCTGGTGCCCGCAACTTTGTTTGCGTGGAACTAATAATGGAAACCCTATTTTTTTAAAACGGAATCCTGAGATAAAAGTAACTTTAGTTATCCTTATAATATCAGCTATCTGCCAGTGAAAATCCGTTCAAAATCGGCCGTTTCATGTGAGCAATAAAGTGTTCATCTATCTATCTGTCATAATAATTAATAACATAAAAATGTAACGAAAGACAATTATAACGGACACTGCAAGTTGCAACAGTCTTGCGAACAAACCAGCGTTAAAAGAGCATTGATACGCATTACACAAATCTAATTGACACCTCGTGAATGGTGCGATTGAAGATGCTATCTGACGATATCGGCGTGAGATCGCCGCGATATCGCCTGCACGGTACGTAATACGGAGGATCAATAGGATCATTTGTTGCAATGTTTTTTGTACAGTCGGCAAAAAAGTAATCTTTTCAAATCATATTTAATTTTACGGCATTAACAGATTTGATTATGATATTATGATTTAAGAAGTAATGTTGATGTCATAAGAAAATACTAAAAAGAACTAGAACAAAACTAACTATAACAAAAAAATTAACCCCCGACGAAAACAGGGGTGTTTTATGTTTGACGTATCTGTCCGTGGCATCGTAGCCCCAAACGGATGAACCGATTTTGATCTAGTTTTATTTTTGTTTCAAAGCTATCATGATCAAGAGTATTTTTAGCTATAATTCATCATCTCATCGCTCACAGCCTGACAATTCGGGGGTCACGTAATTTTTTAATTCTCGTTTTAATTCCAGTGTGTTGGGCAAAGTTTACCTAAAGTAGGTTAGAGTTACAATTTCAATGAGGGTTTTTAAATTCGTGACATCTGACAGATTTTTGACACGACAAGGACCATCGTGGTACCTAGCGCCGCCTGGTGACAGAAAACGAATCTAAAATTCTTAATGACCGTTTTTGGTACCACTTCCGCCACCAGATGACGCATTGTGTGCGTTGGGTCTGCTCCCTAGCGGCAGAAAAAATATCAAACACCCTCATTACTATAATAATGTTTTTGTTCAATTCATCTCTCATCATATTTTGTTAGTAACAATAAAGTTTACGACGTAAATTGTGTTTCGTATAGAACCAAGTTACCAACCGTTGGATGAGCCAAGTAAATGGCGAAATAAGTGACGTCCAATATCTTCTATACATAATAGCGTCGCAATTACACGCACTTGTTGCACCCCACAGCCCACTAAATATCCCGGCAATGGGCTTTGGACCACCGGCCCTAGGTCACAAGTTATGGCTCTTTGTAATCTAGACCTATTATCATCTAGATCCGATTTAAATTACTGAATGGATAAACCCTAAGTCAGTGTTGCACCTGTGTGATATACGAGTTTGTGTGTTTGGATTAAAATAATTTAATGGAGAATTTAGCGAAGATTCAAACGATATTAAATCAGTGGCTGCTTTGCTTTTATATCTCCATTAAAAACTGCACCACCCTTATCCTACTAATAAAATATTTACACAACTGAGTAGCTATTCAATGTTGCTTTCTTTGTCTGTCAAATGACTTTTCCTAAGTATCAGACAAAGACAGCATTGAATAGCTTACGGGGTTACGACTTACGGACTAACTTTTAATTTTTAGTCTAGGCTTAAGATGTCATCTTTTATAACCTAGTCACTAGTGGTTGGAAGTTACAAAACAATCATGACCAACCAAATATTTCGTGAAAAACTCTTCTTCGTATCCTTCAAGATAGCCTGTGGGAAGAAGCCAGAAGGTCAATTCTGCTAATTCAATCCTGAAATAATACGGTTACGATCCAGTCCCGATATGCAAAAATGGTATTCTCATAAAGGTCAAACTAACTTCAAACCCGTTTTCATTGGTCCAAACTCCAAAAATCAGTTTATGATATCAAGCCTATTAATTTATAATTCAATAAAAGTAAAATGAAAGTGTAAATTAATTACGAGAATTGGGGTTCTGGTGTTGGTTCTCTTTTTACAGTCTACTGCCGTCTCTCACTCAGGATAGCGTGCATTGGAACCCAACTGCGAATTGAATAGAAATAGTTAATTGCCTCCCCCCTGATGATGATTTAAATAGGAAGTGTATAGTATATTTAATGATATAATTATGTTAATATGTAAGGTGATCTGGTCGCCACTCGCCAAGGACCACCCGCCATAATCAGAAGATCGCCCACTTCTGTATTAGGAGACGAGCAAGCGCGTTAGTACGTTACATGTATACATATTTCAAATGGTATTGATGACATGGAACTAATGATACTTCAGTAATTAAAATTCAGTTGAGTTTTTCCTCTGTTCGACGAATGTGAAATATTAAGTTAGTTGGCATTTGACAGGAAAAAAAAATCATACATGATAAAATTACGCCATCTTGATTAAACAGTATTTAGTGTATGGATTATACTGCGGAAAGCAACTGTCAAAATGTCATGATGACAATTGTCAAACCCAAATACCTAAACCTAAAACAACCAGGTTACACAGGAGACTAAAAATCGTGCGGTTCTTAGTCACCTATGTATGTCCCTCATTGTATACATTTTTTTATGACACTGTCAATCTTTATACCAGTTCACAGACCCATCTCGATTCTTGCATTAACTCAATAATATTACGATTTGTGAACATTTTAAATTATAGTTCTTGCAAAAATTCCGTATACACATATTTTAATTTTCCAACTCTATTATGAAATCTTTAGTGTTAAATTGGGATTTGGTTAAATTAACAATAGATGAAATGCAAACAGATAAGGCACAACAATAAGCATAAGCTTGATGTACCTACTATCAGGGAATCTAATTCAAAAGCAGGTAGAGTGTTATCATAATATTTTATTTGTATTGTAATGATGACATGCGGTCACAATACAATAGCCTAGATGACTGATTTTTTTATTGCATAATTGAATAGTACTCATGAGTAACTTCTCAGAAGAAACAGTATATCAAAAGTCAATATTTTTAATGGTTCAGCGATTTGTTTGCAAAATTTCGCAAGTCACGTGAAAACGCTCCATACTAAAGTCGTACCAAGCTGTGACGTCACGCCTAGGTGTATGATGTATACGGCCGCAGGAACATATTTGTAAATATCTCCGATGTTTGTGCGTTTACGTTCATACTTACCATAATTAATGTTTTTGTATATGATGTAAGTAAAGTAATTATCCTCTTTGTAGGTTTTTTTTTAACTTTTTAGATGTATCTAATTACTAAACTACATATAAAATAGATATATTTTTTACATTTATTTGTAATACCTCAATATTTCTTAATATATCAATTCAACTCAATATTTTACATGTAGTCATCATGACTATTATCAGTACAATTGTCAAAAGTTATTTGTGTCATTTTTTTGTGAAAACAATGATATACATAAACGCAGTGTTTAAGTCAATAAAACAACGTATATTTTATAGAAGAGGCATGTTGAGGCAAAAAATGTCCCCACTTAAATGGCCCCACTTTTGGAGTTTTTTGGGGCCATGGTGGCCAAGATGGTTGACATTTAAGGTATGGTGAAAACCAATATGGCGTAACATTTTATTGTATGAAGATTTGATCTGTCAAATGTACGTCATAGCCTAAACATAGGCTTTTTTGAAATTTTTGGAATACAATCAAAATTCTACAAAATTTCTAGGCGTTATCTTAGACAAACATTGCAACTGGAAAGACCAAATAGAATATATATGTACAAAATTAAATCGACTCGTCTACGCTATTAAGAGAATACGTCAAACAGTAAGCACGGAAGCCGCACTGAGTGCTTACCACGGATACGTGTCATCGGTGTTATCATATGGGCTGATACTGTGGGGAAATTCTACAGATATTGATAAGGCGTTTCGTGTGCAAAAAAAGTGTGTTAGAGCTATAGCTGGAGCATGGTTCCTAGACAGTTGCAAACCATTGTTCAAAAAATTTAAGATACTGCCCCTCACTTGCATGTATATAAAAGAAGCCTGTACTTTTGTAAAATTACACCCCGAATACTTTCGACTAAAATCGGATTTAGGACGGAAAAATGAAAGGCATAAATATAAAATCTATTTCCCGCTTTGTAATCTAAATATTTATAAAGACAATGCATTTGTACAAATTATAAAAATATATAATGTTTTACCGGACGAGTTTAAAGATTTACCCTATAACGTATTTAAAAGGAATTTGACAATATGGCTTGCAGAAAAATGTTTTTATAATATAAATGAATACTTTACGCACAAAAATAGTTATTAAGGTGTAAAATTTAATTATTTAATTATAATATTATGCAGGTATTATAATAATAACATTAGAATTAAGAGACGATGGATAAATAATTTGTTTAATGTGTAATGTGTTATTGATTTAAAACCTATTGATTATTATATTATGTTATGATTATTATTTGACTGAAAATTCGACATTGAAAATAATAATTATGAATATGTAAATCTAATCTTCATATTATTATTATTATTATTATTTTCAAGTATTAGTTTTAATCAATTGCATGTTTTAAAAACTTCACACACCATTTTGTTATGGTAGAATGTACAGATCCTTTGTAATGTTTAAATATTATCCTTTGTACTGCATTCTTGTGAATAAATAAATTATTATTATTATTATTATTATTATTATTTGTATTTGTCTTCATATATTTTCAACTGCTGTGACGTCACTCGTGCATCAGTTTTTGTATGGAGCGTTTTAATGCTCTCCAACGATCTCGCTTTTGTGATGACTGTATTTCGTCAACGGTTGATTGTAGATATGCCATTGCAATGACAATATTTTCTGTTTTATAATTTACTTTTCGAAAATCCAAATAAAAAATAATTATGCATGTTGTCATCCTAGTTTTTCCGAAAAATTTTAGTTTTACATAGCCATTAGTGCTTCTGTATTCCTAGTCCTTACAAAAAATTCTTTCAGAAAATTTGCTTCTCCTTTGGTATCTTGTAAGGTGTTGTTAGTATACATTTCGGTGAAAAACCCGTGTCGATTTGCGTCGTAAATCATGGCGGCACCATACAACTGTCCCCGGACGAGGACACGTGTTCAACATTCCTATTATACGCCGAATGCCGGTGATTTTGAATGGCTACTTATTATGCACCCATTTACACCCAAGACGGGGGATGTGAGTTTGTCTAGATGTGGCCATTTTTGGGAGAATTTCTAAGTATTTTATACTGAAAGAGATTGGCCACATCTAGGATCATTAAAACGAATGCATAATTCGCCTGACTATATTCGATATAATCTCGGCCCGGTCAACGTACTGGCTGATTCGCAAACGCAAACAATTTCGTGCGCGCGCGAGCGCGATAGCCTGAAAATGCAAACGAGATTTAACCGGTAATGATATGAAACATGTATATTAAACAGATTATTCTACAATAGCCAATGATGTGACGTTCCATTTCCACAGCTCAAGGCAACAGACGGTCTATATAACCTGCCGCAAGATTTACATAACGCTGGGACTATATGATCCGGAATCCAGCGGGCCCGGGAAAATTCAGAGCACTGAAAATAGAACGCCGGATTCCGGATCACATAGTCCCAGCCTAAGAAACGTCAATCGACGTATCATGATGTACTCGTCACACTCTTGAATGTTAATTCTGGTAATTAAAAATGTAAATTCGTAGTATGGTTTCGGTCTGGGTATATTCTGTCTCACTCGCACCGTACGATTTGACGCTTCTGCGAATACGACCGCTTTACTTGAGACTGGGGCTATACACGTAGTAACTATTTATTAATCTGTAGCTATACTGCGCTTTATTACCAAAAATGCTATCTCAACATAACATCTCTGCATCATCCATGTCCCATATAGTATAGTGCCTTATGAGTTAGAAGTCAAGAGCATATATTTTGTGCATAGTGATGATGTTTTTCACTTTTCATTCCAATCGTTCTTCGCTCTATCTAGAATCTAGACAGTATAACCTGACTTGACTCAACAGTTAAAGAACTAAATTGATTGAGAGACATAAAAAGAATTGAGTAGCACAAAATTTGATGGCACTTTGAATATCGTAGCCTCATCCAGTGGCGTACATGACCGTTGGAAGATACGCGAACAGTAGCAGGGGCGTACGATACGCATCTCGGTAACAAGCCCCTTGTTCCTGTCAATCCCGCTAATGCTGTACAGTCGCCCACATAGCTACGCCACTGCACGTATCACCAGTTATTTAGAGCACATGGAAATGCCCTAACTAGCTGTCTACTTCGAAGAACTAAGAAGAGAAGATAGAAGATTGTATGTGTATAAAGTCAATCGTTCCGAGTGGTTGATCTACAAAAAAAAGTTAAAATACCCCTAAACTTTTCGTTTGATTAAGAATATCTACTATCTACTTAGTCTGGCCATAAATACTGTTACAATTAAAAATACTAAAATATTACATTTGAGAATTTGGAATCTGTCATTTTTATATGAAAATATTTTATCTCGGGAGATGAAGATAGCACCTAGAACCATGTCGCGTATTTTAAAAGATGACTTAGGACTTGCAGCCTATAAGAGACGAACTGGTCATTTCTTAACAGATAATTTAAAAAAGAATAAGGTGGTAAAATCGAAACAACTACTGAAGCGGTACGCAAAGGGAGGTCACAAAAATTTTTGTTTACGGATGAAATTTCTTTTACAATTATGAAGCTTCCCAATTAGTCGACAGAGTGCAACGTGGGCACTATGCGACTTCAGTGATGGTTTGGTGGGGTATTAGCTATGACGGAGTGACTGAGCCATACTTTTGTGAAAAAGGTATCAAAACATACATAGGTACAACAACGGCACAAGTGTATCAAGATACCATTCTTGAGAAGGTTTCACTACCTTCGAAACGAACGATTCGGACTTCATCAGAGCTGAAGACTGGTCGTCGTCTAGACCCGATCTTAATCCGATGGATTATGATTTATGGTCAGTTTTAGAGAGTACGGCTTGCTCTAAACGCCATGATAATTTGCAATTCCTAAAACAATCCCTACGATTGGCAGTGAAGAATTTTCTCATGGAAAGAGTGCGTGCTTCTATTGATAACTGGCCTCAACGTTTAAAGGACTGTATTGCAGCCAATGGAGACCACTTCGAATAAGCTTTTTATATTTTAAATTGTTTTACATTTATATATTAAATTAACACACTGTAAAAGTAATAAATGTTATTTGGAATAGAAAATATATTATTTTGTTTCAGTATTTATGGCAAGACTAGGTATATTACAAAAATCTATAATGGCAAACAAATAATAAAACATATGTTCTGTAATATTATTCTATCCTATTATATAATATATTAAAATACACTTCCAAAATTTAATTTACATGTTGATTTTTCAAATCACATTTCGATATTTCAAATCGCTTAATTTAATTAAAAACAAAGATATAAAAACCCCTAAAAAGAAAACCCCAAAAAAATTTTTCACACTAAAAATCCCCCTAAATTTAGGGGGTCGAAACCTCCTAAGTTGGCAGCACTGCAGCTCGGTTACCCATGTACTTGCTTTTTAAGGTCGTTATTCCTCATAGGCATTTTGCAAAAATCCAAAGTACAAAAGCAAACTTCAAAAAATATAAATTGAGTTTTTGGGTACTTTTCGATGTAAACAATCAGAAAAATAATAATCATTAGAAGACAGAACCAAAAATAAAGTTGATATTTGTCGACCCGTGTTATCCTTCGAATACATTTTTGTCGCTTCGTTTTGTCGGTGAGCGTGTTGTACACATAATATTTGCGTGTGTTCGCGTAGGCTATGACACGAATACCCGTTTTTAATGTAACATGAGATGTGAGATGGTGTGGACGAATCCAGACTAGGATATTTAACCAATTTTTTACAAAGCTTTATTACAATGTGTCACCATTTGCTTGAATATGGTAGAAATTACTACATGGACTCGATAAATGTAAAAAAATAACATTTTATGTGTAAATAGTTTCCGTCCGTTCCGATCCGTCTGCTCGTTTCCTGGTTCGTTTCATTTAAGAAAACCTACATCATTAGTTAACAAACATCATATACAAAAACATTAATTATGGTGAGTATGAAGTTAAACGCACATTTCGGAGATATTAGCAATTATTATGTTAGTTATTTCGTACATGTTGCGAAAGTACAACGTTTCAATGACTTTTTTATGGAGCGTTTCCAATTGACTTGAGAAATTCTGTAAACAAATCGCTGTACCTTTGAAAATAATATGTTTTTATATATCTTCTGTGTCTTCTGAGAACTCTTTTAGAGTGCTATTCATTTATGCAATAGTAAAAACTGTTATATAGCCTATTAATGAGATTTCAACATTTTTTATAACTTTAAAGATATAAAAATTGACTATAATTTACTAGTGGTGGTAGGCTTGATTATGATTAAAAAAACCTATGGCCACCATCCAGCTCCAGCGTCAGATCAGATGTCATCATAATATTGCGTTGTCACGAATTGCATATCATGTCATCATAATGTATGCAAAATTTCAGCTCAATCGCAAACCGGTAAGAGGGTTAAATTTAACTTGCAAGATTTGCCTACACAAATTGACAGGTGAAAGAAAATAAATAAAGCTCCTAAAAAGGGGTGGCAGGTTCTCATATTCCTAAATCAGTGTATTCTTATAATATAATCATTCCCACACTTGTTTAGTAATATGATTGACAAAGCATATAGATAAATTCATTTGTTTATCTAAGACTGTATTAAATCCCTTTACAATAGTCATAGAGCCTCCATAGAGTAGCCTAAGTGTTACGCCACCCTTTCATCTCACCGCCCATTGTGCGGGTTCCGTGTTCGCCGCAGCCGATAGGCAGTAAGTCGGAAATCGAGAAAAAATCTTATCGGCGATTTGCATGTGAATTGTGAATCGTTTGCGGAGATTCGCGTGGAATTTATTAAATCCTTTTGAAGGTGCGCGTAAACAATATATCAGGGGCCCGGCTGAATATTTAATGGTATATTCAATTAGGTGAAATAAATTATTCATTTATCATCATGTGCGTCCACACTCCCCGAGTATCTTAGAGATAAATAATAAAGTTTAATCGATGATTTCTGCAAACAAAACTCTGTTTTCTTAATTCATTTTAGAGTAACGATAATGAATAAGAAAAAAATAGATACCTACAATAAGTTTACGTTCAAAATATGAAGCTTGTATTTTAGGGCGTTTAGGCTTGACCGGATGAATACCACGGCCTCACATAAAATCGGCGTGAAGTAACGCTCAAGTTGTGTTTCGCCGAAGGCATAAGAGGGATTGGGGATTTTAAGGACCGAAAACGCAAGTGCGCTGGTGCTCTAGTGTTGCGGCTATCCATGGGCGGCGGTAATCGCTTACCTTCAGGCGATCCGTCTATTTCATAAAAAATAATATACGAGGGCGGGTCAATAAGTCCGTGACTTTTGGAATAAAACACAGATTTTTTGATAAATAAATCATTTTATTTTTCAACGTAGTCCCCCTTGAGCTCTATACACTTTGTCCAACGCTTCTCCAATTTTTTTATCCCTTCCAAAAAATAGGATTTGTCGAGGTCCTCAAAATAGGCCTTTGTTTGCGAGATGACTTCATCGAGGAGTCAAATCTTTTTCCACCGAGCCATTTTTTCAGGTTTGGGAACAAGAAGTAGTCACTCGGAGCCAAATCTTGAGAATAGGGTGGATGTGGGAGCAATTCATAGCCCAATTCATGGATTTTTGCCATGGCAACTGCACATGTGTGCACCCTTGCATTGTCTTAGTGAAAAAGAACTTTTTTCTTGGCCAAATGAGGTCGGTTTTTTTTCAAATCCTCATTGAAGCGGTCCAATAAGTTGGCATAATATTCCCCATTAATTGTTCTTCCCTTTTGAAGATAGTCAATGTGGATTATCCCACGTGCATCCCAAAAAACAGTCGCCATAACTTTATTGGCTGACAAATCCACCTTGGCCTTCTTTGGCGCCGATTCACCCTTAGAAACCCACTGTTTTGACTGTTGTTTGGTCTCTGGTGTGTTGTGATGGATCCATGTTTCGTCCACGGTTACAAAACGGCGCAAAAACTCCTCCATATTGTGATTAAACAACGCCAAACCTTCCTGTGAAGTTGTTACACGATTGCGTTTGTGGTCGACTGTGAGCAAACGCGGCACCCATCTTGCGGAAAGCTTTCTCATGCCCAAGTGATCATTCAAAATTGAAACCACTGAGCCATGCGAGATGCCTATGGCTTCCACAATCTCTTGCACTTTCAATCTTCGGTCGGCCAACACCATATCGTGAATTTTTTCGATTGTTTCGGGTGTAGAGACCTCAACTGGGCGTCCAGGACGTTCGGCATCTTCAGTGCTTGTAAGGCCACAACGAAATTTAGTAAGCCACTTTTTTACCATTGAAATCGATGGTGCAGAGTCCCCATAGTATTTATCAAGCTTAGCCTTGGTCTCGGTAATGGTTTTTTTTCGCAAAAAATAATGCTTAATAAGCACACGAAATTCACTTTTTTCCATTGTTTCCTTAAGTTACTGGATAGTCTGATAAAGATAGCTGTAAAACACAAACTAACTGACGCAGCAAGTTCAAATTTTGATAGGAGTCAACTGACAGATGCCTGTTGACAGGAGTAGTGTTGCTTTTTCAGTAAGGAGGTTAGAAATTCAAAAAGTCACGGACTTATTGACCCGCCTTAGTAATTCGAAATTTAATATATTTAATTATTTCTACTTAAGTTAACAATTGAACTAACAGTGTCAAAATGAAACATGTTTATAGTTTAGTAAATTATTAATTTGTAACTTACACCCTTTTTGTGCAGGCCGATTGCTCTGGTTTCGCAGCACAAACCATAAAGGGAACGTTATATTATTATAGAGAAATTACAACACCTAATTGTGATCGGGACATTATACTGTGTTGTAATGCACACAGCTGTGATTGTGATGATTAATATCATCATCATCATCATCATCACTTAGCATTATAATTTTATAATAGTCTTGATCAGCCATCTGAAACTTACATGGTAAAAATTGATACGTCCCTTAGTAAGAAAAATATATTACCGACTTGAAGAAGGTTTCTTATTAAACCAACTATGGTTTAAACTGCTACTACCTACAAAAAAATTGATCAGGCAGAACGAAGCGGAAATAGTTTTTCTAAGGAATTGAAATAACTTGCAAGAGAAATACCTTTTGTAACTTATTCTGAACTAAAAATATATCTGGGAATATAACACTCGAATACTTGAACATACTAAATTGACACACCTCGAGACAGATTGTGTTTCCGCAGCTTAGTTGAAGCAAAATGCAGACGCTGAGTTTGCACAAAATTAACGTAGTCATGCATATTACCTATGCATCATGCTAACTCCCTCAAGTAACTTACCAGCATGCACGGTGGTATACAAATACTCGTAGTTTTATCAAATTTTGTAGAAACGCCTTTACACGAACTAAATTGTAAATTTTAAGAATTCCTCTTATAAAATTCACTTTTAGGTATATCACTGTGATTTCATTTCCGTGTTGAACAATTTGAGAATAAATCGTGTTTCTACTGAAATGAATATACATGGTATGAAATATAGCAAAATGCCAAACAAAATTAAAATATCTACAAATAACATGCGTGAAATACACTTAGAAGGAATACAAAATAATTTCCACTATTATTTTACTTATTCAAATAAACAACTCGATGGACAAAGGTTTGTTTTTAATCTATGGTGTAACTGATGTGAACCCGAGAAATAATCGCCCAAAACGCATGAAGCGGTAATTGTTTGTGTAATTTATTCGATTCAAGTGTCAATGAGGCGTGACGCCAAAGTGTTATAAGTCGGGAAATTAATTTTTTTACCGAACAGCTAAAAAAAGAAATTACTGTTGTGAAATGTGGTGTAAATGACCATAACGTAATTTTGTATCTAACCGCTATTATCTCCGTTATGTGTTATTTCCTTTTTAGAATAAAACTATTAAGTTTTATTATTATAAAATAATTTGTTTGTTGTTATAAGTGTGGTTTATTACTTTAGAACTCATATCGGTGGACGATTATACGTTAATAGCACAAATTGAAGGAGCGTTTATAATTATTTTGTGATAATTTGTGGTGAACAAAATGATTGAACCAGATATGTATTCAAAAATTGTGGACAGGTTTGTTAAGAAAAGTAAAATAGCCTCTTAAAAGTCACCTTTATAATATAAATTGATGATATCATCTTGTTGTGACAAGGCAAATATAGATTAATCAAACAAATGAATATTCATACGGAGAATCGATTCAAAGTGAGAAATATGATTGTAATAAAATCAGCGATTTGTTCAAAACTTGAGTTATTGCCTTTGGGGATAAAAGTGTGGAGTTTATGTGCGGGAGCGAAGTTTCGTCCCCGGTGGACATGATTGACTATTTCAGGGAACAGGGAGGACAGTGCTAGGGTTCCCGACTGTAGGAAATTATACTAATTTCAAAAAGCCTCCGAGGCATCCAACGCCGCTGTAGTCTGTTCGCGTGAAGTTTGCAGTGGGCGGCGATGTCGCTTACCATCGGGCTATCCGTCTGCTCGTTTCTAGAACCACAATTTTCGTAATTAGCTCACAATTTCATTTTACTTTTATTGAAATGTAAATGAATCGTCTTGATATCATAAACTTATTTTTGGAGTTTGGAACAATCAAAACGGGTTGACGTTGGTTTGACGTTTATGAGAATACCATTTTGCAGTTTCAACATATCGGGACTGGATCGTAACTTTATTATTTCAGTATTTAGCTAGCACAATCGACCTTCTGGTCCATTTCATTAAAAAAATCAGCGCATATGTCATTTATTTATAACTCACTTCTAGCTTAACGCGAATAGACTATAGAGTTGTATATATTAAATTATATAAACGATAACTAAATAAATTAAAAAAAACTTATGGATCTACGGCGGTGTTTACTTTCCATGAATCTGCTCGTCCGCTATTTCAAGCTGCTAAAACTAAAAGTGCGCTATGTAAGAGGCAATGGTGGACAACCCTGGCGATCACCTCGTCAAATGAAAAGCTTCAACATAAGAATACGTGTAAGGATAACATTTTGTTAGAAATATTATATTGATTTTCACGGTGAAATGTGTCTATAATAGCGCTTTAGCGCTTAAATTGTGATAAAACAAAATACCCATAACATTACTAGATGCTGCCCGCGACTTTGTGCGCGCAAAAGGAAATCCCGCGGGACTGAAATAAAAAGTAAACTATGTCCTTCCTCGTGGTCTACTCTATATCTGTGTCGAATTTCATCAAAATACCAGTCCGGTAGTAACGGAGCTTAATCAATGCAGACAAACAAGCAATAAGTATAAATATAGTATAGAAGTATCGATTAGTATAAACTAGAAAGAAATGCACGTGCCGGGAATAATTTGAGGTGTTCGATCGATTCGTCGCGGACACCGTGAAGTATACATGTGCAAAATAGCTTTGCGAATATTTACAACAATTTACAACTTGCGAGTAACCAGTGTTACACACAAAACACTTAGGCTGGGACTATATGACCCGGAATCCGGAAGGCCGGGGAAAATTCAGAGCACTGAAAATAGAACTTTGTGCTAATACAATAGAGCTGAAAGTGGAGCACACGAGTGTCGAGTCAAAAGTCAATGTCATATATGACAGCTCGACACTCGACACTTAGATTTTCATGTCTATTGTATTACCGCAGAGTTCTGTTTTCAGTGCACTGAATTTTCCCCGGCCTTACGGATTCCGGACAATATAGTCCCAGCCTTAGGGCCTGTCTACTTAAGAGAGACCGCAGTCACAGACGAGCTTTGTAGCACAAGCTCCACTGTGACAGTGGTCTCTCCTATACAGGGCAAACGAAAAGATCTATTAAAACCCGAGTAAAGGAACACATAGCAGATATTAAACACCGTGGCAATAATAAATTTGAAATTTGCGAACACACACTGGACCAACCTCGCCATTACATTATATTTGATAAGCCACAAGTAATGGCATAGGAACACCGTAATCTTCCAAGAATAGTATGCGAGGCGATAGATATTAAAAAGTACCCCAATTTTAACCGAGGAAATGGCTGAATCTAGTTGGGATCCAGTGACAAATCAAATGAAAATTAAGTCCAAAACACCGCGGCTACAACATTCACGCACAACTAACAAAGATACTTGTTACATATGTCAACAGTAAGATGTAGCTGTCAATGTCATTATTGACATTGACAGATGTCATGAAGTAAAGCCTATCGAGTTAGTTTATTTCAGTTGGCCAAAGGGCTATACATAGTGTAGGCGTATATTTGTGTTAGACATACTATCTCATATGTAATACGTATCTGTGTAAGCACCAATAAAGGAGAATATAAGAATTGTTGCTGTATTATTATCATCACCACTCAAGCGTAAGAAGGACTTGCGTATCAAGAGGTCGCAGTCCGTTACAATACTAACACTATCTTGAGTGTTATTATGTTGTGCGTGGATCGGAACACAAATAATAATTGAAGAATCTTCGGGTAGTTTGAACAACTTCAACAAATGGGACAACTGCCACCTCAGTACTCGGGTGATCACGGCCGCTGGAAAGCAATCGAAACGTCGGGAAAAAGAAAAGTGCACCGCGACACAATCCGTAAGTGTTTAATACAATTCACATAAAATATTATCCTCGCCGTCTGTGACGGCCTTTACTGAAGGAGTTCTCACACGGTGGCGATAATGTTATATACATTATCGCCACCGAAGAAGTTGTCTCTATGCATCTCATGTAAATCGTAATCGGTTTGAAATCGACACAATTTCGTGTTGCAACTCCGCGCGAACGTGACGAATGCAGATCAAATAGCCAAATGACAGGTCGTGCGCTCCTCGGGCGGGCGGGGTGCGATCCCCTATCATCGAACATCTATTCACCTCTGCGAGCCTGGTACTCGAGCGTGCGAATGTTTGGAACACCCGTTATTGTAGTGTGGGTCCGTTATAACCAATTTCTGAAATAGCCATTTCCACCTTCAAGTATGTTTTGAGCATCAGCTATATATCAGCAGCACAGACAGCCCAATCAGTGAATATAGTTATACCAATTAGTTACTTTAATCGCAATTCCTACGAGAACTGTACTCATTGATATGATGAAA
The DNA here is from genome assembly GCA_963565745.1 of Phengaris arion. Lineage (NCBI taxonomy): Eukaryota > Metazoa > Arthropoda > Insecta > Lepidoptera > Lycaenidae > Phengaris > Phengaris arion. Next base: position 2,529,026 of record OY751445.1, read on the forward strand.
ATTATTCTAAAGCTAGCCATACCCGTAATGGTACCTATTTTGTCCGAAACTAATTCGTGCTTGGTTTGGTTCGGTCTCGGCTAACTTAAACTGGTTCGTTCTATTTTTTAAACGTTAAGCTTCCCATGCACGTAAGGGTTTGTACCTGACAGGTTTGCCTGCACAGTTCTACCTCTCGGGTAAGCTTGCACTGATATTGTATGGAAACTTGCATAGCTGTTGTGTAACATACACGCTCCGATCCTTCATATTTCTAATCTTCTGGTACATTTCGGTGCAATGATCCATCGTCTATTGTTTTTTTCCTAGCGGATCTTTGATTGCCTTATCATCGTACAAGCGTGAGTCACACTTAGGGAAAATGCCATTAATAGCTGCAGCTGATGGCAAAATTAAGATCAATAAATAAGAAAGCCCATAACTAGAAGCAACGCCAACGTTAACGTCTAAAATCACGAAAATCGGCGTTTGCCGTTAATACGTTCTATCAGAGTCCTGAACAATCGCTGGCACTTTTTGACACTAAATTATAAATGTTTATTGTGGGGTCAGACCGACGGAACTTGCCGGGGGCACTCCGCCTATCACGACGCGCATTTAATAGCGATTTCAGCCATTTGTCTAACTGTGATAAATACTGCGAATCTATTTTATGATAAATAGTTTATGGCGACTGACTTGCAATAGTTCTGTAAGCAACAGTATCTATAAAGCGGTAGGTTTCAAAAGTGTGGGTGAAAACATTACCTAAATCAACAACATTACGCATTCCTACGCCTATTTCCACATTTGCTTTGTGAATTTTACAATTTAAACATAATCGCAAAAGAAAAGTATTTATTTGCTTTCGCAATTGACTGACAGGTTATAATCCGACCAAGGAATAGAACTACTATTCCTTGGTCGGATCATAATCTGACAGTCGTAACTAAATACTGAGTAGAGTATGGCACTCATCATCGCTTATAATCTGACACACATTTTTGTTCCTTCAGACTTATTTTCGTTGGGAGATTCTATGATAATATTATTCTTATGTCGTCGGTATAGAGGTCCTGTCAGAGGTAAAATAACTCTGAACGGACTGTAGTTGTATATGTTTTTAGGGTTCCGTACCCAAAGGGTAAAACGGTACCCTATTACCAACACTCCGCTATCCGTCCGTCTGTCCGTTTGTCACCAGGCTGTATCCGATGAACCGTGACAGTTAGACAGACAGATAGCGATAGTCACAGATGATGCCGCTATAACAACAAATACAACATTTTAGTGGGGCCGGCTCCCATATAACAAACGTGTTTTTTGTCGTTTTGTACGGAACCCTTCGTGCGCGAGTCTGACTCGCACTTGGCCAGTTTATATGAAATTTTCGTCAAATCGTTTGTAGTTATGGCTATCTTGGACATTAGCGGCCATCACCGCACGTGGCGTGACTAAACCTTTTCCTGTTAGCCACGCCACAGTGTCGACTGTGATAGCCGTAATTAGGGTAATACACACCTACGTACTACTATGTAGGTATTTTAACTATCTTACTCTGTTCCTCCTATTTGAGATTAAAGTAAACAAAAAGGTTTAATTCGACCAAAAAGTGTTGAAAAATAATCGTATTAGGCACACTGTTAATAATTTAAGTTGGCTTCATTAAGAACTGTTGTCTTTTGTTTACATTAGGATTAAATTTCATCTGAACGGAACACCAATTCTCGTATTTAACTTAAAAGTTTTTGCGTGAAAGAGCAACAAACATCCACCCATCCTTACAAACATTCACATTTATAATAGTATAGTTGGAATTAAAAAGGGGCCATCCATAAATTACGTCACACGTTAAGGGGGAGGGAGGGGGTCGACGAAGTGTGACATTGTGTGATAAGGTGGTAGGAGGCGTCCTACATTTCGTGACCTCACATTTCAAAATCTATTTTAATCTAAGGGTTTAGTTCAGGAAAATTCACTATGTCAATTGGTAACAACCCTGACGAGAACGAAGTGGCTGCTATGTCAGTTATTAAGAATTTAAAGGAGTTCGTTTAAATTCCATGGACTTAGATGATTAAGTTTGACCTTTAATTAATATAATTAATCGTTTTTTGTTTTGTCAATTTCTTGCAATGTTTGATTTGATGTTCAGTTTATTAAAAAATATTTTAAATGAAATAAAACAAGTTTGAGAACTGCTGTTTTAATTCGATAATTATTTCTAGATGTAAAATTGTAAAATATGTGACGTCACAATAGGGAAGGGGGATCAAAAATCATGAAATTCGTGTGACACAATTTATGGACGGCCCCCAAGCAGAATCCAGGCCAATTTGGCCAAAAGACCAAAGCCATGAGCACTTCAATATAACGGCGGGAAATAAGTGCCCCTGTCCATGAGCTCTCACCATCAGACGTATATATTTTTACGCTGTGATCAGACTATCCGTCAGTTCGTCTGCCGGCGTCAAGCTAGAGAAAAAAACCACTACCTGTTTAGACTGCCTGGACAAGACTCTAGGAGTCTGCAGTAAACGTTCCTACGTTAGGACATAGGCGTTTAATAGTCTGCCTATGTCACAGCGTGTACAAAGTTACAAAGTTTTCATTCATAACAAGTTTCTAGTTTCGTAACTTCACACATATAGAAAACTAAAAAAGTTAAAAAGGGCCATCTATACTAATATTATAAAGAAGAAAAATTTGTTTTTTTGTTTGCGTTGAATAGGCTCCGAAACTACTGAACCGATTTTGATGAAAATTGACACAGATATAGATTAGACCACGGTAAAGGACATACTACTTATTATCGCATCGAAATGTACGGTTCCCGGGGGATTTGCGCGTGCGAATATCGCGGGCAACATCTAGTATATACAACTTCACAAATACTATCCAAATGATATAGACACCGTGATATTTAAATTCTTGAATTCCGTTCGCTCCCGCCCCTTTGTTTTGGAGCTATGTACAGTTTGTTGTTAAAAAAAATATATATATATATATAATTTTATTAATCGCAAAATAATGAAATGCCACTATTGATAGATTCCTAGGACTTATAAATACCTGGTGTTCTCCAAGTGCCATCTCGTGCGTATTAGGAATCCGGGCTCATATGTCGCGGGCCAATTACGGAACCCGTACGTTCCCAGGCGGTTCCGGGTTCGGTTCCCGGGACCACGTGAGAACCGGGGTTCTTGCGCCCGCGCCGCTTATCAGAGCTTTTTCCAATCAGCTAATTAGGTACGTTTGTGGAATTGTTATGAATATCTGTTGACAAGTTTCATCATTACTGGTGCTCTTTAATTTTTGAAGATTAATAATACAGAATAGTTTGTTTATGTAAATCGTCGCTTTAACTGTTCTCTACGTTGAAAATAAAATTGTCGTACGAAAAAAATATGCCACATTAAATTTTAATTAGCTTCTCTCAGTTTTTGTCAAATCTATGAGCTTCCAATGATTTCAAAACGGATGTGATATGACGTACATTTGACGGAAAAAATCTTCATACAAGAACAAAGTACGCCATCTTGATTTCAGAAGATTTTGTCAGTAAGATTTTGTAGTATAATCAGTCCGCATATAAATGGACTGATTATACTACAGAAAGCAAAACCCCAAACAACCCCAAAAGTGGGGCAGTTTAAGTGTAGACATGCCTCGTCTTAATATATAGATCTGTGTGAGCTCCTGCAAACAATACCTTCTTACTTCGAACGACCTCAAGCCATTGTCACTAAAAATATCCAACATCACTTCATGGAAATGAAATTAAATCGGCAGAGGCCATTTCTCCTCGCAAAAAACAATCGAAATTCAAAAATGCCGGCACGCACCACGTACGGACGCCGACGAGCCGGTGTATCACATTTCGACCCAATTGCTATGGCGACAAGGTGCAAAACGCCGTTTGCCGGCGGTCGTACGTCGGGCCACGGACCGGTGTGGCAGCGTGGCCATATACGGAGCGCGTGTGCCCACAAAACCTTACGCACTCGTAAGCGTAAGACTACGTTTTTGCGGGGAGAGACGCGAGTATACACCACCTTTACGCGACGGATATATTAAACGTCTATCAAACCATAGAGCGATGAGTTGGACCATAGAGTGGTGGTGTGATGAAGTGGGTTTTGGTTTGGTATCACCATAATATACTAGGGGCGATGGAGTGATGGAGAGGGTACTGGTTGCGTGTGATCATAGACTAGGGCAGTCGAGTAATAAAGAGGTTTTGTTGATACGAGCATGATATTAGACTTTTGATCGATGTATAAGATGAGATTCTAGGCTAACATTTCTAGTAGTAGGACATAACTTAGACTTGCTTCCAAGTTAGATAGTTCGACGACCTCCCGGGGGTCGTGGGTTCGAATCTCGCCGAAGGTTCAAAAAGTTAATCTGTGCTCATGGTGTATATAATATAATAAAAAATTACATAATTTACATAATTATTTTATTACAAAATTAAATATACTTCCCGTTGTCTGGTCCCCGTAACACAAGTCCTTCGGATACTTAGCGCGGGACCAGATTGACGTGGTGAGAAGCGTCCATAGAAATTATTATTATATTTGATACTGATGTGTGAATAATTAGTTATTTGTAATTCTCAAATCTCAACTCAGTCCACCAGATTGCCATCCGAGACATTGGCATCTCAAAAAGCTGTAAAATCTGCGATAAAGTCCCCGTCATTACAATAATGCTGGGCACACGACTACATGACTAAGTCGTGTTAACATGCGACAATCGCGTCACTTCCCAAAATCGACTGTCGAATTCTACACAAAAACGCCAACAAATTATTGTACATACAACTCCGAATATTCGCTACTTTCACGGGCTTATTCTGGACGTTATAAACGAAGGAGAAACGATTTCAAGTAGAGAAATAAAAACGTCTAATTAGAATGTAGAGCAAAACTATGGAAGAAAAATAAGCTTTCTATTCTCCAATTTTTTCTATTATTATGTAGTGTTCATTTTATTGTTTTTTAAAATTAATCCTAGTAGAAATATATAACAAAAATAATATAATAAAAATAAGACATTACGTATTTTCGACATAAAAGTTATTAAAGTTAGGATTTAGCAATTTTTTATAACGTATAAGTTTATTAAACTGTAAAAAATACGATATTTTTAGGCCTTCACCTTTCATTTATGTATTTTATTTTATTTCCGTAAAGTAACGTGCATTCTAACAATCCTTTTGGCTTCGCCGTGGTCGGGTAAAACAGCCTTCAGCAGGCAGCAAAATAATCTACGAATATATTTTTTTATAAAATAACGATATACAGTATATATTTCACCCGAAGTTCCCCATCACATTTCTTTACATTTCCCAACTTCTCAAATGATTCTATACCAATATTACAATTTCATTCTATCTGCATGTCTTTCAAGTTCAACAAAATCCGTTTATTTGAGCTGTGTGTTGATCGGTCATATATAGCTTTTACACATGCATGAAGATTTCTACATCATAATATTATTCACTTCGTTTTTCCTTAATCCTCTACTTCCAGAATAAGTCTGCGAGATGACAATGGTCGAGATATTACATGAATGTTGTTTCCGGCTATCTCCCGCCATTTTCCATCGATGTGGTATTCGAATACTAAACCTCGTAAGACGATTTGAACCCTATCACGAGGAAAACAGGGTTGAGATTTCTTTGATGGTAAATGCTTACTATCGACAATTAGCTCGAATTCCAATGTTCGTATTTTAGTACTCTAAGAATCATCATCATCATTATCAAAACGTTGTCATGAGAAAGAAATAGAACATAATTATTGACCCTTCGCGTCGTAGAGTAACCTCTATTTACAGACGATTCTAAACAGAAGGTACGTGGATGGATGAAGGGATTAAAAAACCCGGTCAAGTGCGAGTCGACTCGTCGACGAGGGGTTCCGTACAAAACGGCAAAAAATGACGTTTTTTGAATCGGAGCCACACTTGAATATTTATTCTATTCCGTTTTTAGTATTTTGGCTGTGAAATTTTCAACTGTCTAGCTATCATGGCTACGGAGATACAGCATGAAAACATACCGTGTATCGGACAGACGGACAGACAGAGAGACAACGAAGCCTCAGTAATAGGTACACGTTTTCACCCTTTGGGTGCGGAACCCTGAAAACTAAAATTAAAATAACGATTCTCCATACACAAAATACATAAATAAAAATACTCAACTTTTTACAAATCATCGTATATAGCTTGTACCTACATAAATCTGATATGATCGTATAGTTTACGAGCTATATCTCCATAAACAAACTGACATGTGCACATAACGTCCGATTTACAATTCAATCCTTCAATTAGATAGGCCTTGTGGAGGCACCCTGCGCGGCGCACGCGCAAAAAATACCGAGTATATAAGGAAATGCCCAGGAGTCACTAACCTTTATATCACTAGGTATAAAAAACTAAATTAAAATTCAATGTAACCCCCGAAATGTGAAGCAGTCAGCGAGCTGACGACGATGAATTATAGCTAAGAAAACTCTCGAACGCGTCAGCTTTCAAAGAAAAAAATCACATTTTATCGGACCTTTCGTTTAGGAGCCGATGGCAGTACGGACAGACACACAGACCGACACGCCAAACTTATAACACTCCTCCTTTTACGTCGGGGGCTAGTAATAGATAAGCGATACATGCGTTATCTATCAGCATAAAGCTCAAGCCACTATATGAATTGCGCTAAAATTGAGCCCGTGGGTAGTTTTATAACTTAGATAGCTGTAAAAAGTTTTTTTTTCTTATTCACGCCAAGGAGATCTGAGAGCTAAGTGTGAGTTTTTCTTTCCGAATTCGATCGTGAGCTCGTTTGGCGTTTACTAGGAATTTCAGTGTGATTTGTACAGCGCCACCTAGTTGTAAACGCGACAACTAGCTCAACTCACATAAAAATTAGTGAGGTTACATAGGTATACAGATGAAAGTGAGTGAAATGATTTAGTGTCTTTTAAAGAAAGAAAGAAAATACAATTTGTTTAGTAAAATAAAAACACAAAACAACATAACTTAAAAACACATAAAATTCCACCAAAAGAAGTATTTCTGTTACTTACACCCACGGTTCAACACATCTGAACATCATAGTGAACAAGTTATAGTGAATTAGAAAAAGAAAACGTTTGTACCGGACCGGAGTAAAACATATCAAAAGATTTATGTAATTAGTGTACAAGTTATTGGAACTTCGAACATTTGTCTGAAGATACGATACGAGTATGTATTTGGTAGTTACATTTATAGATACAGAGTTGGCTAAAGTATTTTATTTAGAAACTTCAAAAGTTGTTGTAAACTGCAATTTGTTGGGAATTTAGATTAATTTTAAACTGAATTAGAAATGTGAAGTTCCAGTTGATCATTCTTAACTTTCATCATATATAATTATATGGTAAATAAATCAAAGATTTCAAAACTACAGATAGGCTATGACGTACATTAGACATAACAAATCTTCTGAATACAAGAAAAAGTCACGCCATCTTGATTTCACCAAACATCAAATGTCAAAATGGCTCCAAACAACCCCAAAAGTGGGGCCATTCAAGTGGGGACAGTTATTGCCTCAACATACCTCGTGTATAATATATTACTTCTATTAAAAAAAAGGAATTAACCTGAATAATATGGCTAGACTTAGAACTAATAGCCAACCCTAGTTTTTCAGCCATAATTGAATCTCACTCTATATCCTATGCCTTATCTACCTTTTAAGTAAAAGTTGTCAGTTATCCTTAGTTCTTGCCTAAAAATAAAAACAAAATATTTTTTTAAGTAACCCCCAATTTGTCAAGTGAGCGAGCTGATTCATCTGCAAATTCATCATGAATTATATTTAATCATGCTAAGAACATTTTTAATCATATCACCTTTTGAACAAAAAAAATGACGACGCCTCGGACAGACACATAGACAGACACGTCAAACTTCTAACACCACTGTTTTCGTCGGGGGTTAAAAAATCTTTTTTAATGTCTAATAGCTTATTAGAATTGAAATCAAAACTCGGACACCCACACCGCTAAAAACCCAACCATCCCAAACATTTAAGCCCCATCCATATGCATGTCCCGAACCGGTGGCCTCAGACATTCCTCTATACAGTACTTTTTGTGTAATTAACCTTCTGTATGTCCACGCGACTACCTTACATGGAGACACCTCCTCTTCAGGTCTATCTACATACTTACATACTCTTTGATATAACCACCAAGTGGACGCATTCCGAAATGTACTCTAAAAACGATGGGTTGTGGCTCAGAATTGAGTGTCCCGGGTCATCTTTAATGATAATAATAGGCATTATATTTGTCGCCTTTATTGATGGGCGTCCATCGAAAATGGATTTAAAGTCAAAACGAAATCGATTGGAAATCGTATGCAGCTTCACGTAGGCCATCATTATAGATGTCGTGACTACGAAAATTAAGGATGAATTGAATTTAATGAGTTTGCGACAAGCTGTGACGCTGTGACGCGAATGTCGCATGTGACGCTGTGACGTGACTGTGACAAATGATGCTAGGGTCAGGTCCTGATTCACCATTGAAGTAGATCAATGTTTGTTTATGTAATCTATGAATATTCAAACGGTACGGTTTTTTTTTCATAATTCGAAACCGAGCGACGTATGAAAGAGTTCGTGCTTGTTATACATTTATATTCTATTTTCTTATTTTCACGGATTTTAATGCAGTTTTCAGCAATAGATAGTAATTCAAGGAGAAGGTTTATGTAGGTCGTTAGTTAGCCTGTAGTTACATTTTATCTGCCTATGAGAATAATTGACTAGTGGCCTGTTTCACAATCTTCTAATAAGTGTCGGTTAGCTTATTCGGAAGTTTAAACGCAGCTTACTTTATATCGAGCGACAGAGAAAACATGCGAATATTTCTTCCACTTATCAGAAGATTGTAAAACAGGCCAATAAATTAAAAAATATAATAGGCCCATAAAGTCAATAACTACACCAATGACAGTGTATTCAATACCTAGGTGCGTCTATAAAATTAAATTATACTAAAATGTGCAAAATTTGAAGCAAAATGCATTGCAATTTGCATAATAATTGGTGGTAAATTGAAAATCGACGTGTTTCGACCAAATTAGACTTGAATTGTGGAAATTGTCTATAATTAGCACGATTAAAACAGAATGCTTCAATTAAACGTTTAATTTGTTTAAAAACATTTGTTTTTCACTTCGCAAAGAAAAATCTATAGTTTTAGTAGTGTTTTAGTAGTGTAGTAGGAAAGAGCCAGACAGTATTCATATGCAAAATGGCCTAGGTTAGGCACAAAAAAAAATTGACACCTTATCGTAATAATACATCGTAATACATTCGTTCATAATTTGATTAAAGCTACCCATTTAATTACTATATACGTAATATTTCCTAGTATATTTTAATTTAACGGTAAAATTTATAACAAAATTTAAAAAATAATAAAATTTGAATATAACAAAACCTAAAATGCAGTTGTTTTTGGGGGCTTTAGGGATTATTGAGTTGAGTAGTTTTTTTTATATAGTTTCCAGTATTCTTTTAGTAGTTTTGAGTAGACGCGACGCGAGTTTCGCAAAAACAGAGCTGGCAACACTGGAACGAATTGTTGTCCATCCGGCCGACTGATGCGATCTCGAAATTGCACACAGACGATACTGTTTTGCATCCGTTCAGGCCGAACTGAAGGAAAACCGGACCGTATATGGGGCCCCCCCCCTAAGAACTATCGATCATGCCAGCATTCAGACAAAAACCTGCATGTAATCAGACCTTTCGTTTAAGAACTACGATGCCACGGACAGACACGTAAAAATTATAACACCCCTATTTTTGCGTCAGGGGTGAAAAATAAAGCTTTCCTTATATTTAACCGAGTATCCAAAGTGTCCAAAGTTTGTAGAGTTTGAACTCAATGAAATTAAACGCGGACATTTCACCAGGTGATCGGTCAGCTCGTCTGCCGACAGGATTTCGATTGCACAATATTTTTATAATATAAACAATGAGGTGTTCGGAGTTCTGACATTTCGTTTGTGGTGGCTTTCGAATATTTATCACGGAGATCGCCGATAACGCGAGAATAAGCGAATTATGACGCCACAGGCTGTTAACTCGAGGCTTTTACTTTAAATATTTAAAAAAAAGTGTTACGAACAAATTGGTTAAAACCAAAATTATTTTATTTGTATCCTTATGAAAACGAACTCCTTGGCAGCGAAAAAATTGATACTTACACTTAGTTACACACTTTTATTTTTTAGGTACTTTAGATATCTATATATTTAAAAGAAAGATGTGTATTTTAGTTGAGGCTAGACGATGATATCAAAACTAAGGGACATCCACAAATCCACAAAACCTGAACCAATTCGATATCTTCCTGTATTTTTTTTCATTACATAAATGAATAGTGCTCTGAAAAATAAAAATCAAAATTTTCAAAGATATTGCGGATCGTTTGAAGTACTTTTGTGAGTCTCGTGGAAACGCCCCATACAAAAGTCGTACAAGCAGGTGACGTCACACGCTAGTGAGTTGCAACGAAATGTATGGCCATATGCACAAAATTTCTGATATCTCGTAATTTTGCGCGTTTATGTTGATACATACCATACTAAATGTTTTTGCATTTGATGTAAGTAAACTAATTATGTAGGATTTTATACACTAATGTTTTAAAAAAATATTTCAACTTTTTTGAGACTTCGAAATGCATATAATTACAAAACTACACATAAAATCCTGATTCTTTTTACTTTTATCAAGTTGTAATACCTAATTATTTCTTAAATAATTATAAAAAAACCAAATTTTTACATGTTACATACACCTAAGCAGACAGACAGACACGGCGGGGGTTTTAATTTATAATATTATACTGTGAGGATCACAAAACGCCTTAACAAAATGCTTTATCACGAGTGATAATTTGCTCCTTGTAATTGTGTTGTAATTGGCGTATTAGATATACCAACCGCTCAGAGGGCTTAGCCAACATGGCATCGTTAATACAATGACTATCTTCGAAATTGAAAATATATGGGATTGACATAACGTTCGCTAAATGACATAACCCCCGCGACACCGCTATACGTGTCCAGGCTGCATTAGTCTACGACGGTCGAGCAGGATGTGGACTACGCCAGGAGCAGACCCAACTTCGCCTTGAGGGTCGAGAGTTTGGAATCTCGTTATAAAGAGAAGTTATTTCCTTTGTGATAAGAGTTTCCCACCCATCATTTACCGACCTACGAGAAGGAGGAGTGCGGGCCGATTGGGGCGTCTACAGAAGATTTAGAGGATGCCTCCTGAGCACTTCGCGACCCACGTCGCAGACAATACGTGTCTAGTGTTAGTTTTGTGTATAAAATATGTATTTTAGAATAAGGTATATAATTATAATATGGGCCTATGCGGCCTAAAATAAAGATTTCTTAATTTCTAACTTCGTCATCGTAATTAGCGATTGCATCTTGCTAAAAGTCCTGGAGTCAAGGAGGTAGAGGAGAAACGGTTTTATTAATCGTTAAATAATCATCTTGTCGATAGCTGACACGATTTGTAATAGGTCTTTACCTATGAAATTGCCGTTCTGCGATACTGGCCATTTCAAATCAAAATAATTTTTGTTTGGCTAAGAATTCTAATTTCAAATTAATTTTATTTTAAAAACATGGAATTCTTTTTCCAAAAGTAGTCATTTGTTTATTGATTAGTGTTACATTTTCATCGCATTTCATCTTTTCTTTTTCGTCATCATGGATACGTTAAAAATTCGAATAATTATGGAATATGAGTACCGTCGTGGCAGCAACGCGGCACAAGCGGCACGCAACATCAACGACGTTTACGGAGCTAACACTACAAACCAACGCACCACCTGTCATTGGTCTGTTCGCTTCCGTTCTGGAAATTTCGACCTGAAAATTGAACGTCGCGGTCGTCCGAAGACTTCGGTCGACAATGACGAATTAAAGGCGATTGTGGAAGCTCATACACAATCTACGGCTGAATTAGCAGCAGCTTTCGACGTTAGCGTCAAAACAATATTGGTCCATTTGCGTCAAATTGGCAAGGTAAAAAAGCTTGACAAATGGGTGCCCCACGAACTCAATGATCGCCAGCGCGAAGTACGCGTCAAGACGTGCCTTGCACTGCTCAACAGACACACAAATGAAGGAATTTTGAACCTCATTGTTACCTGCGATGAAAAATGAATTCTGTTTAATAACCGCAAGCGCTCAGCAAGTTGGTTGGATCCTGGTTCAGCACCTAAACAATGCTCTAAACGAAAACTTACCTCTAGAAAAGTGATAGTCACTGTTTGGTGGTCTAGCGCCGATGTGATTCATCACAGCTTCTTACCAAACGGGGTAAGCATTACTGCAGATGTGTACTGTGAAGAACTGAACACAATGATTGAGAAGCTGGCACATCTCCAACCAGCATTGGTCAATCGCTCGTCTCCGCTGCTCCTGCACGACAACGCGCGACCTCATACTGTACAGCAAACGGTCTCCAAGTTGCAAGAACTGGGGTTGGAAGCTCTCCGTCATCCGCCCTACTCACCTGACTTTGCGCCTACAGACTACCACTTTTTCCAGAATTTGGATAACTTCTTGGCGGGAAAGAAATTCAATACCCGAGAGGCAGTAGAAAATGCCTTTGAAGAATTTGTTGCCTCCCGTTCAGCTGATTTCTTTAAGAAGGGCATCAATAAACTGTCACTGCGTTGGTAAAGATGCATTGATTGCATGGGTGATTACTTCGATTAATACAAACAAAAAATACATGAAAAAAATTAGTTTAATTTTTTTCATGCAAAACGGCAATTTCATAGGTAGGCTAATTAATATATGAGGAGCTTTTGCATGACGGACGGTAGATTGCGCGATTTCAGACGTAAATGAATATTTAATTATAAAATTAAAATAATTTGGAATATCCTTGAACTACGAGTACTTTAGGATACCTGGTGCTTGAAGCTAAGGTGGCCGTCTTACCTGCAAAGAAAAACATAATAGTAATCAAATTATTACTAGATTGAGGAGTTAGTGCCTTGGAAATTGTAATTTTACGTTTTTTATACTTTTTCAACAAACAAATGATGAAATGTTGTTAATATACTAAAAGAGAAATTGAATGTTATGATGCAAGTCTTAACAGTTTTTGTGTATTTCAATTGAGATGTAATAAAAATTCAAATTTATGGAATTTTAAAAACAGGCCAATACGCGTGTTCGGGCCCAAATGACTTTATAAATATTAATCTAGTGATGTCCATTTCCACTTTTATTACACCAAATCGAACCAAATGAAGACATTCGCCTCCAAATGGTCGCCGGCGGAACAGAAATCAACACGATTCGTCAAAAAAACGCCCAACACTAGCATATAAATTGGGATTTTAACATTAGAATGCGGGGTCTTTAGGGCAAAAATACTCGCGGTATTGCAAAGAAAACCATCAATTGTTCCCGAGTTAAACAGAACATGTATTTATTTCGCCCATTCGGAAATAAATCGATTCTCGTATCGAATAAAAATCCCTTTTTGCGACGGCGCACTGCTAATTCACATTTCACAATACAATAAACAATAGCTAATTGTTGTCGGCCGCAAGAAACGCCATTTTGTTTCGATAACGTCACCACGGAGTTATGATTGACGATCGATATTTCGGAATCGATTTCGTTAAATTATTTATTTTCGAGGATTTTTATGTCGAATATCTCGGTGGAGACAAAGGTTCAGAGATTTTCTATCGATGCAAAATCATAATCGTCTCGAATCTTGGATCTATCAAATTTGTAATTTATCGCATCATCTGTGGGAGGACAATGGGCATAATTGTCCAGAATCAGATCTGAAAGTCCTAAATGCCACTTTTTGTGCGATCGAAATTGAGATTAAAAAATATCTCTCCTATAATATTTATATCGAATAGTTTAATCGAGATAAATCGGAGATATGAAATGATTTGGACTTTTTGCACAAATTCCCTTTTGAATGCAGTCTTCAAAGAGTTAGCTACCTAATTTACTTAATGACGTCAAAATGAAATTCCGTTGGTTTAGACAATGATAAAAAGCCACATAATATTTTTTGCAACCAAGTTTAATTAAACTTAATATTTTATACAAGACAAAATTGTTTAAACAAAGATTTTCATAAGTTCTGTCAAAGGCCGAACTTACAAAAATATTGATGTAGTCAATCATGGACTTTTTTTATTTCGTGTAGTGTGATCTAAAAGGATTACCTTGTTTATATTATTATTTTGAAAATAAAAGTACCATCAAAACAGTACCGTCCACAAAACAACATGTTTCTACATGTTCGAGCTTCTGTATTATTTTAAAATATGAAAAAGCGCAGCAGCGGGCGACGTCACACAATGGCCTCTGCCCTACACGATGCTGATCGTATCGCGAGCCGATCTGACCCCGACCTGCGAGTGGGCATGATTGGCGCAGTCAACAGGATATTGAATGAAAATTTAAGTTTACGCAAAAACATTAGATTTATATTTGTTCACGGAATGAATACTGAATTTCTGTTTGATATTTAACATTTTTGAAGACAAAAAATGGGGTTTATTTTAATTAGAAAAATTTTATGCATAATTTCTCCCCTAGCCACACTCTTTAAAAAATACTAGTCGATTTTGAAGTAGGTTGTTTCTCCGTGTACAACGACGTGAAAAGATTTTAATAACGCTATAATTATTTCGTAAATTGCACTAATGCATTTTTGTAAATATTCACAGCTCCATTAAAATTAAAATAGTTTTCCGCTTGTCCTGGGCAAAGACTGTCCGACATTTTTATTTATAATGGTCACCTTCCCAGTAGCCCCTGTTACTTCAGCGTCCTGCTGCGAGACTGTCCACATAAATAACTGACGCTTTGTCACTTCATACATCATGCACTTGTGCGGTGTGCCCTGTACACGTAACAACTGCTTAGTATCATCAGGGTGTATCATCATCAACGACTAACCCACCAATAGGGCATCTTTCAATGTGAGGATTTAGACGAAACATTATGTTAGTTTTGTAACAACACGCCGCGCCGCCGGACATAATTTAGGCCTATATTATTTCATAATATAGGTACTGATAAGTATAGTGGGAGGCAGAGAATTTAATGAGAGACTTATTTATGTAATACTAATTACTACACATAAATTATTTCAAGCTCCAATTACTTTAAATGGATCCTTTTGAAATTCGCAGCCATTTAAAAGAAGAAGAAGAACGAAACGTCAAAAGTTGACATTCCGAAAATAAAAGTTCGCAGTTTAAGCTCAAACATTCGGATGGATTTATGCTCGGATCGAGCGTTTTACATCACAAACGTCTTAATGAGACAGGATGATGTAAGGTCCGGGGGTTTTCGGACAAAATGTCGGACAAAAAGTGCCCGGCCGACATAAATCATGCGACGTCTGTTATGATACATCGCGGCCCAGTGACGCCTCAATATAGGACGGAAAAACTGCTAAATGCCCCTGGGTTTTGAAAATCAAGGTATTATTGATTCGAGGGTATGTAAGATCAATTTTTATCCGAATGATATATTAAACTAAATATTGAGCCACAATATTTTAGTAAGTAGGTAATGGCAGTATGCATTGCTTAAAATTTTTCGTAATTAACAGAAAATAACATGATGAATATTTCCTGGCAACCCTCACTACGCATGGACATTGGACACCCTCGCACTGCCGTACGCAGCGCCAGCTTTGAAGGTCACGCGACCGCCGCGTAGTATCATAATCTGGTCAACGTTTTAGACCGCATGTTATGTAATATAGTTTTGGAACGAGAATCGAATATTGATCACGCTTCTTGATCTACTTTTGTATCGATTACATCCTGTATAATAAGGGAATCGTCAAGTGGTAATAAGGCTGGAAAAATACTGTCCGGAATCCGGCAGGAACGGTGAAATTCAGAGCACTGAAAATAGAACTCTGCGCTTATACAATAAGGTACTTAAAAAATGAAAGAAAAAAGTGTGCAAGAAACAGTCAAGGATATTAAACAATTCACCAGGGTATTTGAGAGCGCTTCTTTAGAAAATTCAAAGTAATATGCTGTTAAGATTTCATAAGTAGGGCAAGCTACTTACCAACTAAGTAGTGAGTTTACAGTTTACACATCTGAATTTAGGCAAGTGTTTAACTAAGGTTTGTGTGTTGACGTAGAAAAGGGCAGTGATTAAAGCCATACCATCAACTACATAAGTTTTATTATATAACTATATAAAAACAGACGTTGTTATATCTTAATTATGAAATGTTATAAACAAATAACCAAACAGGTAAACAGAACGCACCTATAAATATTTGACAGTCAAGTGAAAAATTGAACACAGAACAGTTAGTATGGGAAAATTCTACCGTCATTTTTAGTATTTTCTCCACAATTGTTCCAATATCTTTTGCCGTTCAAACCTTCCCTGAACTACCACAATAATTTCAAGGCCATAATTAGCCAAATCGGTCCAGCCATTCTTGAGTTGTAGTGTGACATTGGAATTGCATTCCATCTAATATATAAAATTCTCGTGTCATAATGTTCGGGGACACACTCCTCCGAAACGTCTTGACTGATTTTTATGTTTTTTTTTGCATTTTCGGTAGGTCTGATAATCAGTCGTAATTTATTTTTTTCAACCGCTTAATGATAAGGGTGACCCACTTTTAAATTATTCGTCAATTTTTTTTATTTTTATATGATGTGACTTTAAAAATACATACAATGGCAAAACAACGTTTGCCGGGTTAGCTAGTTTTTATATAAGAAAGAAGAAGATGTGTTAGTAACGATGGTATATTAGGATGGAGTGGTAAAAAAGGTTACAAATAAGGTGGCATAATATTTAAAGTGCGGCTCAGAAGCTGCATGAAGATCAGAATATTAAAGAGAAGATTACTTAAGATAAAATGCAGTAGCGGCCAGACAATAGCATGATAATATTCATGAAAATACCGAAAATATTCCAGGAAAATAGAACGAAACCGTAAAATAATGTTTGACTTGAATCCGTTTACAGACAGACACACAAATCATGATTATCGAAGCTGTGACAAATGATTGATCGTTGAAGAATACTATTACAATGATACGAAACACTCAGATACATAAAACCGACCCTATCAGAACTATTTAAGGTCGACAATCGAGCGTGGCATCATCAATTGTATCCAAAAGTTATGAAATATGAGTTAGTTTATACATAAACGTCGAAAACCGCCAAAAAACGGTTGAATTGGATTATCGTCCGAATAATAGAATAATCGGAAATCCGTTCTTTAAAAAACCAAAAGCTGAATTTAATTTTCAGATATTGTTTTCATAAAATTTTAAGTAGCATTATAGAAATAATTGAAACTCTATATCAACAAAGGGTGATTTATGCAGCAACCGAAAACCTATGATCGACTTTTTCATCCATTTTGACATCCCAGCCGAAAGAAATGGTTACTCTTTAATTTTCCGTGGACCTCATTAATGAATATGCATACAAGTACCAGGCCAGCAGGAGGTCGTGAAGGTATCGTTATTGCGACAAAACTTTTTGTCGACCATCTCGTGCTGCGTCGAATCCAGTTTCGTCAAAAATTTCGCAACCATTATCGCTTTAAATCATTTCTATCATCGCTTCCTACTGTGTGCTGGGCGGTCCTTTTTCGGCCAATCCGCTATTTATTCGGCCAAATACCCTTTTATTCGGCCGACAATTATATCCCTCGCTGACAAGCCTTACGACAATTATATAATTTTTAAAATGGCCGACAACGTTAACTCCAAATCCCACCTCTGATATTGGCTTTAGATACAACGATTTAGGGTCCAATTTAAGTGGTGTGACTGGTCAATGGTCGCATTTGTATCGTGGTGAATCGGTAAAAACCGAATCGATAGGTTTTTGTGTTTCGTGGACCACACAAGTCGACAGATCACGTAAGTAAGTCATTGGGAGAAACAAAAGAGTTCGCTAATAAAAATAGTATAAAACATTAATTTATTGGAACTAAAACTAAAAAATACAGATCACCCACAGTCAGAAACCTTTATCAGTCAAGAAAAAAAACATACTTTAGATGACTCTACTTCTGACAATCTTAATTTGCAAGGTATCTTGTTGCCTATGTTTAACTGTTTAGTGTGATTGTTTATACGATAGAAAATATCAGGACACACAATATAGATGTCTATTAAGTGTTTTAACAGTTATTTTGTATTTACTTTACCATATGGATAATATATTACTCTATAATATTAATTTACCACTATTTCTTGTAAGATGTACTTTTTTCACTTTTTGACAATCGTTCGTTTGTTATTTATATTTATTTATTTTTTCAAATAGAATAGTTAGTGTAAGTTATATCGAAAGAGATGTTTATTCATTTGCCTCCACTTCTTTAGTGTTAATTTTTCCTTTCATTGTATTCAATTCGAACCAAAAACCATTAAGAACATTCTGGGAGTATTGTTGAACACAATTTTGCGATTATTAAAAAGTGTGAACAAGATTTTGACATTCCTACGTATGGTAAACAGGGGACTGTGGGGGGAAAACATTTATTTCATACAAGCTAACACGACTACAACCTATTTTTTGACCATTCCCAATGTCTCTTTATTCATGCGCGAGACCCTATTCTGAAAATAGCTCGTTATTTTGTTTTATCATTTAATAGATGTTGGCCGCGACTTCTTACGTCGAAAAATCCCGCGGGAACCGAACATTTGTTGCGATAAAAAGTAGTCTATGTGTTAATCCAGAGACTTAACTACTACCATACCAAACTTCATCATAATCCTTTCATTCATATATTCAAGCATCCTCATAAACTTTTACATTTATAATTTATAGTAGTAGTCGTCGAAGTCATAGCAATGTAATGTATTTTTACTTTTTTAATCCTACACTTGTTTGAAATTAGCTAAAATGTAAAGAGATAATTAGGAAATATATTAATAGTAGTTTGAAACAAATGGGCTTTGAAATACATCCTAATAATAAATTTATAAGTACATTGCTCCACTGAATAATTGTTATGAATTTCCTCGTATCAAAAATCATTAGATTGATACATACTATTGCTTGAAATTCACACTTGACTACATTTACACTGTTCACTGGTTGCCCTCTCCGCTACTGCAATGTTATTGCTGTTTTTGTGGTATTATTGGAAACAAAAGGGTAACGTTTGTTTAATAGCCATTGGGACTTTGATTTATATGAGTTTTCTAACGCTATTAACAACCACTACTTATAAGCAAGCAATTATGATGTCGCTGTGTAATTACACTATACTCCTACTGTTATAATAATAATTATAATCCTACTGCTATTATGAATGTAAAAGTTTGTGAGAATCGATCCAATTGATGGATGTTTGTTACATACTCTTTTGCACAAAAACTACTGAATGGATTTTCATGCAATTTGCCATCGGTGTGGTAGCAGTTTAAGCGTTGGATTAACACATGCTCCTTTTTATCCCAAAAAAGTACAATGATCCCGTGGGATACTGTATTTACGCGGGCAGAGCCGCGGGCAAAAGCTAGTAATAATGTAAAGAGGAAAGATTTGATTGTCTGTTTGAATTGAATAAGCTCCGAAACTACTAGACCGATGTTGATGAAATTTGGCACAGATGTAGAGTACACTACTCTACTCTCTACTACTACTACTACTACTCTACTACTACTACTCTACTACTACTACTCTATTACTACTCTACTCGACTACACGGAAAGACATATACTACTTTTTATCGCCGCAAAATGTACGCGGCATTTCCTTTTGCCGCGGGCTAGATCAAATATCTACCCTTGGACGTTTTTTGCTTGCGAATTAATTAATTACTTATCACTATTTACATTCGTTAAACAGCTTATATTCTTTTTCTGTCCTTTTATAATCTCATTTAATAGGCGAAAAGTCACATTAACGGGAACTGTTCGATAAAATATCGCACGGTTTCACAATAACCGACGCGGCCGGTCGGGCATAGTATGTCCGTCCGCATAATGCGTTGTCGTAAGCGTTGTTTTGTCCGACAGTAGGCTTGACAAGAATTCACCGCCGAATTCTTGTCAAGGGCTTTCTGTTCGAGAATTTATTGCTTTTTACTATATTGAATTGTATTTAGTGCAGTTCGCAGTGTCTTTGGAATTTTTAAGTTTGATATTATAAAATTAGGGCATTTTAAATTAAACAATGTATGTAATTGTAAATACAATGAACTGATTATAAACAATTTATTGTTGATAGTAATTAATTCAGACGATAATAATAACTTTACAGTCTCAAAATTTGTCATTGGTCAATTTTGACATTTGTACGCATGATTCACTGCCTTCTTAACGCTAATAGACTATAAGGTGTCCGAATGAATGCAGCAGATATAAAGTAAGTAGACTGAGTAGGAATACACAATATTGATCTTAATATTAACATCTTTTAAAAATTAAAAAAATTAGGATATAACTTACAAAGCTAGCTCAAACGATTTTACTTGTTTACTGTTACTACGTCCTCCGTGGCTCGGTGGTTAGCGCGTTGGCGCTCAAGCCAGAGGTGGCGGGTTCGAATCCCGACAGGAAACAAAAAAATTTACTATGTTCCTGGCTCGTGGATGTGTATTTAAGATAATAAAAATTATTAAATAAAAGTATTAATAAATTTATTAAATATATTTCCGTTGTCTACTAGTAACCGTAACACAAGTTCACACTTCGAGAACTTACCACGGGACCAGATTGACGTGGTGTGAAAGCGTCCATAGATATTATTATTATATATATATTACTGTCGTTGGTAACTAAACTTGCCTGGAACTACGCAATGGATTCAATGTGGTTTTCATCACCAGAGTGATTCAAGAGGAAGTTTTGTGTGTACATTGAACACGGGCGGCGCGGTGCCGCGGGCACATTATATTTCTCAGATCAAACATCGTGATTTATATTTTTTGTTATTAATCAATAGCGGAAACGCTTCTCGATCGGTCATCACATCGGTCCAAACACGTAATTACGGGAGTGAATGTTTTAATGATCCATTCAGCACCTCGTTCATTCTCTCGTCTAATGAACGAGTACTGACTTGTTAGACATTAATGACGGCTTTTTCTTATGACCGCTATCTGACAGCAGGAAGCGTAATTGGGGGAATGAAAAAAATCAATTTGTACATAATATATGAAATGAGGAAGATGTCTATAATGAGTTTATTTCGCCGGATACTTTGGTAGAGCAATCTCTACGAAGTAGTCCAGCCTCTAGGGCAAATGGTTAAATAATTATTCGTTACGTTTTGGTCACGGAGAATGGTTAACATTGTTCTGTCGATAGCTTTGGCTAGATTTGACCATAGACACGTGAAGACTGATCGAACAACTATGGCGGTTAAAGTGTTTAGTTGCTATATTAAGTGTCGACTAGGGTGCGTCCATAAATTACGTGAGGTATTTAGGGTGGGGGAAGGGTCTAGCCGAATCTCACCAAATCTCACTTGGGGGTAGACTCAGCAAATTTCTCGTATTCTTTTTTTATGAGGCAACGAATAGTCTCAAAAAAAAAAAAGGATTGTGTGGTTTTATGAAACCACGGTAAAAGTGAAACTTAATAACAAAATAGCGTGGAGCACTGGCACAAATGAGTACTAGTCTATACACTACACGGTCAGCTGATGTGAACTATAGGCGCCGCCATATTGGCCTCGGCTGCTCTGACGAGCGCCTTTCACTTTATCCCTACTCCGCGGCCGACCGTCACGCGACATGCAACACACAGACGAAAAAGTTTGAAACGATGTAATAAAAGTTTCACTTTAATAAGAGTAAATGTTACATTAAAAAGTTTGGTAAATCCAATTGTGCACGTGCTTATTTTAATTTAAAAATGTAAAAACAAAACGATCTAAGTACTATTCTTTACGTGTTAGTAAAAATTATGAAAAAAAATATTGTTTTAATAAACCAACGCATATTTAGTCACTATAACATTTTTGACACTCTTACTTGAGATTAGGAGGGGTCGAGGTGAATCTCACGATATCTCACCAGGAGGGAAGGGAGGGGCAGAGGGGGTAAAATCCTCAAAATCGTCTCACATAATTTGAGATTAGGAGGGGTCGAGGTGAATCTCACGATATCTCACCAGGAGGGAAGGGAGGGGCAGAGGGGGTAAAAATCCTCAAAATCGTCTCACATAATTTATGATTGGTTGGTCGACTGATCAGTAAACTCGTAGACCTAAACCAGCGACAGTTCGGCTAATTGATTACTTGGTCAGTCATGCATAGTTTGAATAGTACATTTCAACAGTAATAATTCAATTAACTGATCCAACACAGTATCCAGCGTCTGTTACACGCAATCTGCATATTAATGGTTCTGTTAGCAGGGACACAGTGCAGATGATGGACGCTTCTCCTCCCCTTGAGGCAGGTGTTAGTACCGCTAGCTGTGCTAACTATGTACTAAGATAAATAATCCTACTACTATTATAAATGTGAAAAGTTTGTTACTCGTTCACGCAAAAACTAATGAACGGATTCCGATGAAATTTGGTATGCTAGTAGTTTAAGCTCTGGGTTAACACATAGTCTACTTTTTATACCTAGAAAGTTCAGCGTTGCCGTTGGATACTGTTTTTACTCGAGCGACACCGCGGGCAAAAGCTAGTAATATCTAAATCTATCCATTATTAAAATCGATGTTTACGCAATGAAAAAAAGAACTATAGTTGGCGTCGACACACGTCTGTCGTCAAAATAGCTCATAACAATGATTTTTGCCTGAAACACAAACCGCTCATTTAAAAAACGACCATAGATACACGGTAATAGTACGAGAAAACGTCACTCGATTTCGATTGTGAAGTTCTGAGAATGCACAAAATGCTTTACGTATTTTGTGCATTTACTCTATTTCGTGAGAATCGTTCCCTAGCACTAAGGTTAAGAACTCACGGAGCGATTTTTAGTCGCGCCCGCATTGCGGGCCCGCACAGCCCGAAAAAAATTAAAGAAATACTCACGACGCGATTTACGCCCACGGCGTGCGCGATTGTTTGCTGGAGGAGTCGCTGCGCCGGCGGGCGACTAGTAGAATCGCGCGGCGGGTTTATTGCGTATCTTCCAAAAGCTAAGCAATCGCAAAAATTGCGCAATTTTTGTTCCAAAATCGCAAATTCGTATTACGTATCTGCAAAAACCTTGCAGAAGCAACCTAGCGACAGTACTACCTCTACCGAACAATCGAGGAACTATAGATTGCATTCAATCGTTCAATCTCTTCACTGCTGTCAAATTTTTCGTAATTCGAAAGACTTTTGACAGCAAAGCGAAAGCAATCAGCGAGCGAACTGTTCTGCTAGAACTGTCAGTTAGCAATAACAAAAAAGGTTATTTTTTCTCCATTGCTCGTCTATCGCGGAGTGCTTAGTGGTATTTAAAATGTATTTTTATAAGTTTATAGTGTATTTTTAAAACAATGGCGCGCGCAGTACTCGTTTTGGAAGCTTTACGCGAAGAAGAAAGAAAAGATGCAGCCAGAAATACAGCGCGATTGAGACGTCACATTCGCGACCAAGCTCAGGCACTGGAACTCTGACTCAGAGTTTATGGGCAAGATCATTCCACTGTTTTTCAACTGCTTCTTTTGACCTTGACCCACTCCTCTGGCTATTGCAGGATGTTCGACAAGGAAATCCAGGGACGCCTCCAATTGGTCATTTGATACTCTGATCGACATTGCTGAAACACCGAAGATTTATTTAAGAAAATAAAATTTATTGCATCTATTTCACTATCAACAAACAGTACTGACTTTGCGAGATGTAAAGTTATTTTGTTCTCGGAACAAGCCCAACTAACGCGAACTGCGAACACACGAGTATTTTGGTGTGCATGAAAAACGCAAATGTGATAGAATATTTTAAAACCAAATGTTTCCATTTGAAATTCGGCCCCAAACCATTTTTTCTATCATTTGTTATAAGTTTTATCATGAACTAAAACAATATGGAAGCACTTGTAAACATATGACCGAAGTTTGTTTGGCTTGACATTCCATTAATAGTTCCTATGATTGCTACTAAATTTGTTTTGGCGCTAGTGTCGTAGCATAAGTGAAGCAAATGTGCATTCAAACACAACAGCGAGCGATTAGCAATCGATCGCATAGGTTTACGATTGTTTTGACGTTCAGCAATCGATTGCGCGTCTATGGCGCGATGACTGCAAGATTTTTGCTAATCGCTATTTTTACATAATACGGCGACGGGCCGCGATCACAGCATCGCAGCCTCGGCGATTTGCGCCCGCGCGCTGTGCGATCGATTGATGGGCAAAATTCTTATGTATGGGTAGCCGCACACGTGCAATATTATTGACAATAATGCTCATATTGACAATACTATTGCATATTTGCGGGCAATATTGCCGTTATTATTGTATGTGTTGAATTGTATTGTAACAAATTTTTTAAACAAAAATTGTTTCAATAATATTGCGACTAGCCTTTAGATTTATAGTCGCCCGTCTTGATCGCGGCGACTTGTAATCGCGCAAATAACCGGTGACGGGAGTTTTGAAATACAATAGCAGTTCCACGATCGCGGCGGCGCGACTGACAATCGTTCCGTGAGTTCTTAGCCTAAGACTTCGGCGTTCTTAAATCGAAGTAGAGTGTAGATCTGTCAAATATGATATTGACATTTGATTCGACACGTGTTCGATTTTCAGCTCTATTGTATTAGCGCAGAGTTCTATTTTCAATGCTCTGAATTTTTCCAGCCCTATCGCCTACTATCGTGGCGAAATGCGCGGTTCCCATGTAATAGAAGCTTCGATTTTCCATACACGTAATCAAAACACACATATTCAGTTCTAAATGTGAAGCGAACTGCTGCCTGCTATACTGATGTGGAATAAAAATTTCAAGTGAGTAATGTTAGACGTAACCTCAATTTTATAACCTCCTTATAAGGCAGGAAAGGACTTCGCACGTTACACTCTTAATTGTAAACCTTATTACAAGAGCACAAAGTGGGTTTTACAATATATGCTGGTTTTCGTACCGTGTGCACACACCGACGCACGGACTACATAATAATTTTTTACTTATATTATTTAATTAGACATGGCTTAGTCAAACACACTAATGCTACTTGCTACTGTGGGTACAGTCGGGGAAGTTGGGTATTTAGACGTTTTACATACTTTTGAAATTTTCCGACAGTACTGCCAAATGCTCTTTATGATAAACTAGCTGACCCGGCGAACTTTGTTCCGCCTTAATGTCAATAAATAAGCAGATTTTTTTTTATTGGAAAAAATACAAAAAAAAAAAAAAATCTACATCAATCATTCATAATTATTTCTGTATTTTAGTACATAGGTTGCTCTTCATTTAAGTACCTTGTGATACACGACATACATTCCTAACCTGATTAATAAATTACCGCACATGAGGTAACACATATCTTCGATCAAGAGTAAAGCACGATTATGTATCTCCTCATTCATCTCAATATCGTGATTTCTGGAACTGACACGAATTTGATGTAAAATATCTTCTGACGTATTATCCTTGTACTTGTGCCACAGGTTACATGGGTTCGATGGAAAACATGTCGAAATTATGATAGCGAATAATGTGCGTATCTGACTTGCAGAGATGAGAGATGCAGAGATAATGGCTTCAGCGATTGTCGTATCCCAATGACTATCGTTTTCTAATAACTTCAATTCTTCACATGCAGCACGATATGTTGGGAATATTACACCATTAGCAGTTCGTAGTGACTCAAATGACGTTGGCCCACGCACATTTACCAGCAACAACCGCAAATAGAAACATTCAGTATTCTTTGGATGAACTGTATACATACGACCAAGAGCATCAGTAGAACGCACATCTGGATACCCAGGAACCGCATCGCCTTGCTTCCGTCTTTGAAAATTCTTCGATGAATTATTCCAAGTATAATAACGTGGCATCTCCGAGTAAAGCAAAGTTCGTGCAAACTGATCGCTTTGGCAGATTGCAAAAAAACTGGTCAATGTAGTTGCTGGAGGTGTTTCAGCACGTTGCGTAGCATTCGAAGCCGTGAAATATACTCGTTGACCATTCTCCAGATGCACCGCCAAATGCGTAACAGTAGGATGACGTTCGTGAATGGGAAATGCGAATATACGCCAAATCGCTTCATTACAGTTCACATAACGACCAACTTGATAGCGTGAAATTTCATCGTTGGTATTCGAGGATTGCAATCCAAAAACCGCCATATCACTGCCTTTCGTGACATATTTGCAAATATATTTTATGGACTTAACTGAAATGCAGTATTCAACGTTGCAATGTGTCTTGAACGATTTAGAAATAAGTGGCGAATATGGAACAATCCAACTGTTGTCGACAACGAAATCCATTCTTTTCACTTTCGTTGTGACAGTTCGACCGTTGTCATCTGGTGATCGACGCCGATACAGCGGATAACCATCATTGCCAGTGACAGTCTCCGCCGTTAATTTCCGTGGATATCGTTTAGAGCACTTTCCATCGACCATGCAAGGTGATTGGGGATTGATGGCACCACACGGTCCATGAATCATATTAGTAGTAACAACATCATGTAGGTCTGGATCGACTTCATAATCAGGAATCACAGCACATATGATATCATCTATTTGGTCAGGCTGAATTCTTTCCACTAACCAAATAAGAATGTGTGCGTGCGGCAGGCCTCGCTTTTGCCATTCGATTGAATACATCCAGCATCGAGTATCTCCAAAGACGCGTTGTTTAACAATAAAGTTCATCAGGGACCGAATTTTTTGCCTGAATATACGTGCTGTGATGTCGTGTCTATCACTTGATGTTTGTCCGGGAAGCAGCAATTGAGTAATTTCTATCCATTTTGGATTACAGGTAAAAGTAATAAAGAGATCGGGCCGACCGTAATGACGAACATATGTTATTGCATCTTGTGCATATTCATGCAAATAATATTATAATATTATTATAATAATTAATACCGTACCGAATCAGATGAATTAATAAAGCGTTGTCATTGGTCTTCCCGACTGCGGTAAATATGATTAAATATGATGTATTATTATACGGTAAATACAGAAATAATTATGAATGATTGATGTAGAAATTTTTTTTTTTTTGTATTTTTTCCAATAAAAAAAAATCTGCTTATTTATTGACATTAAGGCGGAACAAAGTTCGCCGGGTCAGCTAGAATATTATAATCATTATTATTATTATTATTATATCATCATTCATAACTTGAGCAAAATCGAACTTTTGTGCGTTGATAGTTACGGAACCCTCCTTAGACATGCCCTGAAATGCTCTTTGGTAGGTTTTTATATTCGAGCCGCGGATAGCGCATCAAATTATAACAAACAAACAGTCATATTTACCGCAGTCGGGAAGACCAATGACAACGCTTTATTAATTCATCTGATTCGGTACGCCGCGCCGTTCGATATTAAAATCCTATAAGTGATGTTTCACATTAATAGTCTAGATCATCGTTTCTCAAGCGGGGGGTCGAATTTGTTTTTAAATGGGTCGCAGTCTGTTGAAAAAAAATTAAAAAAATATTCGTTTCTTGATCAAACCTTCGTTGTATGGAACGTCGAAAAAATCGTTCGAACCAGTGAAGGCTAATATAGCGTATCTATAGTTGATAAAAATAGCGCGATATGTACATATTGTTATAATTTTATAGTGACGGGATCGCAAGACTTTTTACTAACTTGTTGGCTTTTTCGTGGGTCGCGACATAAAAATGGATGAGAAACGATGGCCTAGAATCTAGATAATAGATAGAGGGCCGTAAATTATTATAATAGGACCGATTAGGACACCTATTTAACATTGATGGTCGCGCCTAACGCCCAGTGGTCACAATTCGCCCACAATGATTTATATAATTTTATTTTTGAACTTTTCAAGGGTTCTTTTGTGAATGTTGTCTATTGAATGTGAAAGACAGATTGACAAACGTCACCGTGTGACAAAATCAAGGACAAAATTGTGTCAAACGCACGGTGGTGCGAGGTATTAATCTAAGGTAGTGTAACTTTATTTTTATTAATTTAATATAAAATACATTATCATAATATTTGTGCAGTTCACTCGTCCTCCATAATATGAATTTTAACTGTGCCAATTTGCATGCTCCTCCGTTTGCATGACGATGATTTTGCTGCACGTATTTAATATAATATATGATGTAAGTTATCATTTATTTTATTTTTAAATCATTACCATTACCTTTTGGCTTCGCCGTTCTCAGGTAAAAAGTACTCTATGCCCTTCCCCGTGGTATGATGCTCTATAATATGTTATAGTAATATTGGTGCCAGATTTCATCCAAATCGGTCTAGTAGTTTTAGAGCCTATTCAATGCAAACATACAAACGCTCAAATCTTTCCACTTCATATTAGACTAGAGCGATATTGCTCGCGACTTTTTGGGCCCAAAAGGAAATCCCGCGGGAACCCCGCAGTAATAAAAGTTGTAAATCAGTCCCGAAGTTTCGGAGCTTATTCAATGCAAACAATATAACAAAAAATAAATATAAACAAACAAATCTTTCTTATTTATTATATAAGATAGAAAAAACTAAGACTTAGATATTAGTATAGTTATGGAAATACACTTTCAACATTAGACACCGCCGTTCAAAATTTACTGGCAAGTACGATTATAACAGCTTACCTTTCATAAGATTGTTAATTTTTGGATTTGGAGTTAAGTCAAGTAATTCATGACTTTTACGACAGCTGTCACACTTCCCGTACAACTTTACTTCACAATAATGTCGTTTGAAGTAAAAAGTGAATATTAAAGTGTATCCACTTCTAAGCACAGCTGCTAATTCAAATGAGCATTAATTATTTTTAATGTCAATAAAGAATTTACAAACGAAATGTTGCGTCTCATTTTTAAAGTGTCACAATCATACACGTCTCGTTCTCGCCTGAAACGGACGCACCCTCCGTTTTCCTTTTTCAAAAAAAAAAGAACACGATCGGAAACGCGCATGACACTCCGCCTTGTTTGGCGATAGTGACTATTTACAGTAATCATACATTTATAATCATTTCGAGAAAAAGTTTAGCCTTATCTAGTGCTTCCCGTGGATATATTATTTTATTACCTGCCAGCCTGTCACTCTACAATCGACATATTGTATGAAATTACCACTCTTCTAACTTGTAATATTAAACGGTATCTAACTCGGACGGTATTTTAGAACTAATATCTTGAATCATATCCCCAAAATATGAATATCTTATACTTTAAACGGTTTCTCGTAAACGACTCCAAGTATCAACATGAAAAGCAGTTTTGGGGGTTAAAAATCTAGCTATGTCTTATTTCTGGGAAACTCCGCGTGTTTAGCTATAAGTGTATGTTTTTTCATTCGTCGTGCAACAATTTTATCAATAATTTCGAGTCTATTATGTCAGTCCGATTGGCAGGTTGGTATGCGTATGTATAAATTTTGCTTTGTTCGGAAATTCGGAATCTGGGGGGTTCGAAATCCGGTCAAATAAATATTTTTGTGATTGTTTTTTTTTTCCAATTTATCAGAACTCCGAGCAAAGATCGGTCCCAAGGTCCTGATAAATTATGTAATAATGATCATCTCTTTTATGCCGTACGTGTCTTATTAATCGCTTCTCTACTTAATTTGAAGTTTGCGACTTGGCAAAAATTGCTGTAGTTAAGTCTGTATTCCATAGCCAAATTTCCTTGCTGTAAAAAACAACAAAATGTCATACTACCGCGGGAAATGAGTTTAAAAATCGATATTCTCAGCTTGGCTCCGATTTCCGTCCGGAAGGCACGTAGGATCATCGCTGCCAAAAGTACGGTTCATTCACACTTTTATTATCTATTCCGTCTCTACATGGTCGTAATGATAATTAAAAAAGTAACGGAGGTACATCCACGTTCGAAACACGTTCCTTTTAAGCATAATACAATCATTAGCCACAGGAGAGACGTATTTTTTTTTATTATACATTTTCATAATCATAGGCATAAGGCTGAGAATATATTAAAATCCGGTATCCGGTAGGCCCGGGAAGATTCAGAGCACTAAAAATAGAACTCTGCACTAATAATAATAGAGTTAAAATTGGAAGTGTCGAGCTGATATATGACATTGACATTTGACTCGACACTTGTGTGTTCGATTTTCAGCTCTATTGTAACAGTATAGAGTTCTATTTCCAAATTCTGATGCTCCGAAATTTCTCCGGCCTTCCGGATTCCGGTTCAATTTTGTCTCTCCGTGTTAGGCTGGAACTATTCCAGCCTAACACGGAGAGCCAAAATTCAAAGAAATAATTATTTTTTATGGACAATTTGAAAGTTTATGAGATATGTTTGGACGTATCGCGATATTTTTGATTCTCTTTCACGCAAAAAACGCTGAAGAGATTTGAATGGGCAAATAATAATATATATCTTAAATTTATACCATTTGTAGTAAGTTTATAAACTTAATCATAAGCTAGGCCAACTCCTATAGGAGTTGGCCTAGCGGGTAGACCGATTAGTTCACACTCGAGAGAGTGCAGGTTCGATTCCCAAGTTGTACATTATACGCAGCTCTAACGGAAGGGAAACATCGTTAGGAAACCAGGACATAGTTGGCCCCAGACGTATTGATCAGTCATTCCTCTGGACTAGGCCGACTGTTGTGAGAATGCCGTATGTGCTGGGCTGCTGGGCAACCATATGACACGTAAAACCGCCTGACCCAGGGACTACAGTATTCCAAAAATGGTTACTTCGCTGGAAAGGTTTTGTATAAATCATCCAATAATGGATAATAATTCGATGGAGCCGGCTGCACGCACGAAAAACCATGACTCATGCGGCGTTACCTCGCTCTGAGGCGTTCCATTTATTATTGTGATGTTTTCACGTTCAACTATCGTCAGTAAACCGAATTTACAGACAACCGATTTTTTTTATAGAAGAAGGTATTTGTAATAGGTAATATTATTTATCAACATGTAGTAAATGTCAATATATTCCGTGTTCGACCCCTAAATATTCAACCCTTGTCCCTCGTAACTTAGTTATAAGGTCGAGGCTTGAAAATCAAGGGGTTGAACACGAAAAAACAATCATTTGTATGTGATTTGACGTAGTTGTCGCGTTTACAACTAGATGGCGCTGTACAATTCACATACAAATTCCTAGTAAACGCCAAACGCGCT
Source organism: Phengaris arion (assembly GCA_963565745.1). Lineage (NCBI taxonomy): Eukaryota > Metazoa > Arthropoda > Insecta > Lepidoptera > Lycaenidae > Phengaris > Phengaris arion. Next base: position 2,560,353 of record OY751445.1, read on the forward strand.
CACGATTGAATGCGAAAAGAATAACCACCACACTTAGCACTCACTTCTATATTTTACAGTGCTGTTATTTCTGTCGCGACCACAAAGAAACTCCCGTGGAACGAGGGCTTACTCATAGGGTCCTGTTTTTACCCTAAAAAATATAATTAATTTAATTGTTTCCAGGATGTCATGGCACTACCGGTGTTAACCAGGCGACTGAAGCAATAACACGACGTGATCGTGTTCCGCCGACGTGACGGAAAACGTGATCTACCAAGGGGACTCTTGAGGAGGGAGACTTAGGAGACAGGGGGGACTTAGGGGACAAGTGAGGTTTCATCAAAAGAACAAAGCAGAATACAATGGGTGTAAGGCGGATACCCAAAGTTTTCGCTTGTCCTTGTAAGTCTAAGGGTCAATTCACACCGAAATGAAACGATACGCGACATGGCGCTACATTTTTTAGGATAGCTATTCAAAATTGAACTTCATTAGTTACACAAGAAGTTACACGTTGTAAGAATTCGAATGTCAGGTTGCACCGCACTGCACAGCGTATGTGCAGTGTCTGACTGATGTCATATGAAACGTGTATCGTTTTGTGTAGAGAATAAAGTTCAATTTTGAATAGCTATCTTAAAAATGCAGCCCCACGTAAAACATCGTGAACTGACCGTTAGGGGGACAAGCAAAGACTTAGGGGGCAAGTGAGGAATAAGGGAGGACTCACGAGGACTAACGTGACCCGCCGGCGTGACGGGAAACGTGATAGAACGCGATAGACATGGGAAGACTGAGGGGATAAGCAAGAACTTAAAGTAACATAGCTTAGGAGTCAAGTGAGGAATAAGTGAGGACTCAAGGGCACTGTTTGTCGGAGTGCATCCGATTTTATTTGGAAGTCCGGTCCCTCATGACTCATGAGGTAGACCGGCCGGTGGAGGGTGTCCTGTAATAGACTGATCCGGGACACTCCCCTACATTGCGGCTGATGGCAATCCGTAGCAGTGGCGTGGGGTTCCTATCGGCTTCACGTAACACTTACCTTTTGAAGACCCTCATCCATCCATACCTATTATGCAGGCTAGGACTTCCCTATGAAGGAGAACAAGCCTTCGCCACTGATCCGCAGGTGTTTTTAGTGCGTGGCACGTGGAAGTTAAGAACCTTAGTGCCCTAAGGTCTTTGGAGGACAGAGACCATAAAGGGACTCAAGAGAACGTGAAAGACTGGTACATGACAACGAGCGTTCATAGGTACATGTTATTGTATTCATATGACGCAAATGCAATGTGAAGCACTCATAGGTACATGTTATTGTATTCATATGACGCAAATGCAATGTGAAGAAAATGTACCTATCGTTAGTTTTGGCACGTTTTAGAGCTTAGACAATGGGTGATTAACTTTTAGATCGATTTCGTCTGGTCGTTTTTTATGAATGACACAGGCTAGTAGGGCCTTGCGACCACGATCTTGCCATTCTTGAAATTCTGCCCATTCGATCTAAATATTAGGGTCATATTGACTAAATATTAGGGTATGGAGCTGTATTTTTAAGATAGCTATTCAACATTGAACTTTATTCAATATACAAGAAGATACACAACAACGTATGTTGGGACTTCTGATAGATTCAGAAAATTGATAAAATATGCTGAAAAACATATTTTCTTAATCTAACCTAACTAACTTCACTCCATTTCTTATTACTAACTTCATATCACACACCCTCCTGACTCTAACGCCATTACGGCCAGTTTTGAAACTATTATTTAATTACTTTTGTCGGACACTTCTTAGCTTTTCTGCCTTAGGCTGAGACTATATGATCAGCAATCCGACACGAACCGCCGACGGGTCCGGACGACCCTCCTTTCATCATGGAGGAGTTGAAGAGAGCCGTAAGGTCCTTCAACGCCAAAAAGGCCGCCGGGGCGGACGACCTCACGTCCGACATCTGCCAGCACGCTGTGGAATGTAACCCGGAATGGTTCCTTGCGCTGCTGAACAGGTGCCTCACTGTCGCCTGCTTTCCCGAACAGTGGAAGCAGGCGACCGTGGTGGTGCTAAGGAAGCCGGGCAAGGAATCGTATCGGGTATCAAAAGCCTATCGACCGATCGGCCTCCTACCTGTCCTCGGCAAAATCTTCGAGAAGATGCTGGTCGCCCGATTCAGGTTCTATCTGCTGCCCAAGATTAGCCCCAACCAGTATGGCTTCATGCCCCAAAGGAGCGCCGAAGATGCCCTCTATAGGTTGGTGAACCACATCAGAAAGCAGAGAGAGGAGAAGAAAATTTCTGTTGTGGTCTCGCTGGACATAGAGGGGGCCATCGATAGTGCTTGGTGGCCAGCCATAAAGGTTAGGTTGACTGAGGTTGGGTGTCCGGGGAATCTAAGACGGGTGATCAGCAGCTACCTGAGTGAAAGAAGAGTTAATGTAAGGTATGCAGGTATGGAAGTGAGCAGGGAGACCAACAAGGGGTGCGTGCAGGGGTCCATAGGTGGACCGATCCTGTGGGACCTCTTATTGGGCCCCGTGCTATGGAAAATAGAGGAGATGAATTTATTTTGCCAGGCGTTTGCCGACGACATCGTGCTTGTGTTTGAAGACGATACGGCTCTCGATATAGAATTAAAAGCAAATAGGGTGCTAGGATAAATAAAAGAATGGGGTAAGGCCAATAAACTAAATTTCGCACCACACAAAACCTGTGCACTGCTCTCTACAAGGAAACTAAAACATGACATACCGCAACTCAAAATGAGGAGTGTGGACATTAAATATTATAAAAACATAAAAATACTAGGCTTGACGATAGACAGCGGCCTAACTTTTAATACCCATGTCGGGAATGTTTGCCAGAAGGCAATAGCCCATTATAAACTATTAGCTAAAGCATATCGGACCGTCTCCTTGAACTCTGCAATGCTGTTGGCTGGGATACTCCCTCTCGATCTCAGAATACTCAAAGCCTCGAGACTTTATGAGATCAAGAAGGGGGTGTCACACCTGGTGTTGAGAGACAGGGAGGTGGAGCGAATGGCTCTTGTGATTGACGACCCACATCCGGCAGAGCAGGAAGAGCTGAGGTTCGGGTTGGTAGATGAGGACTCGTATGCAGACGTGACTAACAACCACGTCCATAGGATCTATACGGATGGTAGCAAGATTGAGGGTCGAGTCGGAGTCGCACTCTCCGTATGGAAGGGTGAGACCGAGACGAAGCCGCCAAGCTTGCACTGCCGCCGTATTGTACCGTCTACCAGGCCGAGCTTCTAGCGCTCCAAAGAACAGTAAGTATAGCCTGCAAGACTGGAATGGCAAAGGTCGGCATCCTTAACGATTCCAGATCGGCCCTACAGGCAGTCACCCTTAGTTCCCCTCATCCCCTGGCAGTGCAAACAAGGGCGGCCCTCCGAAAAGCTGCAATGCAGAGGCGGGAGGTCTCCCTGTTTTGGATCAAGGCGCGGTTGAGGGGAAAATGAGAGGGTTGACGAATTAGCCAAGGAAGCCGCGCTGGGATTGAAAAGGAAGCCTGACTACGATCTGTGTCCTGTCTCATTCGTCAAGCGTATCTTAAGAGAGGATACAATTGAGGAATGGGACAGGAGATATGAAATGGGAGGGACGGCCAGAGTCACGATGCTCTTTTTCCCAAGCGCTGCTGCAGCATGCAAAATAGTTAAGAAAATAGACATCACACACCACACCACACAAGCAATGACAGAACAGATTCAAGTTGAAGGAGGATCCATCGTGCCTGTGTCAGCCCGGAGTTGAGAAGACGGTTCCTCACCTACTACTCGAGTGCCCAATTTTTGCAAGCAATAAATACGATATTGAGCAGAAATTAGGCATCGCGATGACGGATGAGAACCTGCCTTCCATCCTGGGGGGAAAGAGGAGAGATACGTTCTGTAAATCGATACGATTGATTTACAGAAGATACGATCAAGTACTGTAAAAAAGTGGTAAAAATTGTAAACAAAAGGCACTGTAATGATTTACTGTGATATTAGGGTTAAGTCTTGTGATATTAGGGTTAGTTTGAGTGTTGTGCCGTTGTTTTAAATTGATTATTCTTGTTTTGCATATTATTGATTTTATTGACATTGTACATTATTTTAATTTGACATTTTATATTGTAATTCTAAATCCGATATTGTAAATTGTAACTGAAAATTTTTATGTGTGTGTGTAATTTATGATTCTATATCATTTATATCATTTATTTTATGTAACACCTATATAGTAAGGTTATACTGTAATTATGTAATAAAAAATTAAAGAAGTAAAATATGCAAAAATAAAGAAAACAAAATAAAAGACAAAAGAAACAAAATATAAAAAAGAAAACAACAAGCCCTGTCCATGATAAGAGAGATGAGAATAATAATAATATAATATAATATAATATAATATAATATAATATAATATAATATAATATAATATAATATAATATAATATAATATAATATAATATAATATAATATAATATAATATAATATAATATAATATAATATAATATAATATAATATAATATAATATAATATAATATAATATAATATAATAATAATATAATAATATAATATAATAAATAATCTGATCTGATCTACAGCGCATAGCAGTCTGGGCTAAATCTTTTGGTCTGTTAGTCAATCCGAGTAAATCAAAGGCCATGATCATAGGCAGTAAATACATGACTCAACGTTTATATAATGTACCTAGGGTCATGTATGATGGTACTGTCATTGAATACACAGACTCTGCCAAAAATCTAGGGTTGATTTTAGACAGCAATCTTTCCTGGAATCTTCAGGTTAGTGAAGTAAGCAGAAAGGTCTACTACTCGTTGCCATGTTAAAGAGCCTTCAAAACTTTTTGCCCGTGAACACCAAAATTTTCCTTGTCCAGACACTCATTTTTCCTATCCTCGACTACGCTGATTCCTGCTACTTGGACATCAACGAAGAGCTGTTAACAAAACTGGAACGTTTACAGAATCTCTGTATCCGTTTTGTGTTTGGACTGAGAAAATTTGATCATATCAGCCTTTCGATTGAAGCTCAAGTGGCTCCCTGTCCGACTTCGACGTAACTCCCACATCCTCTGTTTACTTTATAACATTTTGTATAATCCTCTCTCTCCTTCCTATCTTCTCGATCGATTTAACTTTTCTCGACCCATCGATATCCCTTGTAGGTCTAAACTTAGAACAAATCTTTCCCTCCCATCCCATCGCTCCAACTTCTACTCCTACTCCTTCACCGTTCATGCAGTCAGATTGTGGAACTCGCTTCCCCACACCGTTCGTGACAGTCCCAACATTATTGTATTTAAAAGACGTCTAAAAGAGCACTACCTCGAAATTCAATCCATATAAATACCGTTATTATATATGCATATAGTACTTATCTATTATAGGTATAATATAATATTATTTTATCGTATCAACAATGTGTTTTATATTTGTTAAGTATGTATATAATATGTAAGTATGTATACAGTAATGTAATTTTAGTAAGGATATAATAATATGTAAGTAGTGTATATGTAATTGTGCACGTCCTATCTGCTGTCTTTTATCCCTCCAGAGATCTCTCCGTAGGGCTGCTGTAAGAAATTTCTTTTTAGAAATAAGCAGTACCTTTGTGTCGTCTTTCTTGTTAAATTGTAATTTTATACATTTTTCTTGTGTGCAATAAATTATTAAATAAAATAAAATAAAATAGAATATTTATAATCTATGATAATTCTTTTTTTTTCTCCATGATAGAGAAAAAAAAAGAACCGACGGGCCGTGAAAATTCAGAGCACTGAATAACTCTGCGCTAATACAATAGAGTTGAAAATGCTGTGAATTTTCTCCGGCCTACCTGATTCCGGATCATATAGTCCCAGCCTTATAGAGATGGTACTCCTTTACTCTATTCACCAAGTAGAGTAGTTTTTTTATGCAGTAGATATCGGTCAAAAGCTAGTTCTAGATTACAAGCAAATACGATAGTAAGTATTATTTATGTCTACTCAATCTATTGTAAATTTGAAATTTATGAAACATGACGTCACGAAATAGATAGGAAATATCAGTTTGGGCGATTCTGAAATCAATTATGTTCACACACCGTTCACACTGAAAACAAATTTCCTATGAGATGTCATCGACATACTCAATTCCCCACACGCGTCTAGTTACTGGAACATGCCCTGTCTAATGTACAGATAGCAGAATAAATAGATTAATAAACGTTTTGAAAAATCAATTACAAAATTTGGGCACACGATATTTGCTAAGTAAAGACGTTTAGGCAGAAAAAATTGAAAGACGAAAAAAATTCTAGTATTTAATGAAAGAGTCTTCACCGCTAAAGCCATTGACCTCACACTGTTAGCTGATTCACCTCACAGCTGAATTCAAACCGTCTTTTCTACTAAAAACTTACGTCTTTACATATTTACTGTAATTGATATAATTTTTTATTAACAAAAGAGAGAGGTCTTGAATGCAAAGATGAACGAAATATTTTTGTAAAATTGTTTTTTTTGGTACCGTTTTCTGTCCCACTGCTGGGCAAAGGCCTCCCCCAATGTCTTCCATTCCTATCGTTCCTGCGCCACCGTTGGCTAGCCTGGCTGGTATGCATCGCGCCATCTTATATATTACCTACGTACCTACGTCCTAACCTACGTTGCTCAGACCTGGTCGCTTTGGGAGTAAGAATAGCCGACCGAATAAGAAACAGCACACCTCTCTCCAAAGCGGGTGTGGCAGATGTTAGTATGAAGGCTGCTAAGCTAAAGTGGGATTGGGCGGTCATAACAGCCGCATGCATCCTGACCACTAGGCAAAGATTACCACAGATTAGGTACCAGAAGACGAACGACGCCGGCGTGGACGACTACGAAAAAAAGGATTTAATTTCTAAAAAATAATTTTAAATTCAATAACTAATATAGGAGTAAAACATTTATTCAAGTTTTCAATTCAATTCTCTGATCGCAGAATGTAACGTAGTAAGTAATGTTAGTAGGTACCATAGTTTAGAGACAAGTGTTTAACAAACAAGTTTTAAGTGTTCACACACCAGGCTATCATATCCATACATTCTATCATGATTACCTATCATACCACATACCTATAGTCTATAATCTAGATATTACAGCTTGGCAAAAACTTCTGACACTTTAAGAGAAATAAAAGTCACATCCAACGTAGGCAATGCATTTCAAATCAAATCAAATCAAAAAATTTTTATTCAAAATTGGTATTTTTAAATACTCTTTTTGAACGTCGTTACTACGTGATGCCTACCACCGGTTCGGGAACTAACCCAGCGAGAAGAGCCGGCAAGAAACTCGTCTGGGACCATCTTTTACCAAAAAGATGGAAAATTATTCTTTTAAAATCAAAATTATTACAATGTTTGCTTATGTCTATGTAACAAATAATAACATAAGATAAGGAGCCACCTTATTCCCAAGGTGTGCCGTCTTGAATGAAGTCATTAATTTTATAATACGCTTTGGCACACAAACGTTCTTTAACTACTTTTTTAAACTTATTAATGGGAAGGTTTTGAACCTTTTCTGGGATTATATTGTATAAGCGTATACATTGGCCTTTAAAGGATTTACTAACTTTGCTTAGTCTGAACACTGGCATATCTAACTTGTTCTTATTTCTAGTGTTTACACAATGATTATCACATTTCTTTTTGAAGTTGTTTAGATTCTTTCTTACGTATAACACATTTTCCAAAATGTATTGAGATGCGACGGTCAGAACTTTTATTTCTTTAAACTTTTCCCTTAGAGATTCAAAAGTCGACATCTTATAAATAGAACGTATAGCACGTTTCTGCAGCACAAATATTGTATTAATGTCCGCAGCGTTTCCCCACAAGAGGATGCCCTACGACATTATGCTATGAAAATAGCTAAAGTAAACTAATCGCGCGGTCTCTATGTCGGTAATTTCTCTAATTTTTTTAACAGCGTATGCTGCAGAACTCAGCTTATCTGCCAATTTAGCAATATGTGGTCCCCACTGTAACTTACTATCTAATGTTATACCTAGAAAAACAGTGGTGTCTACTAATTTCATTTTCTCATTATTTAATAGTATATTGGTTTGTGCCTGCGTAAATTTGGCAAGCTGAACTTTAAACATTTTGTTTTATTAGAATTCAAGAGTAAATTATTAGCATTAAACCAATGTACTATTTTTGAGAGAGCACTATTTACCTCGTCATTGTTAGATTGTCGTCGCTTCACATTAAAAATTAGTGAAGTATCATCAGCAAAAAGTACTATCTCATGCTTATCATTAACTAGATAAGGTAGATCATTTATATAGATGAGAAATAGAAAAGGGCCCAAAATAGACCCCTGTGGTACTCCTAATTTAATTTTACTACCATTAGACCTTTTGGAATTAACTTCTACAGTCTGTGTTCTATTTATTAGATAAGAGCTTAGAAACTTTAGAGCCGTGCCCCTTACACCATAATGGTATAATTTCCTGAACAGCGTATCATGCTCCACACAGTCAAATGCTTTGGATAAATCACAGAATATACCAAGTGCATCCTGTGACCTCTCCCAAGCTCCAAATATACTGCACAGAAGACTAATGCCTGCATCTGTTGTGGACCGACCTTTAGTAAAACCAAACTGATTACTATGTAACAAATTATTCGAGTTGAAGTGAAAAATTAATTGATTTAGAATAATTTTCTCAAAAATTTTAATTAAAGTCGGTAATATGAATATTGGTCTATAGTTAGCTGGGTCTGCTTTATTCCCAGCTTTAAAGAGAGGCATCACCTTGCTGTGCTTCATTAAGTCAGGGAACACGCCACTTTTAATACAATTATTAAAAACTAATGCTAGGTGAGGGGCAATGATGTCAATTACTGGGTTTATAACTTTTGTGGACATACCCCAGAGATCAGTTGTACTTTTAATATTAAGTAATTTAAATGCCTTGATAATGTCTCTAGAGTCTATTTCTTTGAAAATAAATTTACACAATTTACATCACATTCCCTCACATTATCTCTAAGTAATTTTTCGGCAACTGTAGGTGATGAATTTAAGTTTTTTGTAGTTGAGATCGGAATGTCTGCAAAAAACTTCTCAAATACTGTCGCAACTTCAATGTCAGAACTAACTTTTTTATCATTAATATAAAGTTCAAATTTAGAGTTGCGACTGGCGACTCTTCCAGTCTCATCTGCAATTATTTTCCATGTGGTTTTCACTTTGTTTTTAGAGTTCTTAATTTTTTCTTTGATGTGAAGAACCTTCGCTGCTTGACATACCTTCTTGAAAATCTTCGAGTATTTCTTGACATATAGTTTAAAAGCTTCACTCCTGTTCATTGACTTCTCGTTATACAAGTCATACAATCTTTGTCTACTAACAATAATACCTGCAGTTGCCCAGTTACTAAAATTATTTCTTTTATTATTAAATCTGACCGATTTAGAAGTAAATACAGAGTCAAAAAAAATTTAAAAATCGATAATCTCAGCATGGCTCTGATAAAAGCTTCGACTTGGAGAACTAATTCGCTCACAATGCATTTGCAAACTGGATTTCAATTCTTTAAGATTTCAATTACGAGGCGTCCATTAATTACGTAAGGCATTTAAAGATATTTTTTTCTCAAAAAAAAGGAATATCTGATTTTTTATTGTCATCCCTCTCCCCCGCGTGAGATTTGGTCAGACTCTCCTTGATACATCACGTGATTTATACCTCTTACTTCAAATTAAGATTTTTTCATTGTTTGTACTTGTCAAAAAAACTAATTTCCTGCAAATAAAAATAGACGTAACAAAAAAATGCACAATAGTGACTTCCTCGCAGACTTCCTGGTGGTGACGACTCCACTCTACATATAACGAATTCGACAATGTTGTCGATAGTAGTAGGTGACCATGAGTTCTGGGATAGACGGGATAGTCTCGCTTGTTTAAAATTCGTGATTTAGTTTAGGGAGATTGAAGAATCATATTTTTTAATTTACTTTATTCGAATTAATGTAATATGTGATATCTAAAGATTACTTAAAGAGTACACATATTTTACAATATGATTTTCGTTACATTAATTTAGTATTGACGAACAAAGTTTTAAGTTTTTTTAATAGTGTATATTTTAACGGAGCATAAAACCTAGTGACATTCTAATTAGACTACCAAGAAATTTCTTTCTATAATGTATACAGTATATTTAAGTAAAATATCTGTCCTCAATATCTCCTACGTCATGGTCTCTGCATTAATTGCCGAATCCAGGCGGATACGCGCACGTGTCAGACAGTCCAGCCGAGTCCCGGCGTCGCCGCATGGTCACCCCAGGCCTTCCGTATACGCACACGTATAGAATTTATTATGGATTTCGGTAATGATATTCATAAGGTTATTAAAATTATATTAGGAGGCATGGCGCTCTACGTCTCTCAAAGCACACGTTTTTCTCGAAGTTCTGCCAAGCAGAGGTCCAGCCTGTGATTAATGCGGGGTTTACACGGGTAAATTTTCGCCGTGCGGCGATTCCTGCATTAGAGGGCCTCAGACTCAAAAAGGGTCAGTTCACAACGAAACGAGACGATACGCGGCGCATCGCCATATTTTTAAAATAGCCATTCAAAATTGAACTTTATTCAGTATACAGGAAGATACACGTCTAATTGCAAGAGTTCGATTTTCGAGCTGCACCGAGCTGCGTAGCGCGGCGCCGCTCTTGCAATGAAACGTGTATTTTCTTGAGTAGAGAATAAAGTTCAATTTTTAAAAAGATGTAGGAACTATGCTCCAATATTAAGATAACATGGGGTGTGGATGAGATGACTAGAAGGGTTTGGTGAAACAAAGGCAGTCTTTGTATGTACGTATGTTTATTCCAACATAGCCTTAAAACTACTGAACCAATTTTGAAGAATAAGCTGTCAATAGATTCGTCATAATAGCCCGGGAAACATAGGCTATATAATTTGCGTAGCGGGGTTATAGGTTTTTAACATTTAATTTGTAATATAACACATTGAATAGTGTGCTTTACATAGACGAGGCATGTCGAGGCAGAAAGTGTCACGCACATAAACTTTTGGGGTACTTTCTTCTTCTTTTTTTTTTTAATTTATATATGGCATCGGCTTATAATTTATTTGCTAGTGTCAAGTTAAAAAGGCGGGAAATAGAACTTTCGTTTCAATTTTCAACACCGTATTCCTATATAGTCAAGTCTAAAGTCTAGTCAAAGTCCAAATATATAGTCAGTACAGTCCATGAGTCATGTCAGTCGATTCAGTAAAGTGGTAGAAGCTTTACTGAAAATTCCTAGGGAGTTTTGGCGGGAAACACAAAATAGCACGTTTTTAGAAGTTGTACCACTTGCCCACACTTGTGCACGTTAACGAATATTTAATGGTTAATATTCTACCAATATTACACATTAACAACCGAAATAACACAAATTTATGAAGTTTTACAAATTCCACAACGTCACCCATTGAACTCCCCGGCAAAATTCTTCTTCTTTTGTTAATTTTGGCATACGACCGCCATTTTTGGCGATATTCTGCCTACCTTTGGGGTTGTCTGGGGCAGTCAAACTTTGACGTTGAAATTTGCTTTCCGCATTTTTTTAAAATTCTTTATTTAAAGGCACTTCATCATATGATTATGTCAGCCTTTATTTATCAATGGTAACAATTAACTTAAATCTTAATTCCCTTAAATGTAATGAATGAAATACATAACTTAGAAATATATCACTAGATTCTATTTTAAAATGTACGAAAAAATACAGGTTGGTACATTTAGTGTGTTAAACAAACACCCTATAACCTTTCGTTCCTCTCGCATTCCATAAGCCCGTGATACAGGTCCTCGTATCGGTTCTTTCCTCATGGGCAAAAGAGATAATCCCAATTGCCTTCTGCATTTATTTGACAAAATCTTCTCAAATCAAGATGATTTTTTCTGTCAAATGTACGCGATAAGCCGATCCCTTAGTTTTAAAATCATTACTGTGACATTGTTACATAAAAATTTCGCACGTAACATTTCCATTTTTATTTTATGCTATCTATAAATATTAATAACAGCCTGCGTGGTCCAGTGGTTTAGAGCTTGGCCCTTGACTCGGAGGTCGTGGGTTCGGTTCCCACGTTGAAACTTAGGACAATGCGGGCTGATCACCTGATTGTCTGACAAGAAAGATGATCCATGCGTCGGATGGGCATGTAAAAAGTCAGACCTGCGCCTGATCTCTCGCCAGTCGTGTCGGTTATTCATCCCACTAGGTTTCGAGAGTAAAGGAAGAGATAGTGCCCAAGTGTGTACTGCGCACACACTTGGGCACAATAAAATAACTCCTGCTGAAATCGGTGTGGGGCAGCTATACCTATAATTAGGAACTACGTAACATTAGTGTAAGATATCTCGGACGTTGGTTGGTTGGATGGTTCGTACGCAACACTGCATCTAATACAGACCAATATAGTTTCGTAGAACTACATACACACATTTAATTACATTAACAAGTGAGATGATAGCTGATGTAACGTGTTTCTGAGAAATGTAACACGATACACACAGTCATTTAGGTTATATATGATACGTGCTGCCTGCTTACGTGTTTATTGAAGTGTATCTCATTGGATATTATTGTATTAGGACGCCTCAATATATTTTAACACAAATGAAGTGACCGCAACGACTGCAGACGTGGTTGAACTACGTATTTAATATCAATAAAGAAATACAATGAGATGATATTATATTCAATCTATCTATATATGATATATAAAATGCAAAGCTGATTGACTGGTGTACCAACGCACAAGCCAAGCCCTTAAGGCTAAAATTCAGCCCCTAGGAGGGTAAAATAGGGGAGTAAAGTTTTAAATTATTATAAAGTTAACGTTTAAAAACCAATTTCAAGCGGGCGAAGCAGCGGGCAAATGCTAGTTAATCGATAAAGAAATACATCTTGTCGCTTTTTGTTTACGTTTCTAGACTAAATCGTGTCTGAACAGAGCATACCTAAGTACTAGAAGATATCCACGACTTCTTGTGAAATGTCCAATATTATAATCTTTGAAAAAAGTTTGTATTGCAACGCATTATAAATGTGAAAGTTTGTGAGGATGGATGGATGTTTGTTACTCTATCACGCAAAAACTACTGAACGGGTTTCGATGAAATTCGGTATGGTAGTAGTTTATTTAGGCTCCGGATTAAAACATACTTTTTATCTCGAAAAAAATCGGTTGTCTGTAAAGTCGGTTTACTGACGATAGTTGAACGTGATAACGTCATAAGAAATGAGTCATGTTTAGCGAGGTTAACGCCGGTAACGCATGAGTCATGTTTTTTCGTGCGTGCAGCCGGCTCCATCGAATTATAAGACGTTGTCACGTCAAAAGTAGTACTCCCGTGGTAGACTATGTTTACGCGGGCCGAGCCTTCAAAAGCTAGTCTTCAAATAAGACGTATCGAATAGCTGTTTATTCGGAAATTTTGTCGCCGCTTACTTTATATCGAGCGACCGAGACAAAACATGCAAATAAGCTATCTGACAATCAGTATAATGTGAAACAGGACCTTAATCTAGGCTATATAAGCTATCATCGGTGTGCTTATTCAGATTGCTTGAAATGAAGTTTATAGATTAAAGTAGAATACGGAGTAAGACCACAGATTAAAGAAACATGACAGTATATTATATTTTTACTCTGTGGCGAGACTCTAGAACTCCTAATAATAATGCAGCTATGTAAAATGTGTTTTGTATATATATTATGTATTTTACATAGCTGCAATGTTTTAGAAGTTTTTGTTTGTTATAATTCTGCACACCGTATACAGTATAAGTATCCATTACACACCAACATCTTGAATCCTCACATGCCCCAAAAGCGGTGAGTTGTCCGACTTCTGCAACGGTGTCCAGTTACCGAGCACTCAGCGGGGTAAGCACGAACACTTGACAACAACGTACCCGTGACTTTATCGAGTGAAGTTTGTATACGTAGTAAGTTTGTAATGATTTTCATACAAAAGGTTATTTTCCAGGTTTTTGAAATATACGACAAATTGTTCACAATATCATAATATATTTTCAATCTGGACCATTCTTTTTGAATTTCCTCCCTTTCCTTGTAAATCAGCATAAAAGTTTGAATAGTGAATAAAGCCGCCAAAACGCTAAAATGTGTTGTCATGACGCCAGATTCTTGTAATCACTTGTCAACTGTCAAATCACAGCTAAATATGTCAAATCCTAGAATGCTTGGTGTTAACTTCGGTAGTTTTACTATTTTAAAATGCCTTATTCTGTGGTGCTGTACTATTAATAACGAAGAGGAACGCAGATATTCCGCACAAAACTTGCACTTTACTTCGACTGACAAGTGACTACTATAAGTAACTTTTTTATATGCTGTTTACTGACAGTCACGTGCATTTTCAATCACGTGGTCAAACGTGAAAAATTAATTACTTTATTATTGATATTTTCTAAAAATCATACATATTTTATAGCAAAGAGTTGGTCAAATCGGTTTTAAATGTCGTTTAATGATGTTCAACAGTTTGATTTATATTTTCATTATAACATAATAGGCTACTCGACTCATATTTAATTTCATATATTGAAGGAGTAAGTATTTCCTTTAGTACTTGGCTTAGGAAAACATATTCTAGCGATATCATAAATTAAAAGCGTAAGATTGATAAATAAAGTTGATTTAAAAATATGTATGTTTGTTATTTAATTTCTACCGATGAAAACACCTCGAAGTAACTTCCGGCAAGGATGTGACGTCACAAACACACTAAACATATACGTAGTAGTGAAACGGAACGTGTTTCTCTAAGTAAATAGATCATGCCATCTTTTAAAGTTATTTATGTCAAAACGTCAAACGAAACGTCACACCGCCGTTTTGTCTGAGCGGGTTATAGCACAGATTAGAAATAGTACTAGTATAACGTCACAGTACATCCGATAATCTATAACATGGCGAATAGTGTTTTCGACGGTTTTTTAAATTTATTTTTTGTAGGTTTTTAGGTTTCAAAATAATGTAACATTTTTTTTTGTGTAATGGAACAATTATGAAGCGTTTAGGACTAGGATAAATAAATATAAAGTCACTTGACTTTGTTTTTATTTATGTCCTAAATTAAGCCTATTGCCTATTCCCATTCGATAGCTTTACGAATACGTCGCTGTCAATTATTCGTGCTTACCCCACAGTACTCAGCGCTGATTCATACATCATACATCATGCTAGCACGTGCCAGATCACAGCTGATCTTCAAACATATCATATTATGTACAACCACTTTCTTAATATCCCTCGGCAATCGTGGCATTTCTATGGTAGCGATCGACACGCAATACGAAATTTCCCGAAAGATATTTTCGATGCGCTTGTATAATAATTATAATATACGTAATACGATGTAATATCTTATTTATTATTATACTAGTAGGTAATCATCATGAAATTTGGCAGAGATATAAAGTAAACCACGGGGAAGGACATAGGATTTATCTCGCGGAAAAATGTACAGTTTCCGCAAGATAGCTTTTACGCGCACGAAGTCGCGGCCGACAACTTGTTACCTACTTAATGTTATAAAGAGGAAAGACTCCGAAAGTACTGAGCTGATTTTGATCAAAGGGGAAAGCCCATTTCAAGCCCACAGTGGACAACTGTCTTAAGAAGACTTACTTTGTCCAGAAATGTACCATAAAGAGACATGATTTTTGATAGTAGGTAATGTTTCGATAAACAAGGGAATTTTATTGATAAATAAAACAAAGTTTCACATATTGCCAGATTATAAAATATCTTTATTAAGGTCAATCGATCCGAATATCGATTTATGAACAAAAGTACAAATAACGGGCCATTGTTGGTAATTTTATATATAATTAACCATAAGAAAACATTTATTATAGAACCAATGTGTACGTTTGTTACTTTATTTATTAGAGATTTAAAAAATAATCATCTATCGATTATTTTTATTTACGTAACCGACTTATAAATTTAATTATTTTGTGACAAGTGGCAACACTGATGACAGAACATGATGAAGAAGATGACATTTTTCAAACGAATGAATCTGTTGACTCGGTAACATTATTACCACAATGTTCTTCAACAAAGAACATTATGGTAATAATGTTACCGAGAACCATATTTTAGAGCCCGAAGAAATAAGTGTATAATACAGCAGTGCGTTGCACCGCAGCAGGTAATCATATCATAAAATGTTTCTACTATTTCTTACATCATGGTTTAATCGTTCAATCTTTTACGGTTGAAAATGTTAATAATTAATATTACGTTAATATGTTTTTAGGTGTCAGGAGATAATCTTGTTTGCCACAATTGCTGGGTAGTGTAAGTAACTGAAAGTCTTGCACTACAACAAGGGCTATCTAGCCCTGTGCGTCAAAATCACTGTATAAATTGTGATCGATCGATTAGAAGGATCTATAATTATTATTATAAATTATTGAAAAATTCAGAAAAGGCCTTGATTTATCTTTCATGCACATTTTAATAATACATAAAAAAAAACAAAAAGTTATAATTTTTTATATTTCTACAATAATGGCGCCATTTTGAGTTTTTTCCCAGATATCTAATACTGTTAAGATTTTAGAATACTCAATTTTTATACGATTTTTTGATGTCCACGTTGGGGCTGAGGCGCTATGGAGAGTGGTCTTTCTCCTTTGGCACAGACATAGAGTAGACCACGGGGAAGGGCATAGATTACTTTTTATCGCGAAAAAATGTACGGTTCTCGTGGGATTTCCTTTTGCGTGCACGAAGTCGCAGGCAAAATCTATTGTAATTATAATCTTCGTCATAATTTCATGTTCATCTCAGTTCTAGTCCAAAAAAGACCTCCTGGCTACCACATTACGTAATCTTATTAGCTTATCACACCAACAATTAGACCAGATCTCTCCGTATAAAGCTATCGTCTACAGTAGCGACTGTCGTGAAACATTTGGGACAAAAACTACTTAATTGTCGTACCGTTTTGAGGCTTTTGTGAGTGTCGCCAAATATGGAATAATGCGCCACCCACACACCAGCCGGTGTGATGTGACCAAATTAAATTAACACTGGTGAGTGGTGGGCAACACTGGTGAGTGGTGGGCAACACCGTGGAAGAGTTTCCATTGAAGTGCGAGGCAGAGTCGAATACCAACAATATATATATTGTCACACCAATGTATATATTTCTCGCGTCTTGTGTATTTCTAACCAAACTCCTCCGAGGCTTGACCGATTTTAATGTTTTTTTTTGTATATTCAGCAGGTCGTAAAAAATTTAAGCCTAAGTTTTAAGACAATTTAAGTTTAAGTAAATTATACAGCCTATGTTAACCCGGCCTTTTTTACGAATCCTCGTTTCACGTTCACGTTCACGTTAGACACCTACTTTATTAAATTCAGATCAGTAGTTTAGGCGCTACGGTGGAACATAAATGGATACATTGACTGGCAGTATCATTATCCTTCCTTTTGGCTGAGTGCTAGATATACTCCATCACAATTGCCAACATTGCCACAATCACGGAGTTAACCGTTAGTATAGTCCCTGTGTGAAGAGCTCCGGGGCCTAGTGGGTAGACCGTTTGATTCGCACTCGAGAGAGTGCAGGTTCGATTCCCAGGTCGTGGCGTGTACCAATGAGACTTTTTCAGATCTCAAGCACATTATACGGACGCTCTAACGGTGAAGGAAAACATCGTGAGGAAACCCGCACATGGTTGGCCCCAGACGTATTGACCAGTCATTCCTCTGGACTAGGCTGACTTTGTTGTGAGAATGACGTACGTGTTTGGGCAACCATACGAAATTTAAAAAAAACCAACTGTCCCAGGCACTACAGTATTTCAAGAGTGGATACTTCGCTCGGAGAATTCTGTATAAATCATCCAATAATGGATGAAAAGGCCTAAGTTTTATTGATAAAATATCGTTATTGTAGCATTTTTGCGATACTCCAATAGAATATAAAATAAAGTAATATTTTGGTTGTTACTACAATAATCTACAATCAATTTGGAACCCATGTGAAAACGTTTCTACGCATTATTGCTCGTATTTCTTAGTTTAAACAATATCAATGCTATCTCAGTAACTGATAAGATTACAAACAAAAGAACTCAACTGCATTTATTAGTATCGACTGTGGGTAAAGTAGGCTCAAAAACAGGTAGATTTTTTTCAAAGCGGGTTCCAGCGTGACGGACCTGTTTTAAGTCCCTGTGTAACCTATTAGAATAGGTAATAGGTTACATAACCTGTAATTCCCCAACAAACCATTAAGGAGCTTCCAATTAACATCGATTCCGTTTTGGAAAAAACTCTTCTCGCTTTCACACCATATTTACTCATCAAAGCCGGGTACGTCCGCTCGAGAGCACTCCTGTGTTTGCCTTCTCAGAATCCACCAGGAGTCGGGACAAGATATTGATGCAATATTAAAATATAGTACAGAGTGTATTTTTATCCGAATGAGATATTTTATCCAAAATTAGGCCACAATGTTACGTAAGTAATGACAGAATAGACCGTACCGGCATAAAAATTTGAAGGCGCGCAAAAATATTTTTCTTAAAAGAGTTTTTTTGACGTGATAACGTCTTATAAATCGATGGAGCCGGCTGCACGCACGAAAAAACATGACTCATGCGTTACCTGTTACCCTTTATCGTTACCAAGTACCAGCGTTAGCTCGCATTGCCTTTACCTCATTATTATTATTATTATTATTGTTGTTGTTGTTGTTGTTGACGTTGTCACGTTCAACTATCGTCAGTAAACCGACTTTACAGACAACCGGTATGTTTTTTTTTAATGAAAAATAGACCAAGATACGAGTAGACGGATCGCCTGATGATACACGACTCTCATGGACACTCGCAGCACCAGAAGTGTTACTCTTGTAACTCCTCTGGAGTTGCACACTTGCGTTCCTGGTCCTTAGAATCCCCAGCCCCCCTTGGGCGTCCGGTAACCACACTCACTCAGCGAAACACAACGCAAGCGTTATTTCATGTCGATTTTCTGGAAAGCCGTGGTATTTATTCGTTCGAACCAGCCTATTCGTGCCGGAACATGGCTCTCTCATGTTTAAATGTGTTGTACTGAAAATGAAAATTATTACGCCGTGTTAACAATATGATTTGATTTCTGTAGAAATATTGATTAAACTAAGGGCCTGCTTCACAATTTACCTACTGATAGGTTATTTGCATGTTTTGTCTCTGTCGCTCGATATAAAGTAAGCAGCAATAAACTTCCTAATAAGCTATTCGACATTAAGCCCTCGTAGTCACGAGAGTTTTCTTGTGGTCGCGACGGAAAAAACTGCACTGACCTGACCTGAAAATGGTAATGTCAAGTGTCAAATGTCAGATTTGACAACTCTACACGATTTTCAGCTCTAGTGCATTAGCGCACAGTTCTATTAAATGTGCTGTTTTTTCTATCGCGAGCAATTAAAATGCTCGTGCAAACGTAGCCTTAGGGCCTGTTTCACAAGCCTAATAGGTGCCGAATAGTTTTGTCGCGGCTTACTTTACATCGAGCGACAGAGACAAAACATGCAGTTTATCTATCTGACACTAATTATTATTCAAAGGTTGTAAAACAGAGCCTTATTATTATTAAATTCACTGATCGTCAGTGCATCTAGACCTCGGTACTGTAGCTAGACCACACAGGTGTCAGGTAACCTAGGATATCCGGCGGCGAGACTCAAAGCATTGTATGCAGAAAGTGCACTATCACGGACTTCCGTATTTACGTGGTGTTTGTTTTCATAATATCTCTATGTGTTTTAGAGGCTAACTGATTCATAAATGCGATAGTTGGTTGGGTATGTTTTTAAGTCATTACAATAATTTATATATAAACTATCTCTATATATAGTCTAGAAATCTAGACGAGTTTATTTAAAAAAGAACTATTAAAAATAATTTCATCTTAATCCTTGTGTAAATTTTATTTAAGTAATATTATGGATATTGTACCTAAATAGTAAGTTAAAATCCACTCTTAAGCCTATCGTTAGCCTGCTAGTCTCCCCACTTATAGGCTTTCCACTTTCCGCAGCGGCGCGAAGTTGGCGCGAGTGGGCGGGGCGGGGGGCGGGGCGGGGCGGGGCCGACCATCGCCCGCGCCGCGTTTCCCGCGCCGTTTGAAAATAGAACCTTCGCGGTCGATGAAATGTTTTTTTTGTGGGTTCCGTATCCAAAGGACAAAAACGGGACCCCATTACTGAGACTCCGCTGTCTGTCTGTCACCAGGCAGTATCTCATGAACCGTACTACCTGGACAGTTGAAATTTCACAGATGATGTATTTCTGTTGCCGCTACAACAACAAATATTAAAAACTGAATAAATATTTAAGTGGTGCTCCCATACAACAAACGTGATGTTTTGCCGTTCCGTTTTTCGCTCGATGTCAATAACGGCAACAGGTAGACGCTTGAAATATTAACTGAATATTGAGTTGTATATTATCTTTAAAACTAAATAATACATTTGAAATAAAACAATAATTTAAGGGAGGCGCTCCTATACAAAATTCTTTCGCTGTTTTATTCGCTCGATATTAATACTAATTACTAGTGCTCGATATTAGTACTGAATACTGATAGTCCGAAACCCTTCGTGCACGTGACCGACTCGCACTTGGCCAGTTTTTTTTTAGAGGAGGCAACAGAATATTATTTTATTAAAAATAAATGATATTATTTGATCATAATATTTTTATTGTAGTAGTGTTTGTATGTAGTGAAATTGTTTTAGTTGATGCTACAGAAGACGAATGCTACTGTGTGTTAATAGTGTAAGCTATGTAAACGAGCGTCGACCATATGTGATGTGTCATGTCATGTGTCATCCATTACTGTAACATAGAGTGTCTAGGCACTCGAAACTTGCAAGTAGAATATTAAAATCAAGTATTATCCATATCATATACGCGATACGCAATAAACATACTCAATGACATGCTTTGTAAGTGGCAACAAATAATAAAAAAACCGGCCAAGTGCGAATCGGTCTAGCGCACGAAGGGCTCCCTCCTATTATACAAATATTAGTACTTACGAGCACAAGTGTTATATCGAGCAAAAACAACAGCGAAAAATCAAGCTTTTGAGTGTTAAGTTTAAATAATTAATTTTACAATTTATTTTCAATAATATACAACTCAATATTGAGTGAATATTTCAAACGTCCACCCTTTGCCGTTGTTAATATCGAGCAAACAATGAAAAATAAACGTTTGTTGTATGAGGTGAGGCCATACAATAAAACTTTACAAAATATCTTGTACTGTTTATAGTATTTGTTGTTGTAGCGGCAACAGAAATGCATCTGCATGCATCTGTGAAAATGTCAACTGTGTAACTATCACGGTTCATGAGATACAGCCAGGTGACAGACAGACGGGAGTCTCAGTAATCGGGTTCTGTGTTTCAGGGTTCCGTGATACTCAAGGAACCCTTATAGTTTCGCTCTGTCCGTCCGTCTGTCTGTCCGCCCTTTTATCTTCTGTAATTATGTATATAAATGGATAAAATTTGGTATGATAATATATGTAATGAGTATAGATATCCGTTTTGGAATCATAAAATAATAATAATTATAATATTTTAGCCTCTCCATACATGTGAAGTGGGGATGAATTTTTTTTTTGTTTAATTGTGGTGGGGAATCGTTGAACAGGTCTTTTAAAATAGAAGCATGGGTTTGATTCGTGACTTTTTTACATAATCAATAATTTTCGAGTAATCGGCCTCCAAAGTGGTTTATAAGTTGGTATATCCTCCTCTTGTTGGTATAGGCCCCCTATACTTCTTGTAATTTTCCATGGTGATATATTATTATCATGCTAAAAACTCCTTAGAAAAAAATATTTTAAGCGAAATAGACGATAACTTCTGAAGTGATTACTATAATTACTATAAACTTATTGCGCGTTCATGGTTACGGAACCCTACTTAGACATGTCCTGACCCTTTGGGTACGGATCCCTAAATATTGTGTATGTCGCTGTGACTGGCTGGTTCTTTTTTCGCATAAACTCGACAGCCAATCAAACAGGTGCCTCGGTATGACCTTTAGCCGCACTATTTGTCGATGCTCATGACTAATTCATGAATAGTTTATTTCACTTACGCGTACTACTGGATTAATCATTGTCGAGCGATTATCGACCTTATCTCATATTAATAAGACACATTCTGGCGTTGAAACATCTCACAGTTGCATTGTTCGTTTGAATTACCAGCGATATGTGATAAGGTATAGATTAGCGACATTAATTTAATGGCATTTGGATGTTAGCTGCTTGCTGTAAACGTAGAGCTTGCTTTGAAAATAACAAAGCTTATAGAGAACAAATAAAAACAAAAAGGTACCTATCTATTTATTTGTTCTCTATAAGATTTGTTATTTTCAAAGCAAGCTCTACCTACGATTACAGCAAGCATAAGTGTGGCCATTTTAGACCTGCAGGCATAAGATGAAAATCGCTTATAGAGCTAGAGGCAGGCGTCGAAAAAGGAGGTCATCGCGAACAAGCATTGGACAACTGTAGATCGCTACGGGACCAAAAGTTTCATGTGTGCAGATTTTTTGAATAAAAAAAGGTCATAAGGAACAAGAAACTGTTTTGATACACGGCTGGGCTCCTACAAACCGATACAAATGCAAGTCTGGCAGTCCTACTCTTGACCAGTTTCCAGCCAGACCGCCCTGAACGTGTAAGAATTTTCCGTAAAAAAGGTCACACGGAACAAGGTCAAGTTATACGTCAATCTGTTCGTCTCCTGATCCTCTTTCGGTCTGACATGCTCAAACCTGGCCAAAACTCAGCCAGACCGGGATAAAGTTGCCTCCTGCGATGCTCACTAATAGGTAAAATAATGAGTAATTTGCACTTAATGAAGCGTGACTTTAATAGATTTGTATGTACCTTTGACGAATTTAACATTTGCCACCTCATCTTGCTACCACTCGATTCGCCATCATGAAAAAATGGCAATGCCTCACGACACTAAAGTTGAAGCTGCGCCCACTGCCTATGTAACTACACGAGTGAAACGTCAATAATCCGAACGTCGATAATCCGAACGTCGATAATTCGAACGTCGATCATCCGAACGACCGCGTATCCGAACTCATAGCGGTCTGACTAGAAAGTGCCTCCGTACCTCTTGTGGGTTTTTTTCGGTTAGTAGTAACTTTTTAATTTAATTTACTACGATTTTGTCTACGCGTTTTTCAATTTAACATAAGTTCTGTTCAATCGTCAGTAAATATAAAAAAACGGTCTGATTTTAATACTTGTTTTTTATTTGCCTTCTGTTTGTTAGTATGTCAAAGTTGATGTGGTTCGATTATCCGAACTAATTAGGTGTTCGGATAACGGATTTGTTCTACTGCAGTAGTTGTGTTTTAAGCCCCAACGAAAACAGAGATGCGTGACTGCTCGTAGCATCGTAGCTCACAAACGGATGAACCGATTTTGATTGTTTGTATTGGGTTTGAAAGCTGACGTAATCGGCACTGTTGTTAACTATAATTCATCATCACCAGCTCGCTTCCTGTTTATCAATGACGGGGTTACTTAATTTTTAAAATTTTGTATATTATCCTTACTAATATTATAAACGGGAAAGTTTATATATGTATAGACGATGTTTATAGATGTGTGAATGTTTGTTACTCTTTCACGCAATAACTAATGAACTGATTTTGCCGAAATTTAGTATGGTAGTAGCTTAGACTCCGGATTAACACATAAGTTACTTTTATCACGATAAAACGTACGGTTGCCGCGGGATTTTTTTCTTATCGTGCGCCAAATTTCATCAAATTCGATCCGGTAGTTTTGGAGCCTACTCAATGCGAACAAACGAACATACAAACAAACAAATCTTTCCTCTTTATAATATTAGTATAGAAGTATAGACTCTGTCTAGAAATTACTTGACAAAAATGAACATCTCAATGCGAGTCTGGATTTTACACATCTATGTGTCGTACACAAAAACGCGGAGTGCAGTATCGATAGATTATATTTTTTGCGCGCGACAGTACGCGCAGCGGTACAGGTATGTTCACAGTACAGGTCCGACGACATTGTTACTCACGTCAATTACTGCTAATGATGGACGCGCTGCCCGCCAGTGGCCAGTGGCCGCGGTTAAGGGCTTTTGATATTTTTTCTGCCGATAGGGGGCAGACCCAACTCACAGAAAGCGTCATATGCGTGGCGTAAGTGCTATCAAAAACGGTCAATAAGATTTTTTTTATTTTTCCGACACCAGGCGGCGCTTGGTAGCACGACGGTCCTTGTTGTGTCAAAAAGCTGTCAGATCTCAAGAATTTAAAAAGCCTCATTGGTGTTAGAGGTCAGTGGTTATGATTAGAGAATCATTGGATATTTAATATCATTATTATCAAAATACGTATTCGACTTACAGAAACGTCAATCTCTATTATGATGCTGACCGGCGACCGCTAGTGGTTGGTAGTTAATTGGTATTAGTGATTATGAATTATAACCAGTTAAACTTATAGTCAAAAAATGCGAAGACATTGTTACTTACGTCAACGAGGATCAGTCATGTTTTTTGTGGGTATGCAGATTTATGGCGACAAAAAAACCAGTAAATACTGCAAATAAATTATTTAAATCGGACCAAAAATGACGCATATACAGAATTGTTAGTGCATTAGTACCAAAAACGCACCCGAGAATGAAGCGAGTGACTGTGACGTTATCTGTCGTCGTCACCTCTAAACACAACTAAAGTATTTAAGGTATTTATAATTGTAACAAAAACAATGCATGCGAGGCACAAGCGTCAAGAATCGGACAATGAATACTCATGCAATACCTATGAAGTATGAGTACTATCAAGCCGTTGTCGCACGGATCCCGACAGATGACGTCATCGTAACCAATTCAGCGGACGCGTGCGTTTCAAACTAGCCGTTCAGAAAAACTTTAATAAATCCACTATTTCATCACGGATTTTAATAATTTAAACAATTAAATGCTCAGTAAGTTAATACACATACGATGTACTTAGTAATAATCAGATTTGCTACTAAGTGGAATCCTCATTACTGCTGCTGCCCGCAAGTATTTGTTGTTACAATTACTTAAATCAATATAAACCATTATAACGGGTAGTAAGTAGATGTATGTCATCTACTGTTATCACCAACTTTATCATTTACTGCACGCTACGCAATTAGAATAATTTTACCAATTAAAAATATTGAGGCTGTTTATTGAATTTTCGACAGTGTTAGAAATGTAGCGAGACTTGATCATAATAATCTTTATTTGCAAGAAATGTGGGTGCAGATATGACAAATCAGTTATAGGTACCATCACAATTTCCTAGTACATTAATAGAATGTAAAGAATACTGGTGAATCCTGCCCGATTTTCCATCAAGAGCGGCCAAGTTTCAAACATATGTCGTTTTATAGTACTTAAAATGTTATTATATGAAAATACATATATTACATTTTTAGGACTTGGGAATAAAAAGTTATGAATCTCCGAAAATCAGAGAATTCATGTGCAGAATACGTACTTATCTGTGGTAATCGTTGTCATCATATCTGTATAGTCTATGGTTATCATGCTGTAAATTGTCAATTCCAGGCGTAAAAGCTCCATCTAGTGGCCCAATAGATAGATTTCGTTTTTATTGAAGTATAAAGCTATTTTCTTTTTCTATAGTCCAACAGTTTAATACTAGTTTGATGAAAAAATGTACTTATGATGTGAAATAGATCCCTCTATACTATTTATACTAAGAAAAGTAATGATTATGTTTTTGGTTTTCGTAACGTGAAAGCGACGTCTATCATTTATCTGTTAGCATATTGCGTTTCCAATCAAACTAGTTATATAAACAACTATAAAAATCCAAACGGTCATAAGTGAGGAGCGACGCGAGCGAGGAGTGTGTGATGTTCGTTAGTGAAGTGGTGCGCTCATGGAAGGTAATTCACATTATTTGTTCCAGAAGTACAAGGTTAATTGTACAGTACCTGGACTACCTGGGTATGCGAGCTTGTCTCGGAGCTCTAGTAGATGAAAAAAAGAATCACGAAAATATTTTACCGGGCTTCGAACCGACCATAATAAGAGTTTCCGACCAACGCAAAAATTATACATACCAAACTGCGAATTGGAATGACATATTACTTAAACTTAAATATAGGTTTTTACTAAAATAAAGTATATATTAAAATGCGCAGTTTCCCAGGGATAATAGATTTTCTAGCTAGATGGCTAGATCGATTTTTCTCCCTCAATATATATTATTTATATAAGTTTTATAGATATTTATTAGTAATAAATAAGATTATACATACAGTGTTATAGACTAATCTGTTTTTGTTTTCAGCACCCTTACAGGAGGTGGAGTGGTTGGGGGGTGTGTATTAATAGACACGATTCATGTCGGGCAAATAATAAAGAAATATATTCAAATCAAATTATATAGCAAGCAGTGGCGTGGGGTTTCTATAACTCCATACCTATCGGCTTCACTTACCTTTTGAAGACCCTCATCCAAATCCCTACCTATCATACAGGCTAGGGCTTCCCTATGTCTATGCATGAGGGCGTTTAATTTATTTATAGCAGCAACACTACAAAAAGCTGGCATGCAAAAATGGCATTTCATTTTCAAGACTTTTCCGCATCCTGACGAGATTTGTTACAATATTATAAAATATGATATTATATAAACTAGATGTCGCCCGTCGGCTTCGTATACGCAAAAAAAGAACCGTACATTTTGCTTCGATAAAAAGTAGCCACTGTCTAAACAGTGTCAGTAGTCTAAACTACTACAATGCCTTTCATCGAAATCCGTTCAGTTGTTATCGCGTGAAAGAGCAACAAATAGACACACATACAAACATTCGCGTTTATAATATTAGTGATTATGTTGGCAAGCACAGTGTTACAGGTATTTGACCTGTTGGAATTCGCTGAGTATGCGATCACAGTGATTAGTATAATATAAAATAACAAGCTTCCGAGAGTCCGCACACGGCCCAACACGAGGAGTCAGATTATAGCGCATACTCCTCGTTGCCATGGTGACGGGAGGAATCCGAACACTCACACGCATAATCTGTTACTCAATGACAATAGATTTATGCCCGGTTTCTGTGGTTTTTCGTCGGTAGTTTATCTATTCAATAGCGCTTTTGATTGGATGACGCAAACACATTCAATGGCGCTATTGAATAGATAAACTACCGACAAAAAATCTCAGAACCCGGGCGAGGGCCCGGGTTCTGAGGATGAAAATCCATTTTTGAGTTAATGTAGTTTTGAAAATGCAACAAATTAACAATGATTTTATCTATACATCTCTACAAATAAATAAAATTGGATTGTTTGTTTGTAACTTCAAATTAGTAGGTTTTTAATAAATTCATAATAGGACAGTATTTATATAGGTACGGACAACGGTAGGTACTTATACGAAAAACCATTTTTAAAAATTTTTGTCGGTTTGTTCCGGCTAATCTTTGAAACGGCTGGACCGATTTTGACGGGAATTTCACTCGCAGGTGTTATAAAATGTTATAAAAATTAAAGTAAGAAGTAACTTAGGCTACTTTTCATCATCATCATAGTTCATGATGTAGCTTACATTATTTGTTACTCATTAGCGGTCGTTAGATAAGAGTTGGCGCCTACGACATGTATACATGTTACGTTGTGTGCTGTCTATGTATATAAGCATTACCGTGGACCAATAAAACCATGGTATTACGTACCTACCGTGGCACGTCATGATTATTTATAGACAACAAACACAAAACGTAACATATATGTTGTAGGCACCAACTCTTATATTGTAAGATGTCTATGCCGTCAAATTTTTACCAGTAAATCTCATTTGTTTACGTTCATCTAATGCCATATGTCTCTCGCTGTCCGCGACTGTACCTATAACAATTGCGCAATAATTGGTGGACGACTCTATCTAACGCGCAAATTTACGGCGCGCGATACCGGCGCTGTGCGCGCGCGCAGTAAATTGCGCATCTTATCGCGCGGTATCTACGCTTTGAGCCCACCGCCGGAGATTCTAAGGGACCGAAAGGTCCTATCAGGTGCTAGGAGATTCTAAGGGACCGCTAACGCCTCCTATCACGTGTTAGAATACTGCTAGGGGCCGCTACCGCCTCCTATCAGGCGTGCTAGGCTGATAAGCTCAGTATTCCAGGTATTGACAGATTATTATCGTGCGTCTATTGTTAATTATTATCTATGCATTTAGTCTATGGTATGTATGCATTATAGCTGGGCATTGGGATCTTGTTATAAGCTAGCTATACACTTAAGGGGGTAACCTGATAGGTTAGCCTGTCAGGTAATTTGAGCTGAGTAGTGTGGAAACCTGCACAGTTGTGCGACACACACGCTCCAGTTTACCTGTAAAGTTGCTCAACTATACAGGCAAACCTGTCAGGTATACCGTTAAGTGTATGGTTAGCATTAGAGCATTTTACGCGATACGACAAAGCGATATCGGACCAGAAACGCTCTTATTTCGTCGGCATATGTGCGATTTCCTATTATCCAATCCATTGACAGCTATATACAGAGTGTTTTTTCAGTCTTTCCTACTTGAAAAAAAGATCATCTGTTTTTTCCTACTTGAAAAAAACCAGCTGTTTTTTCCTTCTTAAAATAAAACCAGCTGTTTTCTTTTTCAAGTAGGAAAGTTGATCCAATAGTAAAAGTTGCTTATATTCAAGAGTTTATTCACTCCTGAAAGTTTGGACACTGAATGGAAACACACCCGGTATAATATTAAGGGCCTATGCCGCCCGAAATAAACGTTATTTAATTAAATTATGTTTCATATATAAATTAATACATGTGTTTGTCAGTATCGGACGAGATAAGCTGAAACGCTGTTGCACTTAAGAGTAAAGGCCCCAAAGGGTTTGGGGTTTTAAGAGCGCAGCACCAGAGCAGTTACACTTGTAACACCTGTGTGTGTAACACCGATGCTGTGAGTGTCCATAGGCGATCCGTCTGGCGATCGTTCCTGGTTCCTGGCCCTTTTCTTAAAAAAAAGAGAGAAGAGGGTTATAGGTTAGATGGCGGACTGTGGCGTGTGGCGTGTACCAATTATAGACGTATAAATTATTGACGAGGCATGTTGAGGCAAAAAATGGCTCCAAAAATGTCCACTTTTGACATTTTTGGGGCCAGTATGGTGAAAACAAGATGGCTGACATTTGAAGTATGGTGAAAACCAAGACGGCGTAACTTTTTCATGTATGAAGATTTGTTCTGTCAAATGCTATTACGTATAGCCTATCTTGAGTTTTGAAATCTATGGTGCCAATAAGATGTTTCTGAAAATTATACTTTCAGGAAAGAAAACATCGTGAGGAAATTACTAATACCTACTAGAGCCTAGAGGTTGCTCTGTGGTCGTAATTCGCCCATAAAAAATCATATATTTTTAAGTTACAACTTATAAGGGTTCTTTTGCCTCTAAGCTAATATTTTTTAAATAACTTAAACGTTATATGTATTAATATGGTCGATTTTCGACCTCAGAGCGACCTCTAGTTATAATAATTCGCACATACCTGCCGCTTTAGATGTTTCGCGTTTTTATAAGTACTTAATTTATATTCAAGAGGACCGTATGATCTATGTATGTCATCACCGTTGGCAAAAACTCAATAGTTACCATCACAAGATGGCGGATTTCGGCGCCTTTCATGTACGTGACTGTAATTGCAGTATAGTGGTGGGACTTGCGAGAGATCAATATCGATAAGATGCTCCACTATTTGTACTGGGGTAGAAGCGAAATTTGTAGTGTTAATTAACAAACAGTGTCCAGTATATTAAAATCATAATAACCGACCATTTATAATAACTCACTGCTGGGTTCTTTCCTTAATGTGAGGAGACTTAGACTGTAGCCACGCTTGCCTAGACTAGCCAGACTGGCTGCTCAGAAGCATACCAAATGGTCAATAAAAATACATAATACTTTCCTCATAACTAAGTAATACAAATACATATAATTTACATGATCGTAATAAAACATTATATACATAAATTAATAATGTCCCGTCCGCGCCAGATCAGCAGATCATTCGCTCACTGGTGTGCAACCATTCATCGCACGGTCGAGCGAATGAGATCGAATCAGTAACGCTCAAAATACTCCATCGTTATGTGTTACAAATTGAACCGAATTTCAAAACAGACATTAATGTGACAGTTTAAAATATATGTATAATACTTGTTCATATCTAATAAATGTTCATATTTAATATACGTAATAGTTAAACACACTTTGCGTTTTCATTAATCAGGTATCTTTCCAATAAAATGTTTCACGGCGCGTAGATAACGTCCTTAAAATGGAATAATTATTAAATAACGTGTCCCACATAAAAAATAGCCGAGGTTTTAATCCAGAGCTTAAACAAAATCTAAATCCGCACATTAGTTTTTGCATGAAAGACCCATCCATCCATCCTCACAAACTTTCACATTTTTAATAATAGTAGGATAGAACGTGTCGATACAAAAAAAAATCACATACGAAAAAAGAAATCCTTCATATCGCCGTCGATACACCACGAATCCCTATTCCATCACTACCTAGATAGAGTAATGTAATAGAAATATTACGTAAAAATATAATCATCGATATCGATATATCGATAGAAATCCAACAATTTATCGACGTCGATATACCCCATAACTAGCATGCCCGCGGGGCGCAGGTCGTAACTCGCCACTTTCCCCTCGCCTGATTAACCAGCCGAAGTTCGGCTCCGCGTTATATTTGTTAATGTAATTAAAATAAAATTCACACGTCCGGTGGTCCTTTTTTGACTACGGTGGCGTCAAAATGTAATAAGTTATTAATGAAAACTTTGATGGCATGTCAGGACACGGACATCGTAAGGTTTTGTGAAAAAGCATTTCATTAAATATTTTTTCAGAAATAAATAAATAGTGTTTGTTATAAGATGCAAAGAAAAAAAATATAGTAGGCACAGCTGATGTTATGTTATAATATTATGAAAATTATTATTACGAATGAAATAAATAGACATGCCGACGAAAGATTTGTAAATCAGAAGATCGATTCTGCTAATTAAATCTTGCAATAATATACTGTTACGATCCCGTCCTGATATGTTAAAAGTGCTAAATGATATTCTCATTAACGTCAGTCCAACCTTTTTGATTGGTCTAAACTCGAAAATTTAGTTTATGAAATCAAGACTATTCATTTATAATTCAATAAAAGTAAAATCAAAGTGTAAGTTAATTAAGAGAATTGGGATTCAGATTCGACTGAATAGACTTGACTTTAGACTTTCAGGCCAATAGAATCAACTTAATATTACATATCACCAAGACCATACCAACATCTAGGTGTTTAGTGTTTACCTGATAAAGAAATTTTTTTTTAAAATATTTTCACTTTACAAATATCTAAGATTAAAGTTAAACTACCCAAGTTATAACTTTGAATGAACCACAAAATTACTCTATCAAACTCTTTCTTCTGAGTAGAACCCGCAATCACGCGTCAACACATTTTTTCAAGCTCATTCGAGGTGCGAGGTATCACCTAACCACAGTTATTACCGCTCACCTGTCCGTCCGTCTGGAACGACGTACCTCCGAAACGCAATAGGAATGTTTGTTTAAAAATATCAAGTTGTACGTGTGTGGTGTATTCGATGAGCGGACCGCCATTTGGAGGAAATCGTGTTCTATTAATGACTTATTTACCGACTAGTAGGTACATACACATTACAATGTACAATTTATACAACATAATAATATATAGGCTAATAATATGGCTAAGATAATCGCGAATTAAGTCACTGATGATCATCAAAATTCATCATCAATCATGATGGATAATGAATTTTGATAATTCTATAGTGTTATATCTTAATTTAAAAAAACGAGTATAATAATATGTTTAATATTATTATTTGTAAAACTAAAACCCGACTACGTAATTTATAGCCTATGTTACTCGGGCCACTATTGCGAATCTATTGACACCTGATTTATTAACATAACGGATCGGTAGTCGGGTAAAAATATATTTTGAACTCTACTATATAATTTACGGAGTTGTACAGAAATAATTCGCGCGTATTTATTCAGGAATATTATTCATACAGTTTTACGAGAATTTTGAAACCAGAGGAGTATGATATTTGTTACAGTTAAAGTTTATGAACAGGAAGGTGTGCAGAATTATATTTTAGTCTAAGTTTTTTTAATAATGCTTAAAAATACATAATATCAACTATAAAAATAACAACAACACATACTGCCATATTTGTTGCACGTTGACACAACATTACATTTTTATTTTTTTCTACCTAAGAGGCAAAGTAACTCTTATAAAGTTCAAACTTAAAATATACATGCCTTATTATGGGCTAATTCGGACCACAGGGTGGCCTCTAGTGAATATTGAATTGGCCAATCATTTAGAGATGTTGCTCTTCACTTGGACCACGCGGGCAATTGTTTGGGATGACAAATAAGAAAGTATGATCACCGCCCGCGCCACCCGCCATTACTGTAATTGTTTCCAGCGATCCGATCATTTGTAACGTATATCATCCGGTGAGCGGCCGGTCAGTCGGACGGTCAATCGGACAGACGATGCAGATGGTTCGACTTATAGAAGACTAGCTTTTGCCCGCGGGAATTTTCGGGATAAGGAGTAGCTAGTAGTATACCAAATTTCATCAAAATCCGTTAAGTAGTTTTCACGTGAATGAGTAACAAACATCGATCCATCCATCCTCACAAACTTTCACATTTATAATAGAAGAAGGAGAAGGCATGTCGTGGCAATAAGTGTCCACACTTAAACTGCCCCACTTTTGGGGTTGTTTGAGGCAGTTGAAGTTTGACATTTGTGATCTTGACATTTTGACATTTACTTTCCGCAGTATATAATTGACAAAATCTTCTGAAATCGAGGTGACGTAACTTTTACTTGTATGAAGTTTTTTCTGTCCAATGTCCGACTGAGCCTTCTCAGTTTTTTAATCATCGACGGTAGATACGAAAGGTAGATAGATAGGGAAGATAGATAAAAGACAAGATCATTTCAGAATCAAGCAATATCTTATTCCACCATCAGCTCGGACACAATCACGAAATTACTACAATCACATTGGCACGAAGGGTCCATCCATACTTCGATGTTAATTTAGCATATAAAATTGTCCAAGGCGAGGAATTCCGCGGGAACAAATGCGGGAAACGGGCAATTAGCCTGCCTGACAGCTGACGGGAGACGGGGGAGGATTTATACGCCTACTTTTTTTTTAATTCTCCTCCTTCTTAAAATAGAATTTGTTATTTTGCCACGGAAAATTTTAATTTGGATTTTGAAACAGCTATTTATTATGACGATAACCTAACTAACAAGTGAGAATGGGCTTCATTTTTACGTATGAACTTTTTAAAACTAAATTTAAAAAGTTAAAATGTCAACATTTTGACATAAGAACTTTAAGTGGTTTCAATGTAATAAAAGTTACACACAAACGTGTGAAAAGTGAAACTTTTAT
This sequence comes from Phengaris arion, assembly GCA_963565745.1. Lineage (NCBI taxonomy): Eukaryota > Metazoa > Arthropoda > Insecta > Lepidoptera > Lycaenidae > Phengaris > Phengaris arion. Next base: position 2,594,082 of record OY751445.1, read on the forward strand.
TACATCGTCTCAAACTTTTTCGTCTGTGTGTTGCATGTCGCGTGACGGTCGGCCGCGGAGTAGGGATAAAGTGAAAGGCGCTCATCAGAGCAGCCGAGGCCAATATGGCGGCGCCTATAGTTCGCATCAGCTGACCGTGTAGTGTAATAGACTAGTACTCATTTGTGCCAGTGCTCCACGCTATTTTTTTTGTTATTAAGTTTCACTTTTACCGTGGTTTCATAAAACCACACAATCCTTTTCTTGATTGGTTTACAACCCAAAAATACTTCACATTAGTAAGGCCCTCATAAACATCTTATGCAAATAGGTTCGCTTTACCTATAGCGTGATCTAGCGGCAAATCAGCGCCATCTAGTATGCCATATGAGAACCAAATTTCCTTAAGAAAATTAACATAAAATCTAACGCATAAACAGTCTGTATATTGATAAAGACCGCATTTAACTCTTTATGTAGTTCACGCGAAGACACAAGAAGCGCATTTTATTATTATTAAGTTACACTTTTATCGTGGTTTCATAAAACCACACAATCCTTTTTTAATTAGTGTTTTAAAAAGTTTAAAAGTGAAAATGAACCCTATTCCCACTTGTCAGTTGAATTATTTATTTATTTATTTAAATATATGGCGTCACCTTACAACCATTTGCCAGTGTCAAGTTAAAAACGCGGGAAATAGAATTTTCGTTTCAATTTTCAACACCGTATTCCTAAATCGTCAAGTCTAAAGTCTAGTCAAAGTCCAAATAGATAGTCAGTGCAGTCAATGAGTCAAGTCAGTCGATTCAGTAAAGTGGTAGAAGCTTTACTGAAAGTTTCTAGGGAGTTTTGGAGGGACCACAAAATAGCACGTTTTTTGAAGTTGTACCACTTGCCCACACTTGTGCACGTTAAAGAATATTTAATGGTTCATATTCTACCAATATTACACAATAAGAACCGAAATAATACAAATTTATGAAAGACATACAAAATCCACAACGTCACCCCATTGAATTCCCCGGCAAAACTCTCATGTCAGTTGAAGCTCAGCAGATTTATCTATGTTTTAATTCTCCTCCATCTTCTTTTTCTATAAGTAGTTGTTACATATTTCGCCACATTATAATTAAAAATATTGCTTCTATCATCCATATATTATGTGATGGTAATGCACGCAACTCCGCTCGCGTTAATACAGTATCCTAAGGGGACACTGCCATTTTCGGGATAAAAAGTAGCCTATGTTATAATCCAGACCCTAAACTACTACCATACCAAATCTCATCAAAATCTGTTCGGTAGTTTTTGCGTGAAAGAGTAACAAACATCCATCCATCCTCAAAAACTTTCACATTTTTAATAGTAGTAGGATTTATAATAGATATATACACAACGCTAAACATATAAATCTTTATATGTTTAGCTGTATAGCTATTGCAACTTTCTGCGAATTTTCAGCGTTCCTTGGCGCGTCACTTTATAAGGACAAAATCGTTGGTGATAAAAAACTAGATCTAAGCTGTATACATCACTGCCACAATGAGACAGGAGAGGCAGTTGTTTTGACGAGACAATGAAGTTATCCTTGTGTGTGTGTGTGTGTGTGTGTGTGTGTGTGTGTGTGTGTGTGTGTGTGTGTGTGTGTGTGTGTGTGTGTGTGTGTGTGTGTGTTGACTATTGGGCAGTAATAAATACATAGACATACGGAGGATGGATGGATGGAACGGGTTTAAATAAAATATGGTATGGCAGTAGATTGTGGTCTGGATTAACACTTAAGCTACTTTTGATCCCGAAAAAGAAGTGTTATCGTGGGATACTTCGTGGGATATTTTTGTCCAATTTTTGTACAAAAGCTAGTCTTTAATAATAAAATTAGAAAATTCCAAACGGAAGTCCAAAAAATTATATTTACCTAAATTTTATTTTTTGTTTTTTTTCTATTAATTTATTCATGACAATGGATACAAAGTCCTTCAGTCGATAAATATAAATTAATTCTTGTCTGGTCTGAGCTGACCCTTAACAGTCGGTGTTGGACCACAGCATGACATTAAGCACCACTAATAATATTTATTACGGCAAGTTTTACGGCATGTTTAAAAAATTTTAGATTTAGAAGAAGGAGAAGTATAGATACAAAGTCCTTCAGTCGTTAAATGTAATTTAATAATGCAATTTACATAGCGCTGCACCTCGGCGTAGAGCGGTGCATCGCGACGCAGCGGTACATGCGCGCCGTCACCCGTGTGATAAGCGGCGCGAAATAGCTGGACGCCGCCTTATCCTATGTCAAAGAAACGTCATAACGGAACCAAAGAGGAGGTTTTTTATTTTCGCCACATAGATACACGTTCGGCTGCACTACTTTCGTACGTACTACGTTCGTACTGCTGTCAAATGCGCTTTGCGGCTAAGCGCTGCGCAGCGAACGTCACTGGTTTCTTCAAACTCTCTATCTCTCTCTATCTCCTCTTATACCGTGGGTATCGTGAGGTCACATACTTGGGGATATAGTGTAGTCTATAAGGTTACATTAAGGGACTGGTTCACAGTCGCCTTATAAGAGACGAGTTGCTTATATGTAAGATTTGTCTCTGTCGCTCAGTATAAAGTAAGCAGCGACAAAACTTCCGAATAATCTATTCGACACTAATTAGAAGATAGTCAAACAGGTATCCTTAAAATGTTTCCATAGTAAACAGTAACGCTTCTCTCCTGTGTAATGGGCCGGCTCGACCGGATAAATACCACGACCTCACAGAAAACCGGCGTGAAATAACGCTTGTGTTGTGTTTCGCCAAGCGAGTGAGGTTACGGGAGGATTGGCCCTTGGGGATTTTAAGGACCAGGAATGCAAGTCGCAACCAGAGGAGATACAAGTATAACTCCTCTGGTGTTGCGAGTGTCCATGGGCGGCGGTAGTCGCTTACCATCAGGTAATCCACGCTGCTCATTTCCTGGTTCATCATAAAAAAAAATGTCCGCTTAGATCGTTTAACTACGTAACGGATGTCGGAGGATGATGACGGAGTGAGCGAAAAAGGCAAAGATTCATGCATATTGTTATGGAGAAACCAAAAGCGCCAGTAAAATCTAGTACAAAAATAACTTCTTATCACCGGGATCGGACCTAAGCCATTAGCCAAGTCGCCATCGCTAATTACGAGGACGAAGATCGAAAACAAAAATGCATGAGCATGGGATCTTAGATAACAGCGTGCTATTAGCTAAGTAACATTGAGGGTGTTTGATATTTTTTCTGCCGCTAGGGAACAGACCCAACGCACACGTAAGTGGTATCAAAACCAGACAATAAGAATTTTCGATTATTTTTCTGTCACCAGGCGGCGCTTGGTAACTTGTCGCGTCAAAAAACTGTCAGATGTCACGAAATTAAAATCCCTCATTTGAATAACCGCCAAGAAACATTACAAGGCAGACTTTATGCCGACACTTTAAAACTAAGAAAGATCAGGAAACGACAGCAAATCCTACTAATATTATAAATGTGAAAGTTTGTGAGGATGGATGGATAGATGTTTGTTAGTCTTTCACGCTAAAACAACTGAACGGATTTCGATAATATTTGGTATGGTAGTAGTTGAGACTCTTGATTAGAACATAAGATACTTTTTTATCCCGAAAAAGTACAGTATTCCCGTGGGATACTGTAGTTACGCGGGCGGAGGCGCGGGCAACAGCTAATAAGTTATATTTGGCACAGTAAATTAATACATAACGAAAAATATATAAGGAGGAAAACATGACAAGGACATGGATCACTCCCGTCTGTGGAGAAGAAAAAGGAAAAAAAACATTTTTGTTTTCAAAACTCGTCGTCGTAATTAACGATGGCATCTTGGCTAAAGACTATAGCCCATACAACTCAAGCGACAGCCTATTATAATTTTATCATAATTAAAACTATAACAAGGAATTAATCCACTAAGCAGTACCGCCAGGCTCTTTCTGTAATCTAGATGTTATCTAGAATGTTCTATCGGTCTCATTAATCTCGTCAGATTCAATCAGCCTGTCATAATGGCGAGTGGCGACTATTACACGCGTAATTAACTTGACTAGCTAAGAAGCTACTGGCTTATCAACGTGTAGCTCAAAATGTTTATGTACCACGATGTAAATTGGTTGGGTTTTTGAGTGAATACTATGTACTAAAAACCGGTCAAGTGTGAGTGGGACTTGCGAACGAAGTGTTCCGTACAAAACGGCAAAAATCACGTTTGATATATGGAAACCCCTGTTTAAATATTTATTTTATTATGTTTTTAATATTTGTTTTTATAACAGCACCCGATCACGGTTCATGAGATTCATCCTGGTGACAGACAGACGGATGAACGGGCGGACAGACCGCGAAGTCTCAGTAATAAGGTCACGTTTTTACCCTTTGGGTACGGAACCCTAATAACTGTCGTGGTTTCATTAAAAAATCGGCCATTTTGTTTTTTTTTTTTTCAAAATTTTTATGCCTTCTATGACATTTGCGCCGTCATCGTCATGACAAATCAGACGACGAATCATTTATCAAAATCGGCCCAACCGTTTGGTCTGAATAGTGCCACAAACGTACAAACATACATACATAGGCTGATAAACACATTACCACTCCATTGCGCCGCGCAGTCGGGTAAAAAATAACTGTATGAAAAACATCTAGTAAAGTATTTCATTACCCGACTACGGCGAAGCCAAAAGGAATGGTAATGATTTTGGCAGTTTATGTACCTATGTATGTTTGTTCCACCGTTACCGGCTAAAATACTGGTTCGATTTGATTAAATGAGACGGGTAAAATAAGCTAGGGTTAATAAAGAGTTATAGTTTTTTCTATATATAGTTATAAAAATTGTACTTATTCTATTTGGACTTCTCTAGGAGTGACATGTCGCTTGCGATGCCTTATGTCAAATTCCATACATTATTTTTTCGAAGTTCGCCGTCGAAATTGCCGAATGCTTTCGACTAAAGGCTCTGATGTTTCATCAACGTAAAAAAAAATCCAATAACGAGCTAAAAACGACTTGAACATCACGGCTTAGTATATATCCTAGAGAAGTCCAAATAGAATAACTACAATTTTTATAAAACACTACAACCCGACCACCTAAATTATATACTTCGCTTATGTTACCCGGGCTATTGTTATGAATCTATTGAAGTCCCATTTATTCAAATCGAACCAGTATTTTAGCGGCTACGGTGGATCAAGCATACATACATACATAGAAATTATCGAATACATCTTGACTAAAGGCCCTGACCGGTTGACGTAACAGTGCGTTACGTACACGCGAGTATGAAATTGTGCGCACGCAAAAACTGCAATGAATTACGCATACGACTGAACGCCCGCTGGCTTACGTAGTGAGGGCTTATTGTGGACGACAGCGATGTGGAAGCGATATGTTATGGATGACGCTGAAAGATTCAGGCCCCTGTCCCCTAGTCCGCTAGGCGCTAAGTAGTTTTTATGGAGTTAAAGAGAACTATTAATTAGCTAACCCAATGTATCCATTATCCAATCGACACTTAGCAGGGTCTTCTTTTGCGGGGACTACAATATTTCAGCAAAAAAAGGGGAGGTGTTTTCTATTTGCGCTATTCATGTTTAATTTTTTCCAGCTTCAAAATAAACCATAAAAAGACTGAAAAGTGAAAACTCTTTGTGCCTACCCAACTGGGCAAAATAAAAAGGCTCAACGTTTTCAGCTGAAGAATGAAGTTACTCCTCTTTTTTTACCTTTTTTTGTTACCTCTTTTTACCTCTTTTTTTACCCTCTCGAAGGTTACCTCTCGAACCATACATTTTCCGCGATATAAAGCAGCCTATGTCCTGTCGTCTACTCTACGTCTATACCAAAATTCATCAAAATCGGTCTAGTAATTTCGCAGCCTATTCAATGCGTTTGCATTGACGAAAAACCAAATCTTTCCTCTTTGTTATATTGGTACTAGTTTTTTTCCGCAGCTTCGCCCGCGTAAAAACAGTATCCCACGGGAACCGTAGATTTTCCCGCGAAAAAAGTAGGCTATGTCCTTCCCCGTGGTCTACTTTATATTGCCAATTTTCATGATGACTTCTTGATGATGACTTGTAAGGATAGACTATAGACAAATACAGCTGCACCAGAATAAGCCCTTACGACTCGGTGGTCCGCGCAAGAACTGGCGCTGTGGAAACGAGCGTTGTTACACGTACAGACAGTTCGGAGTTTACCTCCGAGTGTCTGTGCGAGTGGTCCTTATGTCGGCGGCATAAGGGTCCTGTCGGAGGTAAATTAACTCTGAACGGACTGTATAATGCGCATCATTAGTAACGGCTATCGGCCCTACTGGAACCTGCTAGATTCAAGACAAACCACTAAGGGTCCGTTCACGACGCGATGAGACGCGACGGGACGCGGCGCTGCATTTTTGAGATAGAATTTATTCACATACACAGGAAGATACACGTTTCATTTCGTATGCCAAGTCAATCAAAGTCAATGTCGAAAACTTGTAGGTATCTTTGTGTGTAGTGAATAAATTTCAAATTCGAATAGCTATCTTACAAAGCAGCGTCGCGTCGCGTATTGTCGTGGTTTGAATTGATCCTAATGTCAAGCTTGTCTACCAAACTAAGATAAGGAAGAGTGTGTGCTCTGATTTTAATCACAGTCCGTAAAATAGCTGACGAACACAGCTCTATTTCTACCACAGAGTAGAAAATCCTACTAATATTATAATATAAATGTGAAAGTTTGTGAGGAGGGATGGATATTTGTTACTCTTTCACGCAGAAAGTACTGAACGGATTTTGATGAAATTTGGTCTGGTAGTAGCTTGAGCTCTGGATTAAAACATAGGCTACTTTTAATCTTGAAAAAGTACTGTGTTCCCGTTAGACACTGTATTTACGCGGGCGGAGCCGCGGGCAACAGCTAGTATATAATATATGTAAGTAACATACAGAGCAACAGCTTTCATAGAAAGACCTAAATTTGAAAATTTTCACGTTCCCTTCAACGGCCCACAATTTTTCCACACAATCGCGGACACACCGTATATTGCCAGTAGTAGTTAGTGCAATAAAATCGAAAGATAACTATGTAGCTGTTTATCTTTCTCTATTCTGTGATGACTACTAACTGAAAAACTGAATAAATTTATACATTATATTAATTTATATATTTTTACCGACTGAGATTTTAAATCAAGGTTAATTATCGCACTTAAAGATTTCCTATTTCATATGATCCCAGTCTCAGTATATTTTGTCTCAGTCGCACATAAGTTATCACGATTCATGAAGGTTCATGATTTGTGGAGATAAAGAGGGGATGACTGTTTCCAGTGATACAAATAGCAAGTTAATAAGTGACATTTTTTTGCACTGGCTTTTCAAAAAAAACCCCGACGCAAAAAAGTGGTGTTATAAGTTTGACGTGTCTGTCCGTGGCATCGTAGCTCCTAAACGAAAGGTCCGATTAAGATGCGGTTATTTTTGTTTGAAAGCTGACACGATCGAGAGTGTTCTTAGCTATTACTAATCATCATCAGCTCGCTTACAGCCTCACAATTCGGGGTTACTTAAAATTTTAATTCTGTTTATTGCATCAACGTAATGTAACATTGGATAGATTAGGGCAAAAGTACTTGACATAGCCTCTATTTATAGGGTTCCGTAATACTGAAGGAACCTTTATAGTTTCGCTCTGTCCGTCCATTTGCCTGTCTGTCTGTTTGTCTATCTGTCTTTTTAATAGTTTTTGCTTGGTACTATCATAAAGCATACTGCATTGCCCACATCGCGTCAGCTTAACTGTTGACAGGCGTGTAGTCGACGTCCAGCTCTAATTGCGAACACAATGGCTGACAGTGGTGAGCTGTGACGTCACTTAACTGTGTGACATTGCTTCCAAGATGGCGACGCGATCGCGGCGCTTGCGGAACATCCTAGAAATTAGTTAACCTATTGCTTACAACAAACACCATTGGAAATGCAATCCGGTGAATGATTTACTTTCCTACTTTCGGTACTTACTTTCATGTTTCTATTAAAGTTATGGTTGCATTTCGCTTACCTGAAACAAACAAGGAAAGTGTTAACCAAATACCCAAGATTGCGTAGTTTGGGTTGTATATTTGCATTTTGCACTTATTCCGAGCAAGAAGCAACCATGCATGCAAATTTAAGGTTATTTAAAATCAATTAAGTATAAAAGAAAATTACTAAACAAAATTACATTACGCTCTTTACGACGCTGACATAAGGTTGACATCTCACAGCTGATTGTATTGATGTAATTTATGCAAAGTAGCATTATTCCTATTTAAATCACCTGTTTCTGTGCGGTTAATGACCTCAGCGCCATAGATGTAATTTTATTTAGTAATATTTCCTTTCGGAAAATTTCAATTATTCTTTTGCCTACATAAGCAGTAGATTAGCCCAAAATATCCGAAATTGATTTTGAAGAACCCTAAATAATTTCATGTTATTGGCACTTATTATTATTAATCCTTCGACCAATACAAGATTAATATGATGATATTAGCATCAAAATTAGTACGAAAATTTCTCCAAAATAGCCTCCGGCCGATTCGCGATCAATACACGTAGTTTATTAAATATTTACAAATGATAAAGTTTCGGGCGGCTAATAACTCATCCCCCCTCCTCCCACCACCCCGCGGTAATACCACACAATCAGTGTTCAAGTAAATTGACCCATAAATCAGCCACCCTGTATAATTGAACGCTTAAAATTCAGCACGCTGTATAGTCCGCGACGAATAAAACCCAGTGTAACCTGACCTATGAGTTCATAAAATTTGTAGAGTATTGCAGTTCAAGGTACACCGGGCGATTTTAGTGTGTGCGCTTAAAAATTGAATATCGAAAAAATATTTCGTCGCCAATTTCTTTAACGATTTTTCTTTCGGCGAATAAAAAATGTATCCCAATTATTTGGTTTCGTTTGACGCGCTTCGTCTCATCGGTTTCGGATATCTTAATTAATGTACTGAGAGCGCATTCGATCAAAACATTAACCAGGATATCGGCAATTTAATTAATTCTATTACAAACGCGGATTTCTGTACATTGTCAGTTGTCGTACTGACTTCAAAAATAATATCTTAAAAGTCACATTTCTCATTGTAACATTGAAATCATATTATTAATTTTTTACTAAACTTTGAAGCATGTCTAATGTCTAGCTGTCTAGCTACAGTTTAGCTACAGTCTAGCTACAGTTTAGCTACAGTCTAGCTACAGTATGGCTACAGTCTAGCTACATTCTAGCTACAGTCTAGCTACAGTCTGGGTACAGTCTAGCTTCAGTCTTGCTACAGTCTTGCTACAGTATGGCTACAGTCTAGCTACAGTCTAGCTACAGTCTAGCTACAGTCTGGCTACAGTCTAGCTACAGTCTAGCTACAGTCTAGCTACAGTCTAGCTACAGTCTAGCTACAGTCTGGCTACAGTCTAGCTACAGTCTAGCTACAGTCTGGCTACAGTCTAGCTACAGTCTTGCTACAGTATGGCTACAGTCTAGCTACATTCTAGCTACAGTCTAGCTACAGTCCAGCTACAGTCTGGCTACAGTCTAGCTACAGTCTAGCTACAGTCTGGCTACAGTCTAGCTACAGTGTAGCTACAGTCTGGCTACAGTCTAGCTAGAGTCTAGCTACAGTCATAATATTATGTTTTAGTTACCTAAATATTACTATATAATATATTATATATACTTACTCGAAACTCCATACAAGCAATACTTCTTTCGGTAGCAAAAGTTATAATATTAGCGAAGTAGATACTGAATTCGGAGACTGCCCAAGAAAATTGATAGTTAGGCTGGGACTGTACGATCCAGAATCCGGAAGGCTGGTGAAAATTCTGTGCATTGAAAATAGAACTCTGTGCTAATATAATAGAGCTAAAAATCGAACACACGAGTGTCGAGGCAAATGTCAATGTCATATATGACAGCTATGACTCGACACTTCCAATTTCAACTCTATTGTATTAGCGCAGAGTTCTATTTTCAGTGCTCTGAATTTTCTCGGGACCGCCAGATTCCAGCTCATATAGCTCCAGCCTTATATAGCTCACGAGCACTAAGATTATTTTAAGAGCTCTATTTTAATTATATAAACAATTGTCAAGCAAACGTTTCGTCCTTTTCATAATTTCCTGCAGATAGTAGGAAAGTAGACTATGTACAAAATGTGTACGTGGACATATCAGTCTATCCCAAGACTAGATGAAATAAGAGTTTTGGTCTGTTTCACAATAATCTAGTGCCTAAGTGTCGGATAGCTTATTCGGATGTTTTGTCGCCGCTTCCTTTATATCGAGCGACATAGACAGAACACGCAAATACAGCCCCTAACCATGGTTCCCCGCCCAAGGCCCCTTCAAGGGCCCGGTGTGAGAAGACGGTAGATAGAAAGAAAACACGCAAATCTAGATAGATTGATAGATAGTGTCAGATGACACTATCGGTAGATTGTGCAACAGGCCAAACTTGTGTTGAACTCGCGAGCTAGCAAGCAAGTAAAAAAAGGTCCTGGGTAGCCGAGCTTGGCTCGGAGTTCTGATAAATTTAAAAAATGAAAAGATCACAAAAATATTTATCTGACCGGCATTCGAATCCCGTCACATTCCGAATTTTTGAACAAAGCAAAACTACCAATTGGACTGACATACTCGTAATAGAATCGAAATTATTTATTATATATTTTCGCGCGACGAAAGAACAAACATAATATATGGCTTAAAAATGCGCAATTTCCCTGGGGTAAGACCTAGATCAATCTTTTTCACTCATTTTTTTCACACCTGCAAACTAAATTTCATGGTCGTTCGCAGCCGTTTTCTATAAACCGATTATCCACTTATCCTTACTAATATTATAAATGTGAAAGCGTGGATGTTTGTTACTCTTTCACGCAAAAACTACTGAACGGATTTCGATTAAATTCGGTGTGGTAGTAGTTTAGACTCTGGAATAAAACATAGGCTACTTTTTATCCCGAAAAAGTAGTGTTCCCGAGGGATACTGTATTTACGCGGGCGGAGCCGCGGGAAACAGCTAGTATACAAGATTGTCTCGTTTAAAGTATAATATCTAGCGAGTTAATAATTATCCCGACACAACCCTATTTGTTCAATAACATATCCACCCGGGGGCATCCATAAATCGGGGCTCTCCGGGGCCCAACTCTGGGGCACTGTGAGCACGAGGCCCCGGGCCCCCGGACCACACAGGCGCTCCGCTCCAGTTCATTATTGGATTTATTTTCATTTGCCAACAATAAGTTATGGAGAATTATTGTAGCTGCTGGAATTGCGCGGCGCGGGCGTTAGATTAATTTCACTTTACTCTGTAATCTACGCTCACGAGTATTGTCTATAATAATTATTGGTGTTTTGTGTAGTAAGAGACAGCCAAAGCAGCTGACGGATCGCCTAATTTAGTGACCGCTCACAGGAGTACACATTTGGGCTCCTCTCACCACACCTGATGATGAGTTAATCGAAACCGGTCGTGTTATTTCATAAAATTACTAGCTTTTTCCCGCAGCTCCACCCGTGCAAATACACTATCCCACGGGAACACTGTACTTTTTCGGGATAAATCATAAAAAGCCAGAGCTTGAACTACTACCATACCAAATTTAACCAAAATCCGTCCAGTAGTTATTGCTTAAAGAGAAATAAACATCCATCCATCCATCCTCACAAATTTTCACATTTATATTAGTAGTGATTGTAAAAACTTAAATAAAGTGAAAAAGTGTATAAAAAGTTGTATGTTACTATTATGAACACGAATTACCCACCAAGAACCAGCAGTACATACACTCAATCAGTTATATTCTCTCACTTACTCAGCAAAACACAACGGAAGCCTTATTTCACGCCGGGTTTCCGTGATGTTTCAGTATCAGTCCAGCCCAGCCCGAAGTACTGTAATGGCTCTGCCACTGTAATATGCACTTCTACTCGGTCCCCCGACCTCAACATACCTTTGTGGAACTTTTACCCCTGAACGGTGAGCCCCAGCACCAAGGACGATGGGGAAATATTTAATTGCAATAATTAACACACATTTAATATGTATTGGTGTAAAATGTAAATTGTGAGTCACGAATAACGTAAAATTTCGATTTAATTGCCAAACTCCGGTCGCTACCAATATTAAGGCGTAGTGTACAACAGCCGAGAAACTTTCTCTATAGGAAGTAGGTAGTATATGTTTCTATTCAATTTAAGCCTTTAAAAGTAAACAAATCATGAAATTCGACCAAATTAATGTGTCATTGTGTGTATTCCTTTACTAGCTTTTTCCCGTGGCTTCGCCCGCGTAAATATAGCATTCTACGAGAATACTGTACTTTTTCGGGATAAAAAGGCTATGTTTGAATCCGGAGCCTAAACTACTACCAAATCAAATTTCATCGAAATCCGTTCAGTATTTTTTGCGTGAATGAGAAAATAACATCCCTCCATCCATCCATCATCCATCCTCACAAACTTTAACATTTATAATAGTAGCAGGATTTCTCTATGTAAAAGGTGTACATACTCGTAGTTCTATAATTATTGTCTTTTCTGGTCTGGTCAAATGCGAGTCGGATTTTCGCACGAAGCGTTCCATACAGAACGGTATAAAGCACGTTTGTTGTATTTTTGAATTCTCTTTTCGTATCATTGCGGAAGTTGCAAAAACAAAAGCTAGTTATTTAGGTTTTGCCACGATATTGTTTGTTGAAATGTATAAAATGATCTACCGACAGAATATACATAATACGTTTTTTCGGCATCAAATAATAAAATAAATGCACTCCAACAGTGTGCACTCGGCCCTACATTTAATAAATAAAACTAAACAAGTCCCCGCGGTGACCACTGTCCATTTGTTCGCAAACTTTCGTTCACGCGATCTCCGGATACGAAAGTCGATAATAATTAAACATGCATAATGTTTAATTATTGTTAAATAAAATACAAATATACCGTCTGGTCTTTAAGTTATTTTAGTAATAAATGCACTTAATCAATATAGTAATAATATTATTATAGTAAATAGTAATCGAGTGATGATGACATAATAGGACATGCATTTGTTTTAAATCAATAAAATTCTTATATTTTCCGAAAGGCAACATAAATATGGACCGAAAAATTAAAGAGTACAGTAATTAGTTGCTAAATTAAAAAGGACTTAAAGTGACAAAAATACGACGATTTTTGCGATGATTGAAAATGGAAAATTACTGTTAGTGTCCAAATAATTTTGTTATTTTTTTTATTATGACAATGATATACATAAATGCAATATACATTATACAATATACATTTTTAACTGCTGTGACGTCATCATCATTTTTGGTATAGAGCGATTTTAATACTCTCCAACGATCTCACTTTTGTAATGACTGTATTTCGTCTTTATCTTCTTTCAATTAATAATTATAAATGAGTCGTCTTGATAAAGTGATTTTGGAGTTTGGACCAATCGAAACGCGTCAAACCTTCAAACGCGTTTTGATTGGTACAAACTCTAATATCACTTATTGATATCAACCGCTTCATTTTCGGCAGAAACTCAAAAATAATAATTATCAATAATATAAAATTACAAAATATTTTTAGTGAATAATTAGTAAGATGTAAATTTCTAGAGATAGAGATAAATTATACAACCACGCAGATATGACTTACGTCTTAGACCAAAAAATACGAGCAGGTGTTGGTCAGCTGCATGAAAGTGTATTCTAACGCTCACGAATACCTGTATAGTGCATACAGCAGTCTCCATTTTTGTTTTGTTTATAAATTATTTACAAGTTATTTATAATGCATATTTGTATAGTTTGTGATCACTGTGAGAATAATAATCTTTTCATGTAGATAATGTTTATCTTTAATTTACTGTTTATTCCATGCTAAATTCTTACGTCAAACAAACAAACAATACTATAACAATATAAATAATAGCAAATGAATAAACGAAAATTTAGCAAAAGAATAAAAAGTAAAATAAAAATAAAAATACCAAAAAAGTGAGTAAGGGGACACCCGGGTTTGAACCGGGGACCTCTCGATCTGCAGTCGAATGCTCTACCACTGAGCTATATCCCCACTGTATGGAATGTCGAAACTTAGCATCAAGTTTCCTATCATGTGTTTACGTCATCCTAGTGAACTTTACATATTAAATAACAAAAATTAAGAGCCCTATTACAAATCTGCACTCTGCGAGGCTAGGTATTTGAAGTGTTCCCGACATTTTGCATTTTGTAGTTATTTTGCAGTTGTATTTATCGTTTTTATTGAAATAGGTTAACAAATCATGGTATAAATTTATAAAATCTTTATTCCCCATGAAGTAACAAGTGTTCTGGTATACATTTTCTTTAACAATATTATCGTAGATAGGAGTAATTCACAGTTAACTTAAAGCGATTTCGAAGTTTTCTTTGGCTTAGAATAAGATTTTTTTCTATATTAAATCAAAGATATTTCAAATTCTAAGGCCGCTACTAACTATACGACTATACAGGAGATAACATTCTCATTTTATTATTTCATTTGCTTGGAACAGTAGTTAAATCCGGGAGCTCAAAAAAGTGCCTTCGCGCATTTTATGAATATAAATATTTCTCTGCAATTTTGGGTTTAATTAAAAAGTTAATAAAAAATTTACGAATAACGATGCCGCTACGAAATAGGCCAATAGCTATTCTGCACTATTCAATATGTCAAAATTGTTAATGTGTCTTTGTTTCCAAGATCAAGAACTGTATAATTGGCCATTTACGCAAAAATCACAGTCGAGATGTAATTAATATGCCTCTTAATAAATAATTCCATCAATATAATGTTGTCTCATGGTATTTCTATATGAGTGTAATCTAAATTAGTAGCATTAAAGTGTTCTATTGTCTATTGTCTACAGAAAGATGGCTATAACATTTTCACTTTCCGAGCAAGTTTAGAAAACTATTTTAATCGCTACGGAAAAATATTAAAACATTTTTAGAAACAAAAGTGAAGATACTTTTTGTGCATGAATAAAATATGATGATGTAATTTTTGATAACGATAAGTAGACGTGTCAAAACGATATTGCCGTAATAATTGATATTGTCAATCGATAGCCATATTGCGAACATACTGGCATAATTTGTACCATAAAGCACCGTATGTGGAAACACCTTTCATGTTTGTAACATCCTGTACTAATTATTATTTTAGCTATAAATAAATTAGCGACATCACTAGTAAATAGACTTTGACATGTTTATTAGTGATGTCCACGCACTCCACGCATATGCCACGCTAAAAATAATATCGATAGATAGTAGATACTTTAATGACACGTGTGGTTAATAGTAACAACTTTAGTGATGTTCTCGCATATCGAGAATTTTCTTAATGAATCACAATTATGATGCCATAAATACGATATATTTAGTTTAGTTATTTAGGGTCAGCTCAAACCAAAACCAGACGCGACGCGGCGCTGCATTTTTAAGATAGCGATACAAATTGAACTTTATTCACTACATAAGAACATGTAACACGTTTATTGTAAGAGCAGCGCCGCAGCCCGATGCAGCTCGAAATTAGAACTCTTGCAATAAAACGTGTATCTTAATTGAGTGCAATTTTGAATCGCTATCTTAAAAATCCCGTCGTGTCGCGCCGCGTCTCGGTGTAAACTGATGCTTAGTTTAACTTACTTATTAATAATAATATATTATAGTGATGTTCTCGCATATCGATAAAATATAAATTAATGATGACAAAAAAAACGAAAAATAACAATGAAAAGTACAGACGGGCCCTTAAAATCCTGCCAGATCTCGAAGATAATTTGCTTACAATATAATCGGACAGAGATTGTCCCCGCAAAAGCGAGCCATAGCTATTATATTCAAATTCGGCCGGCAGAGGCAATTTATATGGATTTTATTGACAAGACTACGAGCCGCGAAATTCCTGAAGAAAATAACTCTGGACCCTTTAATTGAGCGGACGATATCGTTAGAGACAATTCTAGGTTTTTACGCGCTATTCACTGGATAAATTGGCTATGGTTTTAAATTCAATATACTATTGTGCATTTTGTTACCAGGCCAGGTATAGAGTCTTGAAAAAATGCGCTTTTTTTGAGTAATTCGCAAAAACTTGGGAAAATTAGGGGCGAGCGAGCATTTTTTTTTTTCGTGGAGTTGTAAACCTGCAGTCTCAAAAATGTTGTTGCAAAACTGTAGCAACCGTAAACATTCTTAAAAACTACTTAAATTAAGGTGAAATTATATTTGAAAGTACTTTTTAGTATGTACAATAACGACTACGTTCCTGCTCGACCGGTTTCTAAGCATTCTCCTTTGCATTAGGACGCCTCAAAATTTTTAAACACAAAAGAGGTGACCGCAACGACTGCAGACGTAGTTGAACTATGCACTCACACGTGAGTGTGTGTGCGTTCGCACGATTTAACTTGCGCTGCTAAGCGATTTTCACCTTATGCCGTCGTCGAGAAGCTACTTTTTCGATAGCACTTCGAGCACATACTGATTTCTGGATTTTCGAAAACAATTTGAATATTATGAATATTGTAATGTTCAGTAAAAGTGGGGTCAAAAGTAAGTGGACAACAGAGCTCGGGACGTATCACAGAAGTGCATTAATCGGGGGACCTTTATACGTCACGGTATTGAACGGGTCGGCACGACATGTCGTTCGAAGGAGTTAAAGCAGAGAATGTGCGACTTACTGAATAAATCTCTGAATATGCTCTATATATACTAATATTAAAAAGAGGTAAAGTTTTCGAGGTTGTAGGGCTACGTTACTTGGGAGTGACATAGGCTATATGGATGGATGGATGTTTCTTACACTTTCACGTAAAAAATACCGAACTGATTTCGATGAAATTTGGTATGGTAGTAGTTTAAGCTCTGGATTAAAATTTAAAACACAGGATACTTTTTATCCCGATATAGTAGTGTTCCCGTGGGATACGATACGTACGCGGGCGGAGTCGCGGGCAACAGCTAGTTACTCATAAACAGATTAGTTAATAAAATCAGACGTTACTCTGCAGAAAATGATTGCATACAAATTAATTAATATTAAATCTAGCAACAATTGTTTTGTGACTTGTGGTTAGTTCGTCGCGGGATAATGCTAGACATAATATTAATTAAATTGTACTTAAACATATTCTTAAATAATAATTAATAAAAACTAGCTGGACCGAAAGACTTTGTTCTGTCTTAACTATGGACTGTAAACATATAACTACATCTACACCTATACCTACACCTACAACCTACATCTGCAACCTACACTGGTCAACCTGCTTAAAAATTAGATTCCCTGATAGTACAATATTAACAAAGGTCCTGCTGGACCACTTTCTAGACATTTTCCTTTACACTAGGACTCCTCAAATATATAAACACAAAGGAGTGACCGCAACGTCTGCAGGCGTGGTCGAGCTACGTATTTACACATGAACACGTGTACCATTTAACAACGCTGTTAAACGAAGTCCATCTTAAGCCTGGTCGAGCGGCAGCTTGTTCGATATTACCCATCTGTATGTTTTTTAGATATTTTACTGTGATATCTGAAATTATCGTGCGTTGTAAACGCCATTCGGTCATGTCCCGACGGTCGGATAAGATGGCTATCGTTTTCGGATATTGCCCGCTATAATGATATGCGTCGGTTTTCTTCGTTTTGCGCGGCCGGACAAAGCACGTCCATACATTGTTAATACCGCGGTTTGGTCCGCGAAATTATTGCTTCATTATTATCATAAGTAGGAGGAATCTTATTAACATAATTCTGGCTAATAAATAATGTGTCCTAAGGAGATTTAAGGGCTCAATTCATTTGGACGAGAAAGTCGGTGGACAGGAGTAATAAATAATAATTCATTTAATGGGAGGAGAAGGACTCTTTGAACACACTCCTACTATTACAAATGAGAAAGTTTGTGAGGATGGATGATTGTTACTCTTTCACACAAAAACTACAGAACGGATTTCGACGAAATTTGGTATAGTAGTAGCTTAGGCTATAGATTAAAACATAGGCTACTTTTTATCACGAAAAAGTACAGTATTCTCGTGGAATTCAGGATATATTTACGCGGGCGGAGCCGAGGGCAAAAGCTAGTTTAAAATATTTGATTAATGGCCTGTATCACAATCTTCTAGTACGTGTCGGATAGCTTATTCGGAAGCTTGTCGCTGCTTACTTTATGTCGAGCTACAGAGACAAAATATCCAAATGAGCTAACTGAAACTTCAATCAGAAAAAAAATCAGTAGATTGCGAAACAGGCCCTTAATCTACACTTTTACTTAAGAAAAATCTCTTCTAAAAGTTGAGTTTGTAAAACAGCTAGGTACCAAGAGTAAGCAACTTTTTCAGTATCAGGCCCTGATTCTTCTTATACAATTTACCGACTTCCTTCACTCCTCCCTTCACTTAACTCTTATATAAAAAATACGTAAGTACTAAAACATTAAGCATTGTCTTACTTGATGATGGATCGTGCGATAACAAACTATATCCTTTTTAGCTCATAAAAAATAGCCCGTCACGCGAATCTTATTTATCTTACTTCAATTGATTTTTTTACTAAAAATAAACATTTTAGTAACAGAAGAACTTTATTACTTTTAATCTATATCAGATTCCCTATAGCGTACAATAAGGTGCAAAAAACTGATTATAAATTATTCCGTGAATAACTGGCGACTTGCCATAGTCCGTGTAAAGTGAGGGGCGGCATTACGGCGGGCCCAAGGCGCGCACGCGCACCGATTTACGCGCATCACTATACCACGCTAGTGGCAGACACTTGTCGATAAAGTTATAAAATCACTACGCCTAAACCATTTTCATTCACTTTGTTATAATCATGAAGGTATCTATCACCTTTTAGTATAATTATGAAGGAGAATACCATACCAATAAAACCCAGATTTTTCAGCTTCAGAAAGTAGCACAAAATATTGAAAACATGTAAAAATAGGCTTGTTCTGAGTGGGCACGATTATACGAATCAATAAGGAATAGCGAAAATGCTGAAACAGGAGATCGACTTCGAAAAAAACTAAAACTACACCAGTCATCTCTGAAAATTTCTGAAAACATTAGTACCTATTACACTAGATAGATATTGTTATCGAATCAAATAAATACAAAATAGTTTATTGATGTAAAACATTTCCAAATTATTGAAGAAGTGGCTGATCTGATTTTAATGAATCAGTGTAGATTATTTTAATGAATATATTTGTATTTTGTAATAATGGCCCGGGTAACAGAGGCTATAATAGCCTACTACTATCAATTTTTAAAATTTAAAATAGATTCCGTAGTCAGGTTATAGGATTTAACTTTTGATTAATAATAATATAATAATATCTATGGAAGCTTTACACCACGTCAATGGCCCCGTGCTAAGTCCGAAGAACCTGTATAACGGGAACCAGACAACAGGAAGTATATTTAATGCTTTTATATTATACTATACCCACATTTAATACACACGGCACACCCATGACCCAGGAGCACCGACATGTTGCCTCGGCGGGATTCGAGCCCGCCACCTCCGGCTTGAGCGCCGACAAAGTAACCACTAAGCCGCAGTGGTCGATTATTGTCTTCTCGGTCTCAACAAAGTTTCAGGTAGAATCGATATGGATATTATCGATACGGTCTCAGCCCTGCGTGCCTGCCTGTAGCGAGCACGCGCTGACTCGCTAAATCCACCGCGACCCGCGCTAACCGAATTAGCTGCGGGTCGCGGGGTCCCAGTGTTAGGTAGCGGTGTATGGATCTACCTTTTAGGTAGTAGGTAATAAATATATAATACACATTGTAGATATTACAAGATTATAGATTATACAAAAGTTGCTGTGAAGGAGTTTCCAAAATACAGTATTATTTTCATGACTAGCTGTTGTCCCGACACACTTGGTTCTGTCTTAACTATGAACTGGAACAAATAAATAACTACTCCTACACCTAGAATCTACTCACACATCCACACCTACGCAGGCCTTTATTTATATAAACCAAACAGATAAACTGAACGCACCCATAAATATTTGAACCGTTATTTTCATAATTATTTCATGACCAAAATTAGCCAAACTAGTCAAGCCGTTCTCGTGTCTTAACATTGGAATTGCCATCCATTTCTAACCCCTGATGAAAGCACAGGGGTGTTATAATTTGAAGTGTCTGTCGGTATGTATATGTGTGTCTGTCCGTGCCATCGAAGTTCCTAAACGGATGAACCGATTTGGATTTAGTTTGTTTTTGTTAGCTAAGGTATTCTTAGCTAAATTCGAGAGTATTCTTAGCTAAATTTATCAGCATCAGCTGGCTCAATACTTGATGATTCGGGGGTTACCTATTTTTATTTTCTATAAACTCTGCGCCCATTTACGCAGATCATGGTTAAAGTTAACCCTGAGTTAATTATCTTGTCATCTCTGTCGTTCTTCATACTTATGAAAGAGAAGGCACGGTATTTTAATCCAGGATGAACTTTAACCCATATCTGCGCAGGTGGGCCCAAGAGGCAAAAGAACACCAAGTTAAGTGCTTAGCAACTACATAATTATCACGTTCTAAACGAACTGTTATCGTTTTCTTTTGAACTTCAGGGTTACCAGCTACTCAGACACTTCCACACAGAGCTTCCGGTGACTAAAGGGAAAACTACGAGTTATATCCAGAATTACGTCAGACATTAAATAGGTACGTGATGTAATTAATGACATATCATATTACTTGTGTATATAATATTACATTATATTTATATATTATGATTAATGCCTACTTATTATTAAAATTATACTCATTAAAACTAAAATGACTTACATGAGAAACGGTAAAAGAGGAAGGGGACGAGATACTTCAAACCTTCAAGAAAATAGCGTACTCCTTTTTGCGTGTGGGTGTCCATCACCTCACTCACTCAAGGAGGTGTGACTCAAGGATCATGTAGCATTCTAATGATGTTAAAAAATTGCAATCGGTCCAGTATTATTCGCAAAAAAATAAACAAAAAATGGTAACAGGCCGATATTTACGAGCTGGCACGAACAACACATTGACATTACGTAACGTAACACTGCCTGTCATGATGTCTCTGTCACTCTCTCTGTCGCATGGTTAGGCGTTTGATTATTAAGGAGACAATAATTGTTTTGTTATTGCTACTGTTTGACCACAGAGCTTATAATATGAAAAGAAATTAGTTATCTTAATTATCTGATAGTACCGCAGATGCCGTGTTTATCCTTTTAAAGAATTGTAAGGACATAATAATATGCAAATGTAATTTAATAAAACATTCGTACGTTCACAAGCAAATTTTTTAACAATCGATAATGTATAATTCAAAGTGTAATATTTAATATTAATAAAAAAATAAAAATTGCATAATACTTAATATTAAAAATTCTGTGGCTTTCAAATACAGCATGGCCTACTTTTTGAATTTGTCCATTACCTCAATGATATTATGTCAAATCGACACGAAATAGGTCATAATTTCCATATTTTATCTATTATTTAAAATAATTTTACAAAGTAGCGATTAAAAGAATTGGTTCCGGCGTAACATAGACGGTAAAAAGTCGAGAAATACTATTTAAACCTATTCAAATTTACAAAATCCAAAGGCACTTGAATTTTTGATAATATTCAGATATTTTTACTGTATAAGAAATTGCAAAGTGTGGTTGGTACTGTGAACGTGCCAGCTTTAGTATCACGACCTGTAATAATAATAGATATAGAGGCGAACAATGAAATCATCAGGATTTATAATAGTCTGCATAGAAACAGCAGCATCGATCCTATCAATAGTCAATAATTATTCACAATACATGGCTGGTGGGGCGAAGCGCCGGGGTACCAATTATATCAGGGCTGCGCCCCGGGCGCTCCGCACGACGCGAGTATTGTACCAATTAGTAATTACAGACAGATGTAGTTAATATATTATTTACTTTAGCCATATCGAGCCAGAGTAAAACTACATATTATGCGTGAAAGTTACGTTGTTATAGGCCGAACAGTTTTAAGACGAAACTAACTGTTCGTCCCAAAAAAATCAAATTAGCCAGCAAATCCTTTGAAGACGATGATGCTAGTTTTATAAGTAGAACATATTATTTAGAAATTTTAAGAGAATATTATAATCTCTAGGCAGTAAAACACCATAAAATTACAGTACAATGCTATTATTATAAAAATCTGAGAGTTTGGGAGGATGGATGTTCGTTACTCTTCTACGTAAAAACTAGTGAACATATTTCGATGAAATTTGGGATGGCAGTAGTTTAAGCTCTGTATTAACACATAGGCTACTTTCTATCTCGATAAAGTACAGCGTTTCCGTAGCATACTCAATATTGTTTGATGGTTGACTTGATGGATGGTTGATTGACAAATGGTTGTATTCAGTATTTCTAGGTAGGTACAGAACGAAAATGTATAAATTAGATTTCTAATTTTAGTTACAAATACGTTGAAGGTACAATAGAATTTCACAATATGGACTGAGATCCCAGGCCCGCCAGAATACCCTCATATTCTTACTGATAAAATGTATATCATCCTAGCTGACCCCGCAAACGTTGTTTTGCCATTGTATGTATTTTTTAATGTAAAGTACAAGTTAAAAGTTAACATATAAAAGTTAAAATTAAAATTGTCAAATTAAAAAAGAATTTAGGGGTGGGTCACCCTTAATCGGTCGAAATCTGTTTTTTCCACCCTTAGGGGTGACTGTAGATTACGACCGATTCTCAGACCTACCGAATATGCAAAAAATAATTCATACCAATCGGTCAAGCCGTTTCGGAGGAGTGTGTCCTCGAACTAGGGTTTGGGAATTCCCGACAATTTCAATGTCCCGGCATACGAGACAGCCTACAATCAAAGTTTACAATCAAACTTTTGAGAAAAAATATTTTATTAATCAATCTGAGCGCAAACAGCTTTGTCCGACAGTTTGTTTCTGGTTTTTGTAATAATGCCATCGAACAAGGAGTATACTCTCTCGTTTTCAACAGATGTCGGTTTTATTGTGTTTAAGGCTTTATAAAGTAGTTGCAAACTTTCTGAACGTTTTCCGGTTGCTTCAAACAACTGAAACTCGGATATATTATCTTGGACATTTTTATTGCTTGTTCTATTTGAGTTAGACTCGTTCTGTACTCAAGCGCTACTGATTCTAGGTTCAGCGCCCGTTATTACCACATCTGGTGTCCGGATACTAGGGATATTTACGAAAAGCCTTCAATACAGTTCTTCCGCAGTTTGACTCGAGTCTCGACCCGAAAGTCTCGGGGCTTAAGACAACTAAAATTATGAAAAGTCCCGGGACTTCGAGGCACGAGACGTCCCGGGACCCACACCCGAACACTATGACACGAGAATTTTATATATTAGACTAGCTGAGCCGGTAAACGTTGTTTTGCCATTGTATGTCTTTTTTAATGCCACATCAGATTATAAAACCGAACCAAGAGCATGTCCGGACATGTCTAAGGAGGGTTCCGTAACTATCAACGCGCAATAGGTTTTCTTTGAAGTATTTCAAAAGTAATTGTCTGAATTCGCTCAAAATAATTTTCCTAAAGAGTTTTTAGCATGATACCTATATCAGCATGGAAAATTGCAAGTTTCTAAATCTCATAGTTTAGAAATGCCAGGGGGAGGCGACCAACTTATAAACCACTTTGGAGGCCGATTACTCGTAAATGGTTACTTTGTAAAAAAATCATGTACGAAAAATATTTTTCATCCCCATTTCACATGTATGTGGAGCCACCCCTAAAGTATAAAACGATTATTATTTTATGATACTAAAACCGAGATCAATGCACAATCTATAACTATACCAAATTTCATCAATTTATATTCATAATTACAGAAGCTAGAAGTGCGGACAGACAGACAGACAGACGGACGGGCAGAGCGAAACTATAAGGATTCCTTACGTATTACGGAACCCTAAAAACCGTATCTACCTATACATGTTTTTTCGGTAAGCTCTCGTAAAATAGTCCAAGAGCCAGCGAAAACGCATTTACATTTGTATGCCCCCACATAATCATTGCGCAGTTCATCTGGAGATAACAAAAAGATCGCAAAAGAAAGGAAAAGATGCACTGCACGACCGAGGCCTGATTATTTTATTGTGCACCGTCACCATTGTTTCTCATTCCTCATATACAATTTAAAATCCTTACCGTCCTCATTAAAACAACATCCACATACAGAATTTATTAAATACCTTCGAATACTCTTGATCGTGGAGTTACGGATATTATTCATTTGGAGTAATTATAAGTTCCATACTACTTTTAAAAATACAGAAATTAAAAAATATTTGTATGAATTAGAAATTCAATGAATGAGGCAAAAAATCAAGTCACATATCTTACTATTCACTTACACCCTTACTCATGAAAATACTTACACTACTAATAAGGTATTGAATGTTGCTGTCTTTGTCTATCAAATGACTTTTCCAACGTGTCAGACAAAGACAGCAACGTTGAATAACTCATCCGCTGTGTAAATATTGTCATTAGTAAGAGGGTCTCTTTCGACCCTTTTTGTAAAACCTAGTTTTATATATTCTAGTATTATAAAATACAAGTTAAAAAGTTTACATTTGATTGGTTATTAATATTAAAGAAGAGTTCGAGCATACCACAAATGTGAAGTTTCGTTGAACATTCGTGGGCAAAACTTTGTAGTAGACAAAGTATTTTTAAACTATTGTATAATATCTAAACATGTGTCTAAGTTTTAGGATTTTCGACCTCGAAAGGAAAAAACAGAACCCTACGAACTCGCACCCACGAGACGTCTTTTTGTGGTCGCGACAGATAAAACTGCTCTGTAAATAGAACTTTGCGCTAATACAATAAAGGTAAAAATCGAAGTGTCAAGTGTCAAATGACAGACTTGACAGCTCTTCACGATTTTCAACTCTATTGTACTAGCGCAGAGTTCTATTTACAGTGCAATTTTTCTGTCGCGGCCACAAAAAACTCTCGTAGGTACAAGGGCTAAAGGTAGCCTTCCGATCTATGCGCGACCGCGACCCGCGACCCACTGAGGATCACTTTGTTTCGCATTTCTATTACATCTTTAACCAAAATATTATGTTAACGCGAAAAAGTTGGAACTAGATTACGAAAGTAACCTTACGTAAAGAATGCAAACTCTATCAGAAGTGGCGGTCAAAAGTCGGCGATTTTGCCATAGATAAAACGGAGGTTGCAGGGCAACTCGGGGCAGAGCGCACGCGCCGGAATGTACGAGATAGCGGTGAGCTCAGATGTTATAATGGCGTGGCGTGTTCGTGTGTTATTTGTGGACAACAGTGGACAACAGTGGACTAACAGTGGACTAACAGTGGACCGCGGAGTGACGACAACTTATTACCCAAGCTACAGTTTAAAAACATCAGGAAACCAATTCTCGTAATTAACTTACACTTACATTTTACTCTTATTGAATTATAAAGGAATCGTCTTGATATCATTAACTGATCTTTGGAGTTTGGACCAATCAAAGCTGGTTTGACGTTGGTTTGACATTTATGAGAATACCATTTTGCAGTTTTAACATATCAGGACTGGATTGTAACTGTATTATTGCAAGATTTAATTAGTAGAATCGACCTTCTGTTAAGTTGTACAATGTATCTAGACCTGCCTTGATGACTTATTTTTTCGTTGGAAAATATCAAGCTTTAAAATTATTTGCTAAGCTTTTATATGTATCTGGTACATTCACAAAAACCACTGCACATTTTCGGGAAAAAAGCAGCCTATGTGTTAATCCAGGACCCACGTACCAAATTTCATCAAAAACTAGTTTTCGCGTGGAAGAGTCACAAATATCCATCCATACAATCCATGCGTCCTCACAAACTTTAATAAAATAAGTATAGGATAGCTCATTCAAAAGATCTGTCGCTGCTTACTTTATATCGAGCGACAGAGACAAAACATGCAAATAACGTATCTGATGCTATCAGTAGATTGTGAGACCGGGTCTAATTAAAAGTCTTTACTCGCGAGTTAGGAAGTAGGAACACTGCTACGGGATACTGTGAAGTTATGTCAGGTTATTTTTTTTAAACTTCTAAAACTTGTACGTAATTTACTTAAATTATTTTAAGAGAAAATCTTCGTTCGATATAAAATAATAATAAAAAACTTGAGAGGTGACAAGAGGAGACAAGGGACACCCGGATGGAACGAAATTATAATATATATATATATATATATATATATATATATATATATATATATATATATATATATATATATATATATATATATATATATATATATATATATATATATATATATATATATATATATATATATATATATATATATATATATATATATATTATAATATAAATATATAGTTGATAATGAAGAATTGAAGCCTATTTTGGAAGAAATATTATATATATATATATATATACAGAGATTAGCCGGAACAAACACACAGATCATACTTTTAAATGCATTAAATGAAAATAAAAGCTGTTTTTATCTGTATAGATATAATATATTATATTATACAAAACAAATAGTTGAACTAAGTATATATTATAGTGCGCGCGGAACTAGCGCCTTAGGTAGGGACAGGGGTGATGGGGCGATAGGGGCGGGTTGCTCGCAGTGTTGCCGCCGCGAAGTCCGGCTCCGTACTGAGTAATAACATCAAGCGCTCGGCTAGCTAGTCACAATATGTAACAGTCATAACAGTCACAATGTGTAATTGCAAAATTCTACATTATTGTCCAGGTGATAAGGTCGTTTTTTGTATCATTCTTAATAGTCGTTATTACATTGTGATTTCGAGTGGCAAAAAGTGTCGAATATAATCCGCCTAGCCTCAATATCGCAACGCGCCATAAGGATCTTCGTTCCAAAATTTTCATCAGCATTAGAATATTATACATAGTATAAATGTTAGCGTTAGAAATAGGCCCAATTACACTGAAAACATTGCATAACGTCATCACTATTAGCGACAGACCGGGTATTGCGACGATATGTCATGTTAATATAATATGTACATTTTACCATCGGTTTTAATAACTATCGGCTATTACGGCCGTAATTTACCGGACCCTACAATACAGTGAAAACCAATTATACCAATATCGGTCTTTCACTTGGTTGACGAATTGGTTTTCACCATACAGTATAGCACTACCTGCAGGCTGCAGCTAGTTACAATATTCTGAATTCAATTAAGATGAAAATGGGATCGCTCCAAATCTGACTATAAAAGTATGACTAGAAGGTCGATTCTGCTAATTAAATCCAGTTCAATCGTACAATAATACAGTTACAATACTTACAATCCAGTTCTAATATGTTAAAAGTGCAACATGGTATTCTCATAAGCGTCGAACCAACGTCAAACCCGTTTTGATTGGTCCAAACTCCAAAAATCGGTTTATGATATCAAGACGATTTACTTAAAATTCAATAAAATTAAAATGTAAGTGTAATTTAATTACGACAATTAAAGTTCTGGTCTCGAGAATCTCACATAATGTCGTAAAGCCAAAGTGCAAAACCCCATTTTTCATCATTTTCTAATTTTTTCATTAATACACAACGGACCAGGAAACGAGCAGACCGCCTGATGGTAAGCGATTACCGCCACCCACTCGTGTAACTCCTCTGCGCACTTGCGTTCCTTGTCCTCAAAATCCTAACCCCTCTTAGGCCTCCGGTAACCTCCGGAAACACAACGCAAGCGTTATTTCAATCCGGTTTTCTGTGTGGCCGTGGTATTTAAACTCGTGCCGAAGCTCGGCGCTGCCACGCCAAATGCTTCAACTCTCACGTCCAACTTATTTCGTCATGTCCGCACTGTCTCTAGTAGTAGTAAAGTATAACTCGTACTAGAAGTCCCGTTGGTTCCTCGAAGGCGCCCACCGGTCTGCCGGACGCGCCCCCTTTCCCAGGTATTAGCTATGCCCCTGCAAAAACTACTACGGAAACCGTTCGCACGCGGTGATTACAGCTGAGTTCATTTATAATGTATCGGATGAAAAATGCGCTGATTAAAGACAAATAATATAGAAAACTAGTTGCCTATCTACTTGCCAGCGACTTCATGCGAGAAAAAGGAAGGAATCCCGCGAGAACCGTACACTTTGCCGCGACAAAACGAAGCCTATGTACTAAGGAAGGGCTATGACAGAAAAATCTTCATACAAGAAAAAGTTACACCATCTTGATTTCAGAAGATTTTGTCAATTATATGCGGACTTGTGCGGAAAGCAAATTTCAAAATGTCAAGATGACAAATGACAAACCTCGAGTGCCTCAAACATCCCCAAATTAGGGTAGTAAAGTTTAAGTGTGGACAGTTTTGACCTCGTCATGCATCGTCTATAATATTTCTATATAGTACGTAAAAGCGTACTATACAGTAGGGTACTAAGCACGAATAGTTGACGACGGCGTCATCGTAACGTTATCAAATGAAAATTGTATAGGGGCCTGATGGCGTAGCAGGAGCATTTGACAGCGGCGTAAAAAATCTGTCAAAATCACGACAGCGCCCATACAAATTTCATTCGTTTACGCCGCTGTCAAATGTTCCTGCTAGGCCCGCAGCCATGACTCTCATACAATTCTCATTCGATAACGCTACGATTACGCCGTTGTTAATAGTTCGTGCCCCACTGAAGTGCGGTACGGCGTGTCGTGCGCGTTTGAATTTCGGAGAAGTGAGGACCTAATTCCTCACAACAGAGAACATTTTAATATGGGTATTTACTACCGAGTACCGACTCAATTATTAAATATTCCAATACTACAGTTATTTCAATATAAATGTAAAAACTTACGACGCTGGAGCGTACTGTCGCGCGCCGCATCTCAAGCAGTGCGGGTTTTTGCGCGCGCGAGCCGTGGGAGCGAGGCGCGGTATAGAGAGCCCTGTGCATTGGAATAGTGACTCATATAGCCCTATATTGGTCCTGGACCTTGGAGATCACACTCCTCCTGTTCGACGCCCAGTGTGCTGAGTGCGAGATTTTGTCACTAGTCGCCGTGAAGAAGTAAACTACAAGTTGTATGACTTCGAATTAGTTACCATTGTTTGCCACTAGGCGTCGAACAGGGCAGTTACTAAACATTTTCCCTTGCACTACGACGCCTCAAAACATTTGACCCTGCTGTTATGCGACTTTGATCTTATGCCTGGTCCAGCGGCAACTTGTTCGATTGTGCTTTACATGTTCGGAATCCCAAAAGCTAGTACTTTTAGAGTTTCATGAAAATGTGTCGTATGTAAACGGTCCCTTAGCAATACGCAGTGTTTACTCTACGTGGCCTGGCGAACTGGCGAGTTACGAGCGGCGACGGCGATAAAGAAAGTGCGCTGATTGCCGCACAAACTTTTAATTAAACTTAAATTCATAACTTATGGTCCTTGGGCTGATGAGCACTTTCTCTTTTAATTAAATTTCGTCATTATCATTATCAACGTAACGGTGTTCAGGTAAAAAGGTAAACCACAAAACACCCTACAAATGAGCCTTCACAATCAAAAGTTAAGAACTATAACCCGACTACGCAAATAATATATTATATAGCCTACTAGCTAACGTTTTGAAATTGTATATTGTATTAATGCCACATCATATAAAAATTATATATCGAAAAAATAAAAATAAAATATTTAGGTGTGGGTCACACTTATCATTTAGGGGTTGAAAAAATAGATTACGACCGATTCTCAGGTCTACCGAATATGCAAAAATAATTTCATAAGAATCGGTCAAGCCGTTTCGGAGGGTGTCCCCCCGAATACTATGACACGAGAATTTACTAGGGCCATATTATTGCAAATTTATTGACACCACATTCATTAAAATCAGACGAGTAGTTTAGGCGCTTCAGTGGAATTACCCTTCCTTTTGGCTTCGCCGCAGTCGGGTAAAAATGGGTCTTAGCAGACAGCAGACAGAAGGCCTTGTATTGACACAGCGAATTTAAACTTTATAAACCAACTATACATTGGCGTAGCTGAGACGCATTCTCACCACGTCATTCACCAAGGAACATATGACAGCGGCGTAAACTTACGTAACGTTATGAATGAGACGTATGAAAATCTGTCAAAATCATGACAGCGCCCATACAAATTTCATTCTTTAAGCCTCTGTATAACGCCAGTGACCTTGAGCGTCAAGTCCCATACTAATTTTGTAGGCGACAAGGGCGTATCGCGCCGACCGGAGGGTATTGAAATCGGATAAAAAATCGCTATAAATATTTGAGACATCATTTGCAAATACCAAACCGGCCTTCTTGTCTTACTTAAAATACTGAAATAATTTTCACACTCGTGTGACTTATAGAAGAAGAGAAAAAAGGTTTTAACTTTAAGAAAATGGGTGGATTTAGCATATATTTAAATCAATATTTAAATAAAAATTTCATTTTATAAAAAGACATTCCTCGGCTAAATATAATGCAGATTAACATATTATATTTTCTTGGGATTTTTCAATACGACCATGACTGAGAATAATGGTTTCAAAGAACTCTTTTGTGTTGTTGTTCGTGTGTGCTGTAATGATCCTGCTAGGCCCCGGCTCTAGTCTATTAAGCAGTTATATGTTAAACATATTAATACAATTACTCCTACCCGTTATATATTTTATAGACTTTTTATTTTATGTAGTTTATTGAACGAGGAAATTTGAAGTAACTTTCTTAACTAAGCGTCAGCTCACGCCGGAACGAGATGCGACGCGACGGGGCGCTGCATTTTTAAAACGGCGATTCAAAATTGAACCTCATTCTCTACACGTTTCATACAAGAGCGGAGCGCCGCGCTATTTTTAAAATTCGAATTCTTGCAATGAAACGTGTATATTCTTGTGTAGCGAATAATAATCAATTTAGAATCGTTATCTTAAAAATGCAGAACCGCGTCGCGTCGCGTGTCGGCGCGAACTGACGCTTAAGGTGTCCGAGGTAAAATAATGGGATTCCTTCGCACTAGAGTTGAATCACAAAAGGCGATTGTCACCAAAAACAAAATTGTCGTATTGATGGAATGTATTGGTATTGGAGTGCGATTTTTTGTCGGTTTGTATGTGTGTGTGTGTGTCTGTGTATTGGTAAGTAGTGCCTTTTGTCCGTGTCGGTGACTGGTGACATTTCTTTGTGTATTGTCAAGTGGAGCCACCAGGCTCACGTCGGCGTTTTTACCCGGCGACTCGCCACTCGCCACACGTGCCAGCGACTTTGCCGACGTTTTAGTACCGCTGTAAGGGTGTGTCCAGATAGTGTCGCCATTACGAGAGTGCTACACACCCTATTCGTAAACTTTGAAATAAACGTAGCATAATATTCCAATAATGATGGTAATATTATAATCTCTCTGCATGTTTATTGATACATTTTATAATTATTGAAGAAAAAAGTAATTCTTGTATAACCATAATTTATATTTTATTAACTTTTAAGTTCCTACTTTCCATTTGCCTATTAGATACAAATTAAAAAATATTTAAATAATGTAGATTATTTCTATGGAATGTGAAAGAAAGATTGAGTATTTCTAAGCGTTATCAAAAAATATTAGCTTTCTGCACACCATCCTCCACATAAAATTTAACTGTGTCAAATTTCATGCTCCTCCGTTCGCACAATTCTCGTAAAACTGTACTCAAAATGATGAAGCGCATCTTTGATGCAAAAGGGTTAACCACTAATTTAGATATTTTCATCTAATCAACAGGAAAACTCAAGTAGGCACCAAAGCTCAAATGTGAAAATTTAATATTATGTAGATAATATAATGTTTTCATACATTCGAGTAAGGAATTTTAATGGAAGGGGAATTGTACTCTCAGCCTAACCGAGCCGCCTATAGTGTCAGATCGGTGGTTTTTCTCCGACATCTTTATCAATAGGTCGTTAGCGAGGTGTGACTTTATATCCAGACTCCAGAGCTCAAAAGCCTTCGAAATCATTCGGTCTCAAATATTTTAATCGCGCAAAGAAAGTGTCGATAATTGAACTGTAATAAAACTTGATGGCCAATAATTCTGGGCTCAGATAAAATATTTATCAGAAACAAATAAAAACAGGCAAATGGTATAATAAGAGTTTAAAATCGACATTTAAAACAGCAGAATCGACCTTCTGATGAAACTAAAATCAGAAGGTCGATTTTGCTAATAAAATCCTGTAATAATATAATTACGAATTACGATCATTTTAAGCTGCAAAATGATATTCTCATAAACGTCACACCCAACGTCAATCCGTTTTGATTGGACCAAACTCGGAAAATCAGTTTATGAAACCTGACGATTCATTTATAATTCAATAAAATTAAAATAAAATTCTAAGTAAGCTACGAAAAATGGGGCTCGGGATTTTGCAAAAAACAGAAGCCCAATTTTCGCACTTATTCGCACACGCGAGCAGGACAGCCTGAAAATCATTTGCATTTTGCATGCATTTTTCCTGTTCACAGTTCCGTACATAATTTATATAGCAAGTTAAACTGCAGATACAAAATGAAATTATTGTTACTTAGATATCATTTTTTGAAACTTGAAAATTTGTTAATCCAATTATGTCAAATAAAAAAAAATACGATACCTTTCTACAGTTCCAGTCACTTCATTGCCATATTATGAAATGTTTACACTTACATCAGGTGACTATACAGCTCATCTGTATGAGCTAAATCTAGGCCCATCTAAAGGTAAGGCTAATTCCGCGTCAGAGGCAACAAACTGTCTGTGATAACTGTATCGGTTCTAAACGGTGCGTTTATAGTGAGACCACAGAGTAGAGCGAACAGTAGGCTAGGTTAGTTTTTATGGCAAAAACGTAATGTTAATTTTTAGAGCACTAACTACTGTATTAATATTGAAGAAAATTGGGTAGTAAACTAAGATTTTATCCAAATTCGTTCACTTGTATATAACACGAGCACCTTTTATGTTTTGAAGCTAGCAATTTTGATACGATCTGACCACCATGTAAATTATTGTTCTTGTGCACGTTTTTAAAGCAGCCATATTTTTTATTTATAACTTAGCTACTCCATTTTACATAAAGTTGTTATTTTATTATAATATGAATATGATTCGGTTGGTGCGGCTGTAACCTGTGTAAATCCCATTTCCACGCCAACCACTGAGCCACAGTGGTCGTCACGTTATCCACTATTCTTGTATCTTAGTTGTATTGTATTGTATCCTTATTTTCTGAGTATTCATTCCTTTCCTGTCCTACTGCTAACTTACACTGTGGCGTCGTGGGCGGCGGCCACACCCGGTATACTCCCGTTATTATGTTATGACACTTCGTACTTTATGCATTATTATGCCTTTTTTACCACCTTTATACAGCCTTTATACCACGCTTGAACAAGCTAGCCACCCGACTTGCACCAGTATAATAGGTAATAGGAGATTTATAAACAGTTAATAATATAATAATAATTGTTGTTATCAGTCATCATAAGATTGTTAATTAATATAGTGTATTTTAGTGTCTAGTTTAGTCTAGGTTTTGATATAAATAATTTAATAATTTGACCGGTAATTTTTAGGGTTCCGTTCCCAGAGGGTAAATTCGGGATGCTATTACTGTCCGTCTGTCTGTCTGTCACTAGGCTGTATCTTGTTAATCGTTAATTGTAGACAGTTGAAAATTTACGCAAATGATGTATATCTGTTGCCACTATAATAACAAATAATAAAGCTGAATAAATAACCATACAATATTTTGGGCTTTTTTTAACTTTAAAGGTTCTTTTGCCTCTAGATAGAAAAAAAATTAAGTGTTGTAACATATTGACAAAATGTATGTCAACGTTTAACAAAATTGTATCGAACGGCACGGTGTGTTGTTGTTATTTTTATAATTTTATGTAGGTACTTATTTTTAAGAATAATTTAAAAAATATCTTTCTGCACACCTTCCTCCACATAAAATGTAACTGTGTCAAATTTTATTCTCCTCCGTTCGCACAGATCTCTGCAATCAAAGTTTTTGCTTCACATATTAATATATATGATTGCTATATTTCCCCACAATTAGACCACCTTTGTTTACATGACTTGCAAGTTACCGACAAGATAAAGGACTTTCGAACACGCGTCGGCGAGTACAGAGCGGTGGATAGCATCGCGTAAGATAGCATCGCCGGGTGCCGGCATGCTCCCCGACTATAAACGCAGCCGCGATCATCTCCCGACTCCGAGACTATGATCAGAGAATACAATCATCCCTATTATCTTGTTGGATCCTAGACTATGTTTCTAAGCACACAGCCGCGACACTCGGGCACAGGGGCGACGCTCTCTACAAATGACAGCTCGAGCACCAGCGAATGTCATCCCACATGGATGACACTCGCTGGTGCTCGAGCTGTCATTGAGTTGACACCAAAATATTTTTAAACGTCGCGTCAGACAAATCCATCATAGATATTATGAAATTATATTATCAATTATGTCAAAGCCCGAAACGACCAGCGGCCAGCCCCTTGGTCAATAGTCCAGGCTGGAAAAAGTTCCTCCCCGCCCGCCTCCGCATTCGCCCAGCCACGCACATGCAGCCGCGAGCTGTCGTTCATGTAAATCGGTGAAATGACGATTATTTACGTTAGTAATATATATTCTTTGATCGGAGAATACAGTCATCCCCGTTATCTAACCAAATGCAGAAAACAACATTTTTGCTGGTCCAGCGCGGGGATTGAACCCACCACCCAGGCGTCGAATATCCACATAATCTGAGTACCTACTACCTAGTCCTAACTCCTGACCTACTATCGTCAGCACTCACCACTCAGCATGGGCTCTAATAAAATTATAATGTCAAGACTGAAGACGCCTATATGTACTGTGAATTTATACTATAAATATATGAGGACCTCTGTGGCTCAGCGGTTAGCGCGTTGGCGCTCGTTCGAGTCGGTTCGAGTCTCGCCAAGGGAACGAAAACTTTACTGTGTTCCTGATATAATTAAAATCTTAAATACATGAACAGTATAAAACTATTAAATATACTTACCGTTGTCTGGTCCCCGTAACACAAGTTCTTCGGATACTTAGCACGGGGCCAGATTGACGTGGTGTAAAGCGTACATAGATATTATTATTACTATAAAGTACCGAGGCCCGCTCAGAAACGTTGCGCGGATGTGTGTCGGGAAGTTAAATATTTGTGACGGACTGACACACAGCGCACTATCGCTATATGAACGTATTTCCCCGCCTTCGTCATTTTATTTTATAAAAACTGTTTCTAAAACTAGATGTTTCTGCAGATACATGAAGGAGAGAACAATATTCTATATATTTATTATTACCTATTCGAATCTCAAGAAATCACCTAACACCTTATTTTGTAAAGAAATTGTCTTATCTTTTACAGGATTCCGTATCCAAAGGGTAATTAAACAAAAATTAAACCGACTTCCAAAGTAAAAATGCACAAAAAAGTAACGAAGTAACCGACCTCAAAATTTTGAAGATTGATATAGAGGAATAGTTAAAATTTCAGCCAAATTTAAAAGGGGAATTATATAAGTTTTATGTCATACTTTTTTGTGCATTTTTACTTTGGAAGTCGGTTTATTTTTTTGTTTAAAATTAATAATTATTTTTCCCTGTTTAGTGATATTAGTTAAATTATTATTAACACATTTTAAGAACGTTTAAAATAAACAATCGAATGTATAATTGAATACGCGCCAAGCTTCCATTAGGTATTATATATAAGATAATGATGATGATTACTGTATGTTACAGCATATGCTGCATGCATTTCTTTAAACAATATCGAAATTTCCAAACGCGTATCTTTAAAGACTGAGGAGTTCTGTTCAGTGCTTTTGGATTCAGGGTGCAGAATCTTATTTTTTGGTAGTATATTCTTGGGTTACTTCTGAAAAAGTCAAAATCACTGTATATGTTCATATAAATTTAGCAGAGTTCCCTCGATTCCTCATGAATGCTATAATCAGGTCACCGAGTTGGTGACGAGACCAATGTCGGTGTAAAATATTATGAGAAGTACCTATTATATCATCATTATGTCATGATTTATGGTGTGATTATGGTGGTGGTGATGATGATTACTTTAATTGACATAGTGGCTTATGCTTTCAGTTCTTTAAGCAACGCCGAAATCCCCAAAATGCATATATAAGGAGTCAGGAGTTCTGTTCAGTACTTCATGGTATCCATGGTATACTTTGGTGCAAAATGTTACGTTTTGGTAGCATATGCTTGGGTCAAAAGAAAAAGTCAAAATCACTATATGTGTCTATATAAATTTTGAGGAGTTCCCTCGATTCCTCACGGATTCCATCAACAGTTTACCACTTTTGTGAAAACGGGACCTACTTCGAAGTATAACCCTTTAGATAAAAAAAAGAAAATTAAAAATCGGTCAACAGACGACGGAGTCATCGTTGAACACACAAAAAAAAAACATACATCCGAACGTATAACCGCCTCCTTTTTTTGGAAGTCGGTTAAAAACGGGACCCTATTACTAAGAATCCGCTGTTCGTCCGTCTGTCGATATGTCTTTTACCAGGCTAAGGATACGTTCTCACGAAAGTTTTCTAGTGGTGGCGACAGAAAAAACTGCACTGTAAATAGAACTCTGCGGTAGTACAATAGAGCTGAAAATCGAAGTGTCAATTGTCTTAGAATAAAAAAAATCCGAAAAGCGTATTTTATCACAATCAAAATATCATTCAAGAATGCAACATTTAGATAAACGATATCATATAAGGATATACAGTCACAAATAAAAAACCTATAACCTTTTGTTTTTTGGCATAAATATTTAAGTTTTCTTAATGTATACAAGGGTCAAAAGGTGCTTTTAAATACATCAAGTTTCTATTAGAAACTACACACCCCAAAAATTTATTATTTAGTATTATTGTTTTATATAAAGGGGCAAATGAGCGAATACATCATCTAACAGAAAGAGATACCGGTAACCCATGAGGACCAACGGTCACCCATGAGGACCAAGCGCAATGCCAGAGGAGTTACAAGATATACATTCAAATTACACTTAAAAAACAAAGTATACATATAAATATCATCACTGACCTCCTAAGTGACAATTTATCGTCGTACAATAGTTTAGTAAACGTCATATTACCACAGCTAAGTCGCACTAACGTTTTAGTAACGTTTATAAAACGCCAAAAGGGCCTCATTTATACGACCAACGTTGTTGTATATTCGTCGTACAAAAGTCACAAGTGTCCTCGTTGAAGTCATTCAAAAGTCGTGTGAACGTTAGTAAATTACCACTTTCATCGCACAGTAGTTTAATCATAACTTTACAGAGATTCGCTTTGTCATATTGTGGTCGTACAGGTGATTTGAATTACTGAAACGGTTTATTTGAGTCAAGTAACAACACCTGTGCGACTGTTTTTTTTTCTCTTGTTAGTGACTTGGTTACTTGTGGTTTTTGGCAAGAGATTTGAGTGCAAAATAAGTATTTCCAAAAAAATAAAAGATGAGTGTTATCATGTTATTTAATTTTCGTATCTAGCTATCTGTTACTAATACCATTTATTTTGACTGGGAATTTAAGTTTTATGATAATATACCTATGTAAATACTATTCAAATTCACACGCCCCTTCGTAGTTTTGTGTTTGAAACATTATAATATTTTAAATAAAATATGTTTACTTCTAAAAATGGAAGACATGTTGCTTTTGTCGCATACTTATCTCTTTATGACGCTGTAAAGACAGTAATTTGTTGTAAGGTTATTTCAAGACCGTACAATACCTACGCCATCCGCCATATTTAAGTCGCAAATGAACAACCAAGTCACTCAAGTGTCTCAAATTGACTGCTGGAAAACAAGATGGGGTTCGTTTTACAAACGTCATTATGAAAACGTGTATATAAGTGCTTCATTATATAAACGTCATATATAAGATTTTCAATCACCCAATTTGGTCAGTTAAAATCGTTTATTAGACTGCGACGTTAGTATGACAATTGCGTTGTCGTACAAACGTTTTAGCTCAGACAATAATATAACGTCATGTAGTTTAGTCTCGCCGACGTTGCTATGACCTGTTTATTATGACATATGGGTCGCACGGCTAAAAAGTTAAATCATAGACGTCTAAAGGACCGATTAAACACCTCATTACTATTATAAAACCGCAATATAACTGGAAGTCGTACAAGCCTTGACTTATATGACGTTATTGTTTGTTGGATTGAGTGCATTGACCACTAACGTACGATTGGCTTAGTATAGAAGACATACGGCCAGATACTGAAGCGATAGTTAATTTAAGTGACGCTCAAGTCACATCCCCAGTCCCTTGTCATTTCGGCTAGCACAGACAGCGACAGACTGTTAATAGGAGGGCTCCTAATTTGATTAGCGTTTCAGTATTAGGCCCTTAACCTTACTACTATTATAAATGCTAAAGTTTGTGAGGATAGATGGATGTTCGTGGCTCATCCGATCGGGAGCTACAATGGCACGGACAGACACGTCAAACTTACAACACTTCTCTGTGTTCGTCGGGGTCACAGTAGTTATTACGAGTGAGTAGATCATGTTGGACAATATATAAAACAGCATAACATATAGATCGGATCGACACTCAAATATTTCACTGCTCCTACATAGCTACTGCGTCACGGCTCAGAGCTACGACGACGCGTCTGATAATTCGTTAGTTAGTATAATGTGTCATCATGGTTGTTTACTTTATTGTTTACCCGACTACGGCGAAGCCTAAGGAACGGAAGGGTAATGATATTGGCAGTCTATGTGTATATGTAAGTTTGTTCCATCGTAGCGCCTAATGTACTGATCGGATTTTAATGAATGAGGTGTCAATGGATTCAAAATAATGGCCTGGAATATCGGCAATACATTTCACTATAGTTTTTTACTGTTAATTATTTTACTTTACTGATATCTTAAATATTTAGATAATTATAAGTTTTGTTTGAGACAAACACTACGATATTTTTACGAAAAAGCATCAATTTTGAAGCTACATATTATAGATAACCAATATTCACGTCAAACAACTCGTTCAGACTTCGGACAGAAAAATAATACCAAAAAACTTTGAAACAAAATATTGTTTGTTTCACTTTTATAAAGAATAGCATAAATTCCGCATTCGATAATGATAAAATTCAATCCACTTCTGTTTAGCTTACACGAAAACGCTCATTATCATATAGACTAGCGTTTCCCGACTGCCGGGTCGCTACCCGGTACCGGGCCATCAAAATACCAGGTCGCAAAATTCCCGCCTTGTTTTGAAAACAATGCCTACTATCAATGGACGCATCCTAAATATTCGTAAGCGGTAAGGCGATACCAAAATATGTAGTATAAAAAAAAAACATTTTTACTATTAATTTTGTAATATTTGCTATATATGCGATTATGTTTAAAAGTACTTAGTGGGTCACGAAGGGACAGTGGGAAAATTACCGGGCCGTGGCGGAACGATGTTTGGGAAACACTGGTATAGACATCGACAGCAGCTTGGCAACGCAGATACGAGCGTTTCTTTTTAGAGTCCCACCCACGTGGCGTCTCCGTGTGGGCTCTTGGTCTAATGTGTATAAATTACAATGGAGTACGATAAGAGTAGAATGTGGTGGAAAGTGTAGCAAGTAGTAAAATGATCCATTTCTTTTTGTGGCACACAAATCAACTTATTGTCAGATGGAGTAAGGTTCTACTTATTGTCATGAGGCAAGATTTTTCTTTTTTTGATGTGGCAACATCTTTCCTCTCGCTTTCTTGCAATTTGTGGGAGTGATTTCGTA
The DNA here is from genome assembly GCA_963565745.1 of Phengaris arion. Lineage (NCBI taxonomy): Eukaryota > Metazoa > Arthropoda > Insecta > Lepidoptera > Lycaenidae > Phengaris > Phengaris arion. The sequence continues at coordinate 2,634,054 of OY751445.1, forward strand.
AAATGGGACGGAAGTGTGTAACAGGAAGTCGCGGAATTGATTTGACGAATGAGCGCGCGGTGGTAGAGTTGGCCGTCAGATTCGAATAAAATATTTCAGTATTTAGCTTTTTTTAATTTTGACGTTTATTTCTGTCACTGCTTAATGAAAAAGTTTCCGTATATATATTTTTTTCTTATCATAATAAGAAAATTGTACTAAGCATTGTATTTTTTTTAAATATTTTCATAAAATGTTAAACATTATATGCGACTACTGTAAGAATCGTTCGTTTTTTATTTATTTATTCATACAAAATACTAGTGTTAGGTTTATTTTCGTTACGGAATTTCTTGATTCGGTCGCTGCGCTCAAAGCCCGCGATAAAAGCTATGCTAAGCTTAAAACTGAGTTGGGTTTGTCTAGGTGATCTATGGGACTATGGGTAAGGATGTCCAGTGATGTATGAGGTTAATCAAAATCAACTGCGGATATTTTGGGCATAACATGAGGCAGGAAAATAATTGAAAATTTCGGAAAAAGTTATGCTAAATAAAATTACGTTACGGTCTTTGCGGCGCTGTTAAGGCTGCCACACACAGCTGATTGTATTGATGTATTTCGGGCAAAGTCTTTGCTCCCTCTTTAAATCACCTGTTCCTTTGGGGTTAATGACCTTAGAGCCTTAGAGAGCGCAATGTAGTAATTTTACTCAGTACTTTAATTTTTCTATTTTTTAAATTATTTTCCTGCCTATACGTCTTGACATAAGCAGTAGATCATACGCCCAGGATATTCGTAGTTGATTTTGAACAAAATTATATAACATCTTCCTCCTGACTCGGAAGGAAACGGAAACGTAAAATATGCCCCTATTGCTCAATCTAGGCCTACAACTTTTTTCCTTTTCCTAAAAAAATATAATACTAATAATTGTTAGCTATAGTTCATGGAATGTTTTTTTTCTTTCTATTCTAGCCTAATTCTAATTCTAGCCTAACTCATGGCCTGACATTTATTAAAAAAACTTATTAAAATTTACGATGTTATTGGGATAGTTTCCAATTCTTAGGCATCACAATCAGTATTAAATAACAGTAAGTTAGTAGTAAGTGGTTGAGATGCTTTTAGAACAATGTATAAAAAAAAATTCTAGATTGTTCTAAAAGCATCTCAAATTACATGATACAATTTCGATAAAAAACAAACGAGACTCTCTTTGGATGCACCGATATACCCAACTAAACGGTCAAATGTTCCGTGGGCATATCGCATACTAAATTCCCTAACCCCTCGTTTAGACGGTTGACCCTGCATTGGCCTATCAATAGATTATATTTCGTTCAGGAAATAGTAAACTCTCCATCTTATAGGCTGGGACTATATGATCCGGAATCCGGCGGGCCCGGGAAAACTATGAGCACTGAAATAGAACTCTGCGAGAGAGTTGAAAATCGAAGTGTCGAGTGTCCAGCTGTCATATATGACATTGATATTTGACTCGACATTTGTGTGTTCGATTTTCAGCTCTATTGTATTAGGGCAGAGTTCTATTTTTAATGCTCTGAATTTTTCCAGGCCTACCGGATTCCGTACAATATAGTCCCAACGTTTAAATATTCTCTTCAATTAGTAATGGAAACCTTTTAAATGAGATACTTTCTGCAATGTTATTGGACCTCATCCAACACTTTAGTTTAAATCCTACTACTATTATAAATGTGAAAGTGTGTGAGGATAGATGGATGTATGGATGTTTGTTACTCTTTCACGCAAAAACTACTTAACGGATTATGATGAAATTTGGTATTGTAGTAGTTAAGGTTCTAGGTTAAAACATAAGCCTCATTTTATCCCGAAAAAGTACAGAGCTCCCGTGGGATACTGTATTAACGCACGAAGCCGCGGGGAATAGCAAGTTAAAACATAAAAATAAAGACATTGAAAATAATAAGGATTTTAATAAAAATCAGAATAGGATGTAGAATACCCCATAAAGTGGAAATTTATAAAATCCTCGTAAATAAATAAAGTAGGTAATAGAAATAATTTCAAGAATGAATTGTTATAAACTTAGTTTTACAATTTATTTACGACCTAGTAGACACTCTGATGAATACTTAAAGCCATTATTTCTATTGAGCTATGTATAAAATAAGTATAAATAAGTGTAATTTAGATAATATATGTATATTGGGTATATTGACGACTCATATATATTATACGACTCTATTTTATACATAACATATACAGCCAGTATTCTAATTGACTGTTTAGTGGAAATAAAATACAATTTATAAACAAAATTGGCTCGTGCTAATATTTAAATAATGCGTTTAGTATTCTTTTTAAGTATAATAAGTTATTGTTTAAAAAAGTTGTAGAAATATAAATTGATTTGAGATAAATTCCCAGCAACGAATACGCAGCTACATTTAAAATTTATTTTGTGAATAATTGTGAATTGTGAAATGTGAATCGTTTGATATAACGCCATTTGTCGGAAGCTTCTTAAATAATACTTCTTAAATATATATATATATATATTGCCGTTCTGCAGAACTGGCCATTTCAAATCAAAATAATTTTTGTTTGGCTACTTTTAATTTCAAATTCATTTTATTTTAAAAACATGGAATTCTTTTTCCAAAAGTAGTCATTTGTTTATTGATTAGTGTTACATTTACTTAGCATTTCAATCTTTTTCGTCATCATGGATACGTTAAAATTCGAGTAATTATGGAATATGAGTACCGTCGTGGCAGCAACGCGGCACAAGCGGCACGCAACATCAACGACGTTTACGAAGCTACCACTACTACCAACCCACCACCTGTTATTGGTTTGCTTGCTTCCGATCTGGAAATTTCGACCTGAAAAATGAACTTCGCGGTCGTCCGAAGACATTGGTAGACAATGACGAATTAAAGGCGATTGTGGAAGCTGATGATACACAATCTACGGCTGTATTAGCAGCAGCTTTCGACGTTAGCGTCAAAACAATATTGGTCCATTTGCGTCAAATTGGCAAGGTAAAAAAACTTGACAAATGGGTGCCCCACGAACTCAATGATCGCGTGTGTCGAGACGTGCCTTGCACTGCTCACACACACAAATGAAGGAATTTTGAACCGCATTGTTACCTGCGATGAAAAATGGATTCTGTTTGATAACCGCAAGCGCTCAGCAAGTTGGTTGGATCCTGGTTCAGCACCTAAACAATGCCCTAAACGAAAATTTACCTCTAGAAAAGTGATGGTCACTGTTTGGTGGTCTAGCGCCGGTGTGATTCATCACAGCTACTTACCAAATGGGGTGAGCATTACTGCAGATGTGTGCTGTGAAGAACTGAACACAATGATGGAGAAGCTGGCACATCTCTAACCAGCATTGGTCAATCGCTCGTCTCCGCTGCTCCTGCACGACAACGCGCGACCTCATACTGCACAGCAGACGGGCTCGAAGTTGCAAGAACTGAGGTTGGAAGCTCTCCGTCATCCGCCCTACTCACCAGACCTTGCGCCTACAGACTACTACTTTTTCCAGAATTTGGATAACTTCTTGGCGGGAAAAAAATTCAATACCCGAGAGGCAGTACAAAATGCTTTTGAAGAATTTGTTGCCTCCCGTCCAGCTGATTTCTTTAAGAAGGGCATCAATTATATATATAGATGAGGTACTAACTACTCATCAAAGTATTGCGTACCGATATCAATGTCTTTGAAATTTCGCTACTGGCAAAATGATATGCGTGATCATCACCATCACTATAGTATATAGATGTATTCTTACTGCTAAATTTTTTCCGCCGACTATAACAATAGATAATAATAATTATTTAATTAATAAAGTATCCAATCATTATCGTCACTTGTGATTGTTTAGTAGGTCCGCAGATCGGTAATGCTTGTTTGAGTAAATACCACGGCCTCTCAAAAAACTGGTATGAAATAACGCTTGAGTTAGTTTTGCCGAGAGAGTTGAGAATAGCGGAGTCTAAACGTCATTTTCAAATATCTATTGGGCATACGCTCTGTTGGTCTATCTCGCGTTGTGCCTACTTCGCTTAAGAACTGCTCTGCTGTAAAGCTAAATCTTATACCTATGGCCGAACTCGCGAATCTTATTTCATACCGTATAAATATATTTTGAACATAGATAAGAATGTTGTAACATTTGATCACATATTTTAAATGTCCCAACTCACATGACAATGATACTTTTACGACACTCTGTTTTCTCATATCTGGACGAGCCATGATTCGGCACGAATGGGCCGGCTCGACCGGATAAATACCACGGCGTTCTGTAAGCCGGCGTGAAATAACGCTTGCGTAGTGTTTCGCCGAGTGAGGGCCACGACCAGGAACGCAAGTGTAACTCCTCTGGTGTTGCGAGGGTCGATGGCCGGCGGTAATCGCTTACCACCGGACGATGCTCGTTTTCTGGTCCATTTCATTAAAAAAAATCTTGACCAGCCAGTAAGTACATACATACATCTACACTTTATATCCGAGTGGTGGACTACATAATGGCCCGTGCCACCTTATTGAAGTTCTGAGTACTTCAGGCTCCTAACTAAACTACTATTAGTAAGGTTTTTAAAAAGTCACTCTAGTTTCAAGACTCAATCTCAGTATGTCTTATGTATCATTTACAGCCAGTTTCAATAACCTATCTACCAGTTATTGGTATTTGTTAAAAACGTCGTCACTCAATAATATCCCGGTTTTTTGCGAAACAAATGTGACGTTTTTAACAAATAGTTATCGGTAATTGAAACGGGCCGTTAGCCTATCTCGCTGGTTTCTCTCGCTCATAATAATCTCTCGCTAATAAGGCTAACTGTCGTTTTGCTTTCTTCTCGATTTGAGTTAGATATAACGCAAGTCACGGCCCGTTTCATTATCCTATCTATCTATAACTATTTGTTAAAACGTCGCCATTTAATAATTTGACGGTTTTTTGCGATACACGTTTGACGTTTCTAACAAATAGTGAATATTGAAACGGGCCATTAGTCGTTTTGTCAATTAGGTAAGCTTAGTTAGAATTAGGTAAGCCAACCGTAAAGGAAACACATTAAAAGTTACGGATCAAGCTTAAAAAAACCCTAAATATATCTAATAATAAGTATATTTACATAATATTCCAATAACAATGTTATCAGACACAGAACGGGAACTGTGTAATTACATATTTTGTCAGGAGCCACGCTCTGGATTTACAACCAAATACGCAATTTAAAAGTTGACCTTTTGCGCCGCCAACGCACGCCTACGCCGCGCCGCAACGTGAAAAACTCCACAGATATTTATAAGTAGATCCCACATCTTCGAGATGTAACAACGATCAAACTCGTACCCTGTGACTTCAGATGGTCGCAATTGAGAAATATTAAGTCACCAAAAAATAATCAATTCAGATCAACCTTTTAAATAGGTATTTTATCAACATTTTTTTATGATACGACTATTTGTTAAAACATGCAAAACGTCCAATTTCATTTGCGGCATCAATCTAAATATGTCTGCGAAGCTCCGTCAAATGAAATAATCCCGTTGTCTAATCTAAGATAAGAGAATATTACATTTTCTTACATTCAAAAGATTTTATCGGAATGCAAATTTTTTTCAGAGAGTTTCGCAGAATGGATACCAAAAGATGATTACCTTTTTAAATTATAAAGAGGCTCTCGAAATTAATATTATTTAAATGAAATTCGTGGATGGCAATGAGACATTTTTGTGAAAAGGAGCAAATGAGTTTACAGTGCCTGATAGGGATATCAAAGCCGGACAAGTGCTAGTCGGACTCGAGCACAAAGGGTTCAGTACAAAACGACAAAAAATCACGTTTCTTGTATGGGAGCTCCATTGTAATAAATTTATTTTATTCTGTTTTTAGTATTTGTTGTGACAGCGGCGACAACGCTTTGTTTAAAATGTTCAACAGTCTAGCTATCACGGCTCATGACATACATCCTGGGGACAGTCTTAGTAATAGGACTCCTTTTTAACACTTTGGGTACGGACCCTAATAAAAGTCATGAAAAATCTAAAAAAAGTACAAGTAACGACAATGGGAGCTTGTCAATAGATTCAATAAAAAGAAACATAAGATACAGAACCATTAATGCAAAATATTGAGTTCATACAATTAAGATATTGATTTGAGTTGGTCCCCAAATCTCTTAATCATCGACTCAATGAATTCGTTACTGATATTATCATGAGTGGATGTGACCATGATAAAGTTCGATAAGATCTTCGTTAATGAGTCAGTACAGAGTGCAGATAGTCATAACGCGCACAATCACAGGCAGACTAGTGACGCAAAACACACACACCTAGGGCTGTGGAGTGTGGGGTTCCATTTGTTTTAATAAACAATATGACCTGGTAACGGTGTTCTGATAAATTAATGAAAAAAAAGGGATTCGAACCCACCACCTTCCGAATTTTCGAACAAAGCAAAAATTATACATACGCATATCAAACTGCCAATCGGACTGATATAATAGAGGCGAAATTATTGATATATGAATTAAATTAATGAACGACGACAAAAAAAAAAGAAAAAACTTAAACATGCGCAGTTTCCTAGGAATAAGCTTCCTAGCTAGATCGATTTTCCCCCCCAAAATTCCCTGCATGGTATTACTTGCAGCCGTTTTCGAGAAACCGATTATATAAATACAAGATTGTCTCGTTTAAATTATAAGATACATTTTACATGACTGCCGAATAAATGAAGTGCTCGACCAGGCTTGATGAAAATTGAGTGTTAATAGCAAATACGTAGTTCAACCACGTCTGCAGTCGTTGCGATCATTTTTTTGTAAATATTACATTATATGTGTAAATATTTTGAGGTGTCCTATTTTCAAAATATGAGGAGCTATTTCAATCGTCTCAGGTCTGAGGTTTTTGTCGGTATTTTATCTTTTCACTAGCGGTTTTGATTGGATGACACAATCGCGGTAACTTAGATAAACTACCGACAAAAAACCTACCGACAGAAACCGGGCATCAGTTATGTGAGTGAGTGACAAACATCAGTCATTAAACTCTTTTACAAACTTTCATCATTGTGATCTTAGCATTTATTGCCGAGGATTGCCGAGAAGTCTCTCTCGTGAGAACGAAAGACTTCTCGTTGTATATCTGAGAGTGTCTCGTTGTGGACTCTGGATGACGTAATAAGTTAATTTAGGCGCATCCAAAAAGAACCAAATGTAGCGTGGTGCATAAGTGGCGAAGGCTAGTTTTCCTTCAAAGGGAAGCCCTAGCTTGTATATTATGTAGGATTTTGAATGAGGGCATAGACGTGTATATTAAAGGCGAGGCATGTCAGGCAAAAACTGTCCCCACTTAAATGGCCCCACTTTTGAAGTTATTTGGGGCCATTTTGACATTTGAGTTACGGTGAAATCAAGATGTCGTAATATTTTCTTATATGAAGATTTATTCTGTCAAATGTACGTCGTAGCCTATCTTTAGTTTTGAAATCTCTTGAGGGTCTTCAAAAGGTAATTGGTAAGTGAAGTCGATATTAATGGAGTTATAGGAACCCCATGCCACTGTGGGGCACAGTGGAGGACAGCGTGCGGCAGTGGGGACGTTAGTGGTGCCCTAATGCTAAGTGGTAACTTGGTGTTGACGCTGAAACTAGACCTCTCAGCCCTGTGCGATGGTATCGCGCGGTCCGGCGACGGGAACAGCTGTCGGCGCGTTGTCGCGCGCGTATTGTGCTGTCATAATAATTACCGCCCCCCGCACCGCCCGCACCGCCCGGTCAGCATCGCGAATCCGCAGCTGCGACGCTCTGCATTCGGAGCGATAAGAACTCGAGTTTATTTGATAATGGCTTGTTGTTCTACTGATTTTATTTGCAGCTTCGCGTCGAGAGTCGAGTCTACTTGTATGATTCACTAGCATTCCTAATATAATTTGTGTTTCTAGGAATTAATGTTTATTATGCGGCCAGTCTATAAGAATCTTCACTTTGATACGACTATTGTCTTTGGGGCGTTTGTGTACTACATACAATTTTATCGTTCGGCAGTCAATTCTTTACGTATATGCGTAATATACACAGAAGTATAATAATATATAATATTATGTTGTAGGATAATTAAAAAAAAATAGGATCTTTACGAAAATCCTACAATCATTGCAAAGAGCCGGATTATATGTTTCTGAGAGAAAATTTAGCCATCTTCCTAACAATTTTCAGGATCTTTGCAAAAAAAACTGGACTGTACTAGGAATACGGGAAACTTGAGTACCGATTGGCCGTTGCAAAGAGATCGTTTAGATCTTTGTTCAGGTCGGTCAAAAATCAGCAAGGCGTTAGAAAGTTCAAACGTGTGAGTTCTATAAAATGAAAATTATACGTAATGAGAAATTGGCACAAACACCTCAACGTCATTAGTAGTTATAAAGTAAAATAAAGATAACTATTCATATTTTTATAATAATTTGTCATTAAATTTTTATGCAATTTACGAAGAATTTGCAGGCGCGACCTCATTCATATTGCTTGCTAACTTTTAATTGCAGTAATTTAAATAACATACATTTGTAACCTCAACTCAAACAGGCTCTACGAAAATCTTATATTTAAAGCTACAGGCAAGGCTACAGGTAAGCTACACCTATCAGGCAAGCTTGAACCAACTAGTACGGTAACCTAGCAGTAGCGGAGGCCGGTTCTCCGTCATAGGGAAGCCCTAGCCTGTATAATAGGTAGGGATTTGGATGAGGGTCTCCAAGGTAAGTGGTAAGGGAAGCCGGTAGGAAAGGAGTTATAGGAACCCCTCGCCACTGAACCCACAGTTTTGCAACATACTCGCTCCGGTTTACATAAACAACACACTCGACGGCTTATTCTGTTGGAAAAGTATTTTTACATAAAACTGGACAACGCGCGTACTTCTGTCTTAACTACCGACTGGAATAAATAAATGACCAAACAGGAAAACTGAACCCACTTAAGAGCAGTCAACCCCCACCAGCACAAGAACTTAGTGGTAGAGCATAAAAAATTTGACAAAATTGTATAATACCGCTGTGTTATACCCAAAATTGTACATTTAGATAAGAAATTAAAAACTTTTTTTATATACAATTTTTGGTATTTTCTCCTCAATTGTGTATTTTCCTACACGTAATTTTTTTTTAGTAAATTAAGAAATAATTTAGTATCACAACTTGATAAAAGTAAAAATAATTAAGATTTTATGTGTAGTTTTGTAATTATATGCATTTCGAAGTCACAAAAAAGTTGAAATATTTTTTTTAAACCTACATAATTAGTTTACTTACATGAAATGCATAAACATTTACTATGGTATGTATCAACATAAACGCGCAAAATTACGAGATATCAGAAATGTTGTGCATCTGGCCATACATTTCGTAGCAACTCACTAACGTGTGACGTCACCTACTTGTACGACTTTTGTATGGGGCGTTTCCACGAGACTCACAAAAGTGCTTCAAGCAATCCGCAATATATTTGAAAATTTAGATTTTTAGTATACTATTGTAAATTGTCCTTTTGTAAAATTATGATCATTAATTTTATGAAATTTGGTAAAGTTAAATATTGTACATAGATCTCGATGCCGGCATCATAAAATAATAATAATTTTACATTTTAGAGGTGTGAAATGGGGATGAATAATATTTTTTTGTTCTACCCCATCGTGTGGGGTGTCGTTGAATAGGTCTATTAAAATAAAGGCAACGTTTCATACATGATTTTTTTACAAAGTCCACCATTTTCGAGTAATTGGCCTCCAAAGTGCCTTATAAGTTGGTCCCCCTGGCATTTCTAAACTATAGGAGATACAACTTGTGCGTTTCCATGGTTATAGATCATACTAAAAACTCTTTAGGAAAATTATTTCGAGTGAAATCGGACAATAACTTTTGAAGTAATTCAAAAACAACCTATTGCGCGTTGATAGCTACGGAACCCTTCATACGGCCCATTTTAATTACTTATGTATCTATAACTATTGGTTAAAAACGTCGCCGTTTATTGCGATACAAATTTGATGTTTCTAACAAATAGTTATTGGTGGGTTATTGAAACGGGCCATAAGACATGTCCCGACATGCTCTTCGTCGGGTTATTTTTTTATATAACGCCTATAAAAAACAATTACGGATATTTCGGGCACATGGTTTACGGCTAGACTTCAACTCAAAAAAAAAAAAAATCTAATATGGGCGAGTTTGCGTTTAGCCGCTTATATGGGTAGTCACCTATAAATGAGCTGATGATTATTTAGTTTCGAGTATGACAATTATTTTTTGCCTAAACGTCTTTACATAAGCAATGAGAATAATGTGCCCGAAATATCCGTAATTGACATTTGGCGACTTTATATAGGAGAAGAAGAAGATAACTGTTTTTAAATTTTGTTTAACTCCCAAAAGAGGAAGTAACCAGACGTGGTGTGTGGTAGGAGAGTGGTCGTTACCGTCTAATGTAAATCGCTACAAATTGATTATACACATTGGTAAACTCTCGAACCAAATAAAAAAGTGAAGACAGAGTTCTGCGAACAACAGAGTGAGGCCGGTCTAAACTACGCCTCTCTGTGTTATTACACAGTGTCACGCACACACATGTTGCGAAACTACCGTGTAAGGCGAGCTGTCGCTGTGTGTGGTTTTTACCCGACTACGCCGAAGCCAAAATGAAGGGTAAAGATTTTCGCAGTCTATGTATGTAGGTTTGTTCCACCGTAGCGCCTAAACTACTCTTTCGATTTTAATGAATGAGGTGACAATAGATTGGTAATAATGGCCCGGGTAACATAGGCTATATAAAAATGTATTTCTGTTTCACAATCTACTGATAAGTGTCAGATATTTGCATGTTTTGTCTCTGTCGCTCGATAGGCCAAGGCCCTTAATATAATAAAGCGGTCTCAGTTTTTTTCTTTGACAAAGATCTGTCTTCACTTTTTTATTTCGTCTGAGGGTAAACCGTTTACATATGTGGGCGGGGTGGGAATTAGAAGTACTTAAAGAAACTACTTGTAATCCAAGTAAAGAGCAACGTTGGGAGGCGAACATAGTCACACCTCCCTAAATCCGTTAGCACTTGGGCTGGGACTATTATATGCACCGGAATCCGGAACGCTGGTGAAAATTCAGAGCGTTTAAAATAGAACTCTGCGCTAATAATAGAGTTGTAAATCGACACGGCAGCAACTTTAAAACTCGACACTCGTATACTCGAGTTTCAGCGAGTTCTATTGGTGGTGTTGTTGCTGTTGTGTGGTGTTGCCGGCGTAGAGATTCCGGATGATGTAGTCCGAGCCTTAAGCGAATTACACACGCCGACAGTAACTAGGACTGGCAGACCGCGCACACGGCACACGGCCGTCCCAGCCTTAACCTTGACCGCGTGAGTCAGCGGCGCCGGCTGTACAGCATCATCATCGTCACGACGACCTCTGTGGCTTAGTGGTGAAGCGCGCCGGCGTTAAAGCCGGCGGTCGCGGGTTCCAATCCTACCGACAGGAATAAAAGTTTCCTGTGTTGCTGGAACATGGTGGGTGTAAAATATAATGAAAATCCTAAAAATGGGGTATGGTACAAAATTATTAAATATACTTCCCGTTGTCTGGTTCCCGTAACACAAGTACTTCGGATACTATATAATAAGGTATATTCTATCAGATGTGTTACGGCAAAAGACGGATCTACGAGCAAACGGATGGGGTGACGGCTAGTGAGCACCGGATGAGTTATAAATGCGTTACTGATCTTTGAATTTACAAATTACATCCCCCTTAGGCTTCCAGTACTCTTAGTGTAGCCACACACTATACTGCCTATCGTCCAATCGGCATGACGCTACCAACTGGATCAGTGTACTGTGTGCGAGTTTTTGTTACTGCTCGCCGTGAATAAGTTAACTTCAATTTATATGCCATCGAAACAACACCCCTAGTGGCAAACAATGGTAACTAATTCGATACAAATTTCAGTTATAAAAAAATATATGAAAAATGCAGTTGGCGTCAAACCGATTGGACGATAAGCAGTATCGTGTACGGCTACTGTTAGGCGAAAAACAACACAAGCGGTATTTGACGCAGGTTTTCTGTGAGGCTGCGAATGAGGCCGATCAAGCGTTTTACATATGACATGTGAAGTCAATTTGTTTTTAACTTTAAGGAAAATAATACCGTTAACTTACTTTTTTAAAGAATAATAAGTTAAGCGACAAGTAAGCGATGAGACAAGACACTACATCTTACTACTTATATAAATGTGAAAGTTTGAGAGGATGGATGGATTGTTACCTTTCACGTAAAAACTACTGAACGAATTTTGATGAAATTTGAATGGTTCTAGGTTGACCGCCAGATTAAAACATAGGCTACATTTTGACTAAGGGTCAAAGCTTAGCTCAGCAAGAGTTCGAATTGCGATTAGCGCTCTAGCCAATGTTTATCGTTTCATGTAGTAAATAAAGTTTTTTTTGAATCACTATCTTAAAAAATGCGCGCCGCATCGCGTCTCGGTGTAAACTGTCGCTGACGCCCATTACAGAGCTGGCTTTCCTTTTATTTAGAAGACAACACATTATGATTTGTGTAGCGGTAAAATCACTTACTAAGCAGAATCATAATATTTCTTCAGTGAATAATTCAAGTTTGTTAGAGAAAACAATCGCGGGTGTTAATCGGTAACTTTATGTTGCTTATTTTTTGTGTAACTCTGTGTAAGTGGCCAAGTGAAATCATACTTAATAAATATTAATATTATACAATATACAAAGTTGCGAGCACGAAGTGTCTAAATGAATATTGCATTGAAGAGAGAAAGTACCAGAGTACCAGAGTGACATTATTTGTTATTGTTTTATTTTCAAACATTTCAAAACTAATGGTGACGTATATTTCACAGAACAAAGTTACGCCATCTTGATTTTACCATACCTCAAATGTAAGCCGTCTTGATTTGATCGTACCTCAAATGTCAAAATTGCCCCAACAAACGCCAAAAGTGGGGCCATTTAAGTGGGGACACTTTTTATATATAATATAATATATACGTCTATGGCTATAGTGTTATTTTTATGAAGATAGGCTACTTGACTGTATTTTTTTATTACATAAATGAATAGTGCTCTGAATATTATAGACGAGGCTTGTTATGGCACTTCTGGGGTTGATTAGGGCATTTGATGTTTGACATTTGTCATCTTGATTCGCTTTCCGCAGTTTAATCAGTCCGCATTTAGTTGGAAAAATCTTGTGAAATCAAGATGGCGTAACTTTTTCTTGTACTCGGAAGATTTTTTCTGTCAAATGTCACAGTCCATCCTTAGTTTAGAAATCATTGGAAATAAAGAAAAAAAAAACAACACAATATTTTTATGATAATATTATATTTTCAAGCTTATTTAATTTCGTCCACTAATCACGACCAAATGCGCTAGCACAGACATATAAAGATCGATACGTGACACTAACATAAACACTGAGTCAGATGTCCTAGGATTTAGAAACTAGATACAGCTTCCTAGCCGGTAGCCGCCATACGTAATCCAAGTGGAAAGACCTAATCATGTCATAATTATATTATACATTGAATGAGACAATCATGTATATTATACATAATCGGGTTCTTGGAAACGGCTGCAAATATTACCATGAAATTTAGTATACAGGGAGTTTCGTGTGGTGCAAATCGATCTAGCTAGGTCTTATCTCTGGGAATTTGCGCGTTTTTAACACGCTTTTATTAGCTCGGGTTGTATGTATGTATGTATGTAACGGAATCTTTGAGCTTAATTTTCACCGGTTTCTAGACGTCTCATCAACTTGAAACTTTGCACACGTCTTAAGGGCCGATGACAATGCAATAACCCGATAAAAATTTTCTAAGCGTGTTTTTTTAGTTTTTTTAAACTATTATATTATTTATAGTATTTACATGTTTTTTCTTTCGTCGTTCAACAATATATCAATAATTTCGACTTTTAATGTCAGTCCGATTGGCAGGTGGGTATGCGTATGTAGAATTTTTGCTTTGTTCGAAAATTCGGAATGTGGTGGGATCAAATTCCGGTCAGATAAATATTTTTGTGATTTTCTTTTTATTCTTTTAATTTATCAGAACTCCGAGCATAGCTCGGTTACCCATGTACTTATAATAATACGTGAAGGAAAAAACTTTCAGTTTTAGATATCGGTTTTAACGACTATCGGTAATTACGATCGTAATTTATCGGACCCTTCGTTATAACAGATTTTCACTGCATTACTAATAACTGACCGTCCCGCACGTCTGTATTAAAGGACACGAGGCATTTACCTATGAAACTATTGCCCACGACGACCAAAAATAAAATTAGGTAAAATGTAAGCGTGATTGCGTCTGGATTACAACGGCATAGGTGTCGCATATCTGCAGGAGGTGGGATGGGGTAAATACTGTGATATTTTAACTCGTTTCAACGAATATTCATATAAAATATGATTGACGATTTATTGTTCATATCGACTTCTCCTATCCCTCCCTCCTATCTTTATAAAAATAATGACAGCAAATGAAATTCGAATAATATTGTACAATCCACTAGTATTCTGGTTTGTGGTCGCCACTTTTTTAAATGGCCAATGTCTTTAGTTAATGTCCATACTGATGGAGCTGGAGTCTGTGGTCTTCGGTCTGAGGAACCTCATGAATTGCTGATCTGTCATTAGCACTGTTGAATTAGCCACAAGAACCGAGATAAGACTTACACATTGTTTTCGATGCATGCGAAGAATATTAAGTAGAATAGTAAGCCTTAACTTCGATTTAAATTTAAAAATGTTTTGAATCCGAATAAAGTTTTCGATTTGTCTTCTATACTAATATTAGCATTTTCCCGCGGCTTCGCCTGCGTGATACTGGATTTTAAACGATATCTTTATAATAATTTAAAACTTTCATTCCCCATTTCACTTTCAAAATATTTTACCCCCTTGGGCGTTGAATGTTGAAAAATCCTTTCTTAGTGGATGATTTTCATATTCATCATATTATGAGAAATACGTACGCAAAATTTCAAATTTCTTGCCTTAAGGGTTTGGCCTGTGCGTTGAAACATAAGTCAATCAGCTTTACCTTTTATATATACAGTGTTTTTTCAGTCAGTGTCCAAACTTTCAGGAGTGACTATACTTTTGAATATAAGCAACTTTTACTATGGGATCAACTTTAGTACTTGAAAAAAAACGGCTGTTTCCTACAAAATGCTATCTATGCCGTAGCCCTTTTTTAGGAAACAGCTGATTTTTTTTGATGTATGGATTATAATTAAAACACAAGAAAGGTTCGTTTGTTTGCATTGAAAATGCTCAATGTGGGAAGGACACAGGTTACTTTTTATCGCGGTAAAATGTACGGTTCCCTTTAGCGCGTACGAAGTCGCGGGCAACGACTAGTTTATTATATTTAATTTAAATCCATTTGTCGACCAAAGAGACAATAGCGAACTACACTGGCAGACACATAAACTGCATCATAGTGCAAGAACACATTCAATCAAATTTTATTACGAAATATGCGAACTTTTAACATTTATTGGTATTGGAAAATAAAGACTGGTTTATAAACACAAAAACAAAATCAAATTTAAATATCGTACTGTCATAAAAGAAAGAAAATATTCTATAGAAGAAATCTTGTCAATTTACTAAAGATTAACTCGTTGTTACGTTAATGTTGTGATTGATGGTTATTTTTTTTGTTTTGTTACATGTTGAATTATCGTTACTAATTGTTAATTGCTAGTCTGTTTTCATTTTGATTTCTCGTTTCTCTCACGAATATGGAAGTATCATCCGAAAAATCCGCACAAATTGTTGCTCTAGTGCAGCAAGGCATCAAGGAACAATTGCTGCAGATTTAAATGTAAGGCAGTCTACGGTTTCCCGAGTTTACAGAAGGTTTATGGAGCCAGGTTCATTCAAAAGAAGACGTGGAAAACCGGCAGAAGTCGGGTGACAACGTCTCGTGACGACAGTGCATGAACCATAGGAAGAAGGCTAAAAGAGCATGATACCTTTCAGACCCGCAAATGGACCAATATTGTCTGCAGGTCACAGGCAAGCTCGACTAAGATTTGCTCGTGAACACTTAAATTGGACTGAAGAGCAATGGGCTTCCGTATTATTCATTGATGAGTGTAGGACTTGTTTGTATGGCGCTGATGGTCGCAGACTAGTCTACCGTAGACGAGGAGAGCGATATGCTCAAAATTGCATTGAGGAGAGGATTCCATTTGCAGGCGGATCTTGTATGGCTTGGGGCGGCATATCGATAGATGCTAGAACTTAACTTGTGTTTATTGACGCAGACACACATGGCCGTGGTAACCGTGGTTTAACATCACATCGCTATATATCTTCTCTAGATATTGGATCTATCGCTAGATATTGGATGTGTTACCTTTTAGCGGATTTATAGGTGCAAACTTCATTCTGATGCAGGATAATGCTCGTCCGCACGCAGCGAGACAAGTTGAGCAATACTTTACTCAGGCCAGCACGTAGCCCGGACCTCAATCCGATAGAACACGTGTGAGACAACCTAAAAAGAGCTGTATTTACAAGAAATCCGGTCCCAACAACGGTTGCGGAGCTCAGAGTTGCATTGTCACAAGAATGGGACAATACTCCGCAAGATCTGTTAAAAAAACTGATCAGGTCGATGCGAAACCGAATTGAATCAGTTATTAGGGCAAGAGGAGAGGTAATACACCTTTTTTTAAAAAAAAAACTTTTTCTTTTCTGAGTAAACTTTCATAATTAAGCCGTTTTTGTTCTATTCACATTTTCATTCCAAAAAGCTACAAAAGGAGTAATTTGATTCTTTTAGTGAGAAAAGTTGACCTATACATACATGAATTGACTTTTTATCAGATTAAGAACCAGTCTTAGCATTATCATTGAAATAAAACAAAATAGTTTGCACTTTCACTAATAATATTTCATTGAAAGTATATCTTGCACTATGATGCAGTTTATGTGTCCGCCAGTGTATTTTATGCTACTACCAGAAATACGATGACACACAAATTTGGTGGGATGTCTTTTTGTTTACGTGATTCCATTCGCAGTATTATTTTATTTTCTATTGTAAAGTTATTTTGTAATTTTTTTGTTGACAATATTAATTATATTCGAATTTTTGTTATTAATTTTTGTATTGGAACTTAGTTATTAGTTAATTGATGTAATTGGCATCACCCGTTAACTTTAAATAAATAAATAAATTATTGTACTTGCAGGTCTCCACACGATGTTTTGGTTATGATGCAACCATGATAACATATTTGAATTTCTAAAACAATATATTTGATTTATTCCTTTTGTAGTTACTAGCTTCGTATAATTGGCACAGCAAAAAACATTTAACTAAGCCGTGCGTCATAGTTGCACGCGATAACGAGCAGTTAAAATTAACCGCTTCTGACGTTAACTCGCACAAAAACTCAATAAACCAACTAATCGATAAAGCTCTTGATGATTTTGAGTTAAACATGATATTTTGATGTACTCCAGACTTTCCAGACCTACAAACGATACTATACCTATAATACCTATATAATAGACCTATATATATATAAGACCTATATAAATGTACAATCGAACAAGTTGCCGCTCGACCAGGCATAAGATGAAACTCGCTTATCAGCGTCGTTGAATCGTGTACTCGCAAACATACTCACGAGTAAATACGTAGTACCACGTCTTCAGTCGTTGCGGTCACCTCCTTTGTATTTAAATATTTTGAGGCATCCTAGTGCAAAGGAAAATGTTGAGAAACTGGTCCAGGAGCAACTTTGTCGATATTGTACCTAACACTTATTTCGAAGTTACATATTTTTTGTGTAAACTGTTGAGTGTAGACCATCTCGCTGCATCTGACAATCCTACTTCTATTATAAATGTGAAAGTTTGTAAGGATGGATGGATAGACGGATGGAAGGATGTTTGTTACTACAAACATACCTATTTGAAATTGACAAGTGGGTAGAAAAGTGGAGATAAACCCAAATGTTACTAAGATATACTTACAAATAACCTTTACTCTCCGGAGAGGACTGTCCCGCCGTCACCCTGCGAGGTGAGAAATTGGCCACAAAAAAATGTGTAAGATACCTGGGACTTCACTTGGATCGAGGATTAACATGGGCTACTCCTATACGAAAAAAAGAAAAGAAGCAGATTGGGATACAGTCACTACTAACACTGAACAACAAGATACTTATTAATAAATGCATAATAAAACGCATGTGGACATACGGAATTCAGCTCTGGGGATCAGCTAGCAATTCCAATCTAGAAATCCTGCAAACATTTCAAAACAAAGTATTGAGATCAATCACCAATGAGGGTTTTTCAATTCGTGACATTTGACAGCTTCTTGACACGACAGGGATGACAGGACAGAGATGACAGGACAGGGAGGACAGGGTGAGAGAAAAAGAATCGAAAATTCTTATTGACCGTTTTTGATACCACTTACGCCACCAGATGACGCTTTGTGTGCGTTGGGTCTGCGCCCTAGCGGCAGAAAAAATATCAAACACCCTCATTCACCATGGTTTGGTAGACATGTAGAGATATATGTATACTTGGAAATGCCAACAGTCAAGGAGGAGGTGAGCAAATATAGTGCTAAATACAAGAAGAGACTTAGAAATCATACAAAGAAGCTGGCTAGAGATTTTAATACACCCCAATGATAAGAAGACTGAAAAGATGACAAATATTACAATTAGATGAGCGACATTAGAAGCCAGATGTAAAAACCGGGGGAGCAAACATTGAAATGCCCCTCTAGAAAAATAAAACAATAAAGCCAAAGCATCTGATTATGACAAAGTCGATTGCAGATCTAAAAGAAAGAAAATAATAAATATCAGTTGTTGTGTAATAATATAATATTCAACAAGTGCATACGAACCTTTAACTATGTTCATGATTATAAAAAATATATATTATCCAATATAAATAATTCAATAGATATTATAATTGAACTAAAATTTGTTCCGGATGCAATTAGTTTTAATTTATAGTTAATTGTTATTAAATAAACATCTATAGATAATGATTGATAACAGGTTATTAGTAATAATTGTTATGATAATACTGAAATATATTGATTGACGTCACAATTTCCTACAGCTTCAGGGTTGTCAAAAATTTTCAGGAACTTTTTAACACAAAATATAAAGACTTGTTGAATTTTACGGGCGAAGTCGATTCTTCCTCTTTAGAAATTATAGGTGCTGGCCTGAGGATTTTTATAAATATGCAAATATGAACTTTATTGTAGGTATAATAGCGTACTTTCGTTTTTCGGCAGACCAGAATGTGACGCCTAAGGGTAGCTATACACCATACTGCGCGTCCAATCTGCACTTAGAACTGACCGTGTAATAATGGGCGTAGATTGGTATGACAGTTACTGTAGATACGAGTGTGGTGTATATGGACCAACTGCAGATTGGATCAAGCCTGCAGCGTCATGCCGATTGGCAGTATGGTGTATAATGGCTATTGTAAGTCTATTAACGAAAATTGGTATTAATAATAAATTACTAGATGTTGCCCTCATACATTTTGCTGATTTGCCACTTGCAAACATTCATACTTCCATAAATTTCCACAATCTTGCGTGTTTATAATATTTGTAAGGACTAGCTCTTTTGACAGCCCTACAAGTTAGTTTTAATTGCTGAGTTTTTAATTTAATTACAAAAACATACAATTGTGCGCAATTTTCAGTGTTTTTACTTGAGATATAAATTATCCAGAACATTTAAATTATATAATCAAATTAAATAAATGACTATAGAAACTAAATTTAACTATCAATAAATGTACAAATTTCATAAGAATGATTATATACAATTAATTATTTAAATTTAACATATTTTTGTAGTTAAATTGTGGATACACGCTTTTTTAGTAACATTTAAATATAAATTTGAAATTGATATACCTATACATAAACAAAATTATATTAAAAGTTTTTTAATAAGTAAGTCGAAATCAGAAAAACTGTCGCAACTATTCTATACTGTCATATAGATAATATTATGTATTTGCCGTTACGTAACCACATAAAAAAAACCAAACGTCAAAATTTCGAATCCATTTCAAATTCCTGTCACATTCTAGATCTAGGTGTAGACGGACTTCCTTCGCGTTGAACTCTTTTGAGAGTCGATACGCGCGGCAAAAACTTCGCAATGCTCGGTCGATGTGAACCTTATGTTGATGAGATAAGGTTTATATTGACAAGTGTTTCGTGGCGGAAGTCGCTTGGCCTCGTAGTGTGTGGTGTATGTGGCGAGCCTAGCGTGTGTAGAATTATTAATAAATATATTATCTTTGGCGCGCCTGAATTGGACATTAATATTTGTAAAATGTGATAAAACATGTTTTATTACGTTAGGTATTGGATGGAAACACAGTTGCGTTTTTCTATATACAGTTTACTGCAATACTACGGGAAATTCAGTAGATATGTCATGACAGAGATTACATGACAGAGACATTACAAGCTTATGTCCTACTGTTTTTCTTTTTTAATTTGAAAGTAGATTTTCAAAATTTTCTAATATCAAGCATTTTTGTAACTAATCATAATATACACAGCTAAAACTAGGTTTTATTCAAGGTCAACTGAACAATGAATTCGCTTAGCGATCAGTTTTAATATACCTATAAAGAGACATTGAGCTTAATGCAATAAAAACCCCAATTCAACCCCAAGAAATGCCTATTAATCACCTACAGTAGAAAAACTAATATCATCACGACTACATACTATCTAAAAGGTCTTGAAATCCAAAGATCAGACGCTGTGTGCGACTTGGGTGTTTTTCATGATTCTAAGCTGATGTTCGATTCTCACGTTGACCATATTATTGCAAAAGCCTCAAGAGCCTTGGGATTTATTATGAGATTAAGCTCCCCTTTCAAACTTGCGAAAACCTTTAAAATACTATACTGCACGTACGTAAGAAGTCACTTAGAATACGCCTGTCAGATATGGAATCCCTGTTATGATAAATACATAACTCAGATTGAAAGCATTCAAAAGCGTTTTATAAGATTTCTATGCTACCGCCTAAAAATACCCTACAGTTCTAATGATTATCTGTCTCTGTGCAGGAAATTCCACATTCAACCTTTGCTTAATCGCCGACATATTGCAGACTTTATATTTATATTAAAAATAATTAACAATGAAATTGACTGTCCAGATCTTCTTAGTAAATTATACTTTTATGTACCTACTAGGCAACGCCGATTTAATCCGCCACTGGTTATACCACGTTACAACTCCAACTACAGGCGTAACTCCTGCCTGGTGCGAGCTAGCATTGAATTTAACAATACTTGTAAAAGATTCTCCTTTGATCCATACACATTGAATAGCAAGAATGCAAGAGATAAGTTAAACCTTAACTTCTTTGAACAATAAACTTTGTTAAATTTAGATTTATATATGTATTGCCATTGATTTTGAATGTTGTTGCTAATGCCTAAGTGTTTGCTTTTTTATACTTTTCTTTAGTCACTAATTGTGAAAACCTATAATTGGCTTTGCTTTTTCTATGCCTAGACTATATTTGTAATATTTATAAGCTGTTGGTTTTCTAAAATAATAAAAATAAAAAATAAAAATAAAAATAAAAAAATCGTCTAGGCTTAAGCGGGCCCAGCTAGAGGCGAAAACATTCGTGAGCGGCTCTTTTTACCCGACTACGGCAAAGCCAAAAGGATGGGTTTTGGCAGTCTATGTATGCGTGTTTGTTTCATCATAGCGCCTAAGCAGCTGGTTCGATTTCAATGTATGAGGTATCGATTCGTAATAATAACCTAGGCTATATAGTAATCATAGTCATCTAACAAACAAGTAGTCGGGTTATAGTTTTATACTTTATATATTTTATATAAAAATAGTAGTTATTATTGATAGTAGCCTTGGCACTTTACAAACTCTTAATAATCATCGAATCGCGCAGCGTGCGATTTTTGTGGTCTTATAAACGCAGCCTAAGGAGTGTCGCGTCGCGTGAAATCGCTGTCGCTTGTGTCTCGCGCTGCGGGCGGTCGCACGCGCCAGGAAGCGGCCACGGTCCGGCCGACTGCTCCACATCGCCCAGGTCACAAGACGACATAATATTACATTAGACTTTAGAGGGTTACTAGCAAACCCATCCGATACTAGCCAACATAGAAACCAGCGAGTCGGACTCAATCACGAAGGATTCCATACCACTATCACAGGGGCGGCACTCTCTACAAATGACAGCTCGAGCACCAGCGAATGTTAGCCATGTTGCCGTAAATCTAAGGTTGAATTTATCCATAACTTCAAACGTCGTCAGACAAATCTATTAAAATATATCATGAAATTATATTGTCAATTATGTCGAAACGACCAGCGGCCAGCCCCGTGAACGAAAGTGCTGGCTTAAAAAACCGCACGTCCCGCGACCCCCGCACACGTCTAGCCGCGCACACACATTTTATTTATAAGCTGCCATTCGTGTTAATCATGAAACACTGTTCTTTACGTGAGTAAATATATATTATTTGCCGTTAAAACAATATTTCACATGTTTACTTGTAATTTTATTATTTTTATACAAAGTTTTCCGAGTAAGGACACTTACAAGCTGTAACTCCTGAACCTAACCTAAGCCCTTATAGCTTTACTCTAAGTCCAGCCTTTTAACTACACGACTACTGTGGGCCTGGAACATTCGACTGTTCTATTTGGAAGTCCGGTCCCTCATGAGGAAGACCGGCCGGTCGTGGGGAGTGTCCTGTGTTAGACAGATCCGGGACACTCCCTTTCATAGCGGCTGATGGCAATCCGCATGGTTGGTTGTGGGTGGTGGTTTGGTGGTTGGTTGTGGGTAAATCAAAGTCGGCGCTGGGAGTCCCACATATCCTCGGGACACCCATCCCGGGGAAGGCGTAATGATCTTTCCCCTGCGCAAAAAAAAGGAACATTTGACAGCGGCGTATACGTAACGTAAAAAACGTTTTTTGATATATGGCGTCGGCTTAAAACTATTTGCCAAGTTAAAAGGCCGGGATATAGAATTATTGTTTCAATTTTCAAAGCCGTATTCCTAAATCGCGTCAAGTCTAAAGTCTAGTCAAAGTTCAAATAAATAGTCAGTGCAGTCAATGAGTCAAGTCAGTCGATTCAGTAAAGTGCAGTAGAAGCTTTACTAAAAGTTTCTAGGGAGTTTTGGAGGGAACACAAAATAGCACGTTTTTTTAAGTTGTACCACTTGCCCACACTTGTGCACGTTAACGAATATTTAATGGTTAATATTCTACCAATATCACACATTAAGAACCAAAATACAATTTAATTCCCCGGCAAAACTCCTAAATGTAACGTTATCGAATGAGAATTGTATGAAAATCTGTCAAATTCTTGACAGCGCCCATTCAAATTACATTCATTAACGTTACGTTTATGCCGCTATAAAATTTTCGTGCTGGGTCCATGAAAGAAATTCCAAGGCTCTTCCAAATTTAAGTAAAATCAGCAAATTTTCATATTTCCTTACCAAGAAATAGCGACAAAAACAGACTTACTTTGTTTTACAGTAGCATCAAAAATGACAATCACATATAGAATCCCCCAGGTAGCCGCATTTGTTATTCATGCGGACGGACAGACGGACGGACAATGTTTATGTTGCGTTTGTGGTGGTTTCAATGGTTACAGTGATGGTGAATTCGAAATGTACACTTGGAGACATGAAAATGTATTATTGGTTTTTTATAATATATTCGGATTATCCTTTAAAAAGTTGACCCCATTTCATTCTGTAGGAATTTTGGAAAATTATGAATACGGAAGCGTCCATTTCATAATTACCCTGCATACCAAATTTAATGATGATTTTAAGATTTGAAGGTCACATTTACACACACACAGGTAAGGTAACACACATTTACAGGTAAGGTACATTTTGTTTGTTTTAAATAATTATATAATCCAAAGATATATCTACAAGACCTGTCGTAACGTTTAAGATCCAAAATCACGGAACAAATACAGTATCCAATAATGTATTATGTTCTACGTTATAAAGACATAAATTAGTATCGTAGAGCGAAACAGAAATACAATGTTAATACATTAGAAAGAGATTAATTAATTTTCATAGATTCCGTTCAATTTAATCAACACCTAGAATTTAGTTGTGATATTATGACTGTATCGTCGTCTATCGTCAGTAAATTTTCAACCTTACCTCGGCTAAATAGGGTTGGTTTACGCTTGTGCGGTGAAAGAGAAATCAAAGACTAGCTTGTTTGCGGAGCGCACGCGCAGATTTTACAGATACGGTCGGCGCCAGAGTCTAAGGATTTGTCTAAATCTAGGTAATGTCTTAATTAAGTTATTGCTCTGTTTGTGGGTAAAGCCGCGGGTCAAACGGTAGTTTTGATAAGATGCCATTTGATACAATCTGTGACATTTTAGGTGATCTGTCTGGGTCAGTAGGTATGATAATGAAATAAGAATTGCGCAGAGCGACACTTTTGTAACATATTATTTTCTTGTAGGAAATTGTACATTTGCAAGAACTGTCAAGAGTCTGCACTCTACGACCATAACATTGTCCATCTTCGTTGCGCTAATGGCCGAATACTGAAACGCTAATAATAATTAAGAGCCCTCCTATTCACAGGCTGTCGCCGTCTGTGCTAGCCGAAATGACAAGGACAGCATGTGACTTGAGCGTCACTTAAATTCACGTACTAGCCCCTATGTACTGCCGATACCTTTAGAGTTTGTCTACGTATAGGTAGGTATGTGATGGCGCATGGCATTCAAGGAGCGTGATCAGAATTCGGTTTTCGTCCCAAAAAATATATGTAACATGTGACCCTAAATTTTTAACAGATTATCCTATAAAACAATTAACGTCGATACATAGCCGCGCGGCCGGTACTGAGCAGCGGTATGAGGGTGTCCATGCGTAGTGAGAGTTTTCAGGAAATGTAAATCACGTAATTTTTTTTTTAATCATTACTTATGTAATATTGTAGCCTAATATTAGTTTAAATATTTTATTCGTATTAAAATACAACCTGTATATTAATTAATTATTATATTGTTATTATGCTATTTTGCAATTCTGATAAAGAGCGTTGCCAACCCATTTATTTCTGCAAGATAGTTTCTTGTCTGTATGTATAATCTATGACGTCATAACTCATACATTACGACATATGTCACGAACACACCGGAAGTTCCCCGTCTAACGGTTGTATGTCATATGACATATCCTGCTTACGGTGACCACACTGTATTGTTTTGCCCGGACAAGTCTTGATTTTGTATGCGGATGACGATTATGTTAATTTTAGATTTAAATTACAGAAAGGATGTATAAGATCATAATATTTTACAATTATTGGTGATTTCAATTCAACAAGTATATTTACCATAAATCATAATAATTTTAGTTTTATATGTTATATTAATTGACGACCTCTGTGGCTCAATGGTTAGCGTGTTGGCGCTCAAGCCTGAGGTCGCGCGTTCAAATCCCGCCAAAAAAAGTTTTCGTGTTCCTGGTCCATGGATGTGCATTAAATATGAGTATTATATAATAAGAATCTTAAATATGTATATGTATAGTATAAATGTATTAAATACTTCCCAAACCCGTAACACAAGTTCTTTGAGAACTTACCACGGGACCAGATGGATGTTGTGTAAAAAGCGTCCTTGGTTATTAAATGTAACTTGAACTTTTAAGTGGAAATGCTCGAATTAAAATGCTATCCTTAAACCCATAAAATGCTTTTCGACGGATCATTCCTTTATCATTTTGATTTGAAAAGAAAATGATAGTTTATAAGCGCATAGTATTTAAACCACCTACTTCATCTTCCACTAATTAATGACTCAAGCACAACACTATAACTTACAACATTTATGAGTATAATGTAGTAGCAAACTGTGTTCATAAATATTATAAAAATCTAGCTTGCACTCAATGCATTTAGAACATTTTATGTTAAATCAACTGACCAATCTCACCGCTCACTTAAGTTAGTGTTGTGCCAAGCTCCTCGATATATCGACGTTTTATGAATACATTTTTGTTGTTTATTATACATGGATACGATAACAACACAATTTGTAAATGTCTCGTCTTAACGCACAATAAATTGTTGCCAAAATAAATAAGAACTTGAGTAATCATTTATTTTGATGAAATATAATCGCCTCAGTTAAGTGATATAAAAGATGTAATAAAGAAACACAAGTGTTTACTTTCTCAGTGGTAAAATGTGATTTGATGTAAAAACAGGAAATATAGCTTTTGTTTATACAGTGATTGTCCAAATTCATTATTGAAGAAGTAACTGTAAATAAATTAATTTATTACATTAAATAAATTATTTAAGATCACAAATAAGCATCATGTGTCCCATTAATATGTTATTATGTAATATTTTTGCTTTTATCATAAATTCGCCATGTCCATCGATTGTTGGGCCTCGGCATTTATCAAAGAACGCTGAGCCGAACGACCATAACAAGATGTATTTTGACACAAAATGCTTACATTATTCATGACGTTCATCATTTGTGCCGTAATGTAATTCTATTCTGAGATTAGTCGACGGTGCGTAAAGTTAAATAAATTACGGACTGGAAACGCATAATAATAAATTTAAGACTTTTTACGAAACATCTATTCCATATGCAACAAAAAAGCGCATCATTGCGCGCGGTGCGCACGCAACTCGACAGAACCGGTCGCATCACTAGTTAATTGGGAGTGTTCTCGTTAAATCAGGCGCAGTGTCGACATATCGGCCCCTTCATTACGGCCAGGCGCCTCGTGTTCTTTACGATAACAAGTTAAATTACATCGCGAGCATCATTGTAAATTGATAATGTTAGGCCTATCTATCGACGGTGGCACCGCACTATTGATCTGCCTTTATGTTGTACCGATAAGCCCATGCGAGCCTGGTACATTCATGTACAAACTTAGATCTTTTCAGACGCAATTCAAGCGGCTAATCGATTTTAAACGCTACTACTACGTTCTTTATACTAATTTCATCTAAACGCAAACAAACATTTTAAATTCGACCGAATTAATGTGTCATGGTATTTATTTATTGCACGGTCATCAGTGAGATTTAAATTGGTAGCGTTATAGGAAGCTGTTGTCGTTTGGAATAAACTAGAGGTCACCCCGTAGTCGAAATTCACCCTTGATAATTCTTATTTTTGTTTTTTAGTTGCAACTTTTTATGGGCTATTTTGTGTGAAGGATTGACAAACGTCAATTGCAGCTATCAAACGTGTAAATAATCTGAGTGAAAATAAAATTAATAAAAACAACAATGTTGTTGTTTTTATTAATTGTATGTATTTCTAAGCGTTATTTAAAAATATTAGCGTTCTGCACACTTCATCAACATAAACTATAACTGTGCCAAATGTTACTCATTTCACTCCTCCTTCCTTGTACTGAAAGTTTTTGCTTCGCGAATAAATCAAAATCTATCCAATCCGCCGTCAATTTTTTTTAAACAAACATTTATGACATGTCGTGGTAAGATGTTGCAGAAATTAATAAAAATTTCTCGTCGCAAGTGGATTTTTATAGGCCAAGGACTAACGTCGATTTCTCCACCTGGTGATAAGGCCGTGATGCCGTGATAATGGTGATGAATAGTCGAGATGAATCTGCGCGACGCTACCGTTATATTCACGCCCGAAATATATGCCAGATTAACTTGACGTACGATAAAAACTTAAGTCCGACCACCATATTTTGTGGATTACGCGGGACTGTTCATACAGTGGTTTTTGAGAATTTGAGAACTGGCTTGGTACAATATAAACATTTTAATATCGGCAATAACGACGGATTAATCCCCTCAAATGTCGTTAAAACAGATTATAACTGTATTTTAAAATTTTAACATCATAAGACAACAGTTTGGCACAGACTTGTTTCGCCTCCTTTTCGCTTGCACGAGAGAGACAACTTCTCGTGAGACATCTCGCCATAAGTTTGGATACGGTAATCCTACTACTATTACATCTTACTACTATTATAAATGTGAAAGTTTGTGAGGATGGATGGATGCATGAATGTTTGTTACTCATTCTAAGTTTTTTTTATACTGAGATCAGTAACGAAAATGATAGCAATACTTATACTATGTCACTCGGTAAAAAAAATATCGTAGGCCGCAGCCAGCATTATATCCAAAATCGCAATTTAAAAATAATTAACTTAAAGATTAATGTAAGAAATGTACCGTTTCCAACGAAATTAATAGTCACCGTCTCAAGATGGGTCTACAGTTCAAAAGCAATTTGCGCGATACGGGGCTGAAATATAGCGTGTTCAGTGTTCACCACGTCGCGGCGCGGCGGCACAACCAAAACACTATCTAATGGCATTATTTAACTTTTACATTCTTATACCAGTACCTGAACATATGGAATATAGTAAAATAAATAAATATAATCATTAAAAATTTAAACAATTTGCCAACAACGCAAAAATTGCAACGTAACCAAGCCGCCAACCTGGTTAGACATTTAGAAATCGAAATCACAAAAGAAGAAACATGTATGTTAAAAATGCTCAGTTTCTCAGGGACAAGATTAGCTAGATCGATGTTTCTGCATACTAAATTACATGAAAATACTTGCAGTCGTTTCCGATATTCCGATTATATATTAGGTCTTTACCTATGAAATTGCCGTTTTGTATGAAAAATTTTAAACGAATTTTTTTCATGTATTTTTTATTTGTATTAATCGAAGTAATCACCCATGCAATCAATGCATCTTTGCCAACGCAGTGGCAGTTTATTGATGCCCTTTTTAAAGAAATCAGCTGGACGGGAGGCAACAAATTCTTCAAAGGCATTTTGTACTGCCTCTCGGGTATTGAATTTTTTTCCCGCCAAGAAGTTATCCAAATTCTGGAAAAAGTAGTAGTCTGTAGGCGCAAGGTCTGGTGAGTAGGGCGGATGACGGAGAGCTTCCAACCCCAGTTCTTGCAACTTGGAGACCGTCTGCTGTGCAGTATGAGGTCGCGCGTTGTCGTGCAGGAGCAGCGGAGACGAGCGATTGACCAATGCTGCTTGGAGATGTGCCAGCTTCTCCATCATTGTGTTCAGTTCTTCACAGTACACATCTGCAGTAATGCTCACCCCGTTTGGTAAGAAGCTGTGATGAATCACACCGGCGCTAGACCACCAAACAGTGACCATCACTTTTCTAGGGGTAAGTTTTCGTTTAGGGCATTGTTTAGGTGCTGAACCAGGATCGAACCAACTTGCTGTGCGCTTGCGGTTATCAAACATAATTCATTTTTCATCGCAGGTAACAATGCGGTTCAAAACTCCTTCATATGTGTGTCTTTTGAGCAGTGCAACGCACGTCTCGACGCGTACTTCGCGCTGGCGATCATTGAGTTCGTGAGGCACCCATTTGTCAAGCTTTTTTACCTTGCCAATTTGACGCAAATGGACCAATATTGTTTTGACGCTAACGTCTAAAGCTGCTGCTAATTCAGCCGTAGATTGTGTATCTTTAATTCGTTATTGTCGACCAAAGTCTTCGGACGACCGCGAGGTTCAATTTTCAGGTCGAAATTTCCAGAACGGAAGCGAGCTAACCAATAACAGGTGGTGCGTTGGTTTGTAGTGTTAGCTCCGTAAACGTCGTTGATGTTGCGTGCCGCTCGCACCGCGTTGCTGCCACGACGGTACTCATGTTCCATAATTACTCGAATTTTTAACGTATTCATGATGACGAAAAAGATTTAAATGCGATGAAAATGTAACACTAATCAATAAACAAATGACTACTTTTGGAGAAAGAATTCCATGTTTTCAAAATAAAATTAATTTGAAATTAGAATTATTAGCCAAACAAAAATTATTTTGATTTGAAATGGCCAGTACTGCAGAACGGCAATTTCATAGGTAAAGACCTATTATAAATAAAATCTTGTATTTACTCGTTTAAAGTATGAAAGATAAATATTACTGGGATCTCGGTCGGTCGATAGTAATAACCCTTAAATAAGCCTTAAATAATACCTTAAATAAGGTATCGCACCGACAGGTGAATATTGAAATCGGATAAAAAATCGCTATAAATATTTGAGACAAAATTTGCAAAAACTAAAACGGCCTTTCCCTTGTCTTACTTAAAATACTGAAGTAATTTTCACACTCGTATGACTTATAGAAGAAGATAAAAAGGTTTTAAATTAAAAAAAAAAAAGGTGGACTTAGCATATTTTTAATTAAAAATTTCAATTTGTAAAAAGATAGTCCTCGGCTATATAGAATGCAGATAAACGTATATTTTTTTGGGATTTTTCAATACGACCATGACTGAGAAAAAAGGTTTCAAAGAACTCCAATTTTCAGTTCTATCGAGCGCACATCCCCTTAATCAACCAATTAAGTATTTAACCATATAAGTTACAACTTAACCACAGTTTAAGTAAAGGTTGCGTTAATTGTCGATGTATAACTTACGAGCATGTCATCGATGTAATTATATTGTTCACACTTTATCTAGATAATTTATATCTATGTCCACTTAAAAGCACCTGTGTGAAATTGATCTTAAGTTTATCGATAATAATTAACGGTCGTGTAAAATTAAAAGTGTTAAGGAATAATTAATATAATATCATCTGATAATATTCTGATAATAATATTTTATTTTGGAAATGAATAACCATAAAATTTTATTAGGTTTAGGTGTTCTAAGAAGTTTGCCTAGGACAGTAGGCAGGGTATGTATAGTATATAGGTAGGTAGGTACCTATATGGCATCTAGAACCCTCCTCCTAATTTTTGCCCGACTACGGCGAAGCCAAAAGGAAGGGTAATGATTTTGGCAGTTTATGTATGTTATATGTTTTTTTGTTCCACCGTAGCACCTAAACCACTGGTCCGATTTTCATGAATGAGGTGCCAATAGATTCATAATAATAGCCCGGGTAAGATAGGCTAAATAATGTACATATTCGGGTAATAGTTTTTTTATAAATTTGTAGTTATTCATAGATGAATTTCTACATTTCGCCTATCCAGGAGGCCTAGCATGCGCACTCTATAAACACCCAAGAATCGACAAAATGATAGATTGAAGAAACATTAATACCATTCGGGGCAAAATAGGTCTTATTGTAAGGTCGATGCATCGTCGTTATGAGAAACAACATTTCTTTTCTTCCCGAGCATGAGCTCACAAAATGGCCTCTTTTGACTGCTAAAGTAGAAACGTTTTCTTATTTTAATGTCAAATAGTCTTACAATAATGTCAACTACTCCACATCATGGCGGTCCAAGACAAATAGTTTCTTTACGTTCAGTCTTTTACTAGACAAAATTTGTTTGTTTTTGACAAAATACTGTAAAAAGTTTGTAAATAGTAGTAGTACTATTTATTATTATGACGTAATATAGTTTTTAAACGACGGCAGTTTTAAGTGTGCTATAATTAAAACGATGATGAGCAAATTGCTGAGCCGCAGTGTTTATCACATTACTGTGAAATTAAACTTCCCACCGGGTCCTCAATACCTCCTCATCATCATCATCATCATCATCATCATCATCGTCACATTTACCAGTCGCACTAGCTGTAACATAGAAACGTACCAGATTTTCAAAGAAAAACATACCGGTTGTCTGTAAAGTTGGTTTACTGACGATAGTTGAACGTGACAACGTCAACAACAACAACAACAACAACAACAATAATAATGAGGTAAAGGCAATGCGAGCTAACGCTGGTACTTGGTAACGGTACTTGGTAACGATAACATGTTTTTTCGTGCATGCAGCCGGCTCCATCGATTTATAAGACGTTATCACGTCAAAAAGATTGACATGTACAGAGTCTGCCGTGCGCTCCGGGAAATAAATTGTTTTCAGTGGCTTAAAATCAACAAATACGTGCTGAGTGTGTGTAATAAGCTAGGTAAAGGTGTGAGCAACGTTTACTGTAAGTTTTTGAAACACAAACAAGTCCGTAGTTTGTTGGATTTAATTCGGTAAGTTGATTTCCTTGTTCACTTTTATTGTTGTCAACAAGTAGGTAGGCAAAAATTTTTTTCTGTCAGTAGCTCTCGCGTAGCGCCGGCCGCTCTGTTCGAACAGCTGTTAGTTATTTACCTATTTAATCCTTATTTTAGCCATTGTTTTTCTATTGCATATTGAAGTGTAGTATTTAAATCTTTTTAATAAGTACCTAGCCAGAATGTCGAGTCATAATATGCCACCGGATAAAGATACAAATCCGTTTTCGAAAAATGACAAAATTCCCCGCTCACCGCCAACTTCTTCAGGTACTAATCGTTTATTATCACAATTATCGCCCTCTTCTCTGTCACCTGATGAAAA
Source organism: Phengaris arion (assembly GCA_963565745.1). Lineage (NCBI taxonomy): Eukaryota > Metazoa > Arthropoda > Insecta > Lepidoptera > Lycaenidae > Phengaris > Phengaris arion. The sequence goes on from OY751445.1 coordinate 2,666,548, forward strand.
GCGCCACCAGCCCACAAGGGACGATCAACCGCCCCCCGTAATTTCGTTATTGGATACAAGTCGTGGCCCCGACGATACGTGCAATTATTACGAGCTAGTTCGTGAGGCCTCTTCATACTTGTCTAAAATAAATGAGTTCGCAAACGACACAGTATCTCGTCGCAATAACTTCGCAAACAAAGCAGAAATTAAAAACATGACACAAAAATTAACGGCCATCGTCTCACTTCTGGCACTTAAAAATTCGTCATTAGAAACTAAAGTCGCTAATTTGGGAAAGGATTTGCTGACCGCCAAAACTACTACTCAGGTTGAGCAACCGGCCGCCTCAGCGCCGCCATTTTCTTATTCTGACGCGCTCAAACTCAGACTCGCGAAGTCGGTGCCACCTATTAAAACGCGTAGACCGCTCCCGTGCGTAATAGCTTATCCGACGCAAGATAAATTGGCGGAATTAAAATCCTCTGACGAGACCAAACAGGCATTAATAAAAGCGATCAACCCATCTGACGGCTTTCAAATCCACGGCGTCAAAAAGACATCTAATTCGGGTGTGATCCTGCGCTTAACAAGCGAGTCACAAGTCAGGAGATTAAAATCCGTAGAAGGTTTAAAATCAGCCGGTCTGCGTCTAGAAACACCGAGAGGGCGTAACACGCGTATTCTAGTTAAAGATGTCCCGCAAAATATTACGGACGAAAATTACCTTTTATCGCTTTATAACCAAAATATTAAGGGCGAAATTAATGTGACACAAGAACAATTTATGAACTCGACAAAAATTATTAGACGGCGCATAAATAATAACTACAATCGGAAATGGATTGGCATAGAGTTAGACCCAAAGATTCGGAAACATCTCATTGAAACGAAACAAAAACTTTTTATTGACTGGGCAATGTGTCGGTTCATCGATGACGTCGAACTTGTACGCTGCGCTAATTGTCAACAATACGGTCACATTGCTAAATTCTGCCGCGATTCAGACCCGTGCTGTTATCACTGCGCCGATAAACATACCTCAATTAACTGTCCCAAAAAAGACTTAAGAGATTTCAAACCGGTTTGCGGAAGCTGCAGCCGGTACAAGAAACCTAACGCCCACCCCACGGGTTCCCCTGACTGCCCAACACACAAGGCAAAAATGGAGCAATTAATTTTAACAACTCGCTATGGATAAGTTAGTTATAGGACAGTTGAACCTACATAACAATAAGCACGCGACGATTGAATTAGAAAAATTAAAAAAAAGTGTCGGATTATAATTTAGACTTAGTTCTCATACAAGAGCAATATCAATCCGCGTCGCTAAGGTCGAAAGTCGTACAAGTTAACAACCTAGCGCGCGCCGGCATTTACACACCTCAGTTTAAATTATCAATTACGGCCCTTACAAATCTGTCAACATCTCATTGTGCGGTAGCGGAGGTTTCGTGTCTTCACTTTAGATTGTACGTAGTTAGTTGTTATTTTCAATACTCCGATCCTGTAGGTCCTCACTTACACCAACTACGTCATGTCCTACAATGTCTTGCGGGGAATAAAATTGTTATTGGTGCCGACGTAAATGCTTCTTCGCCCTTATGGCATGGGGAACTTAGATACACTGACCGCGACCATCGTAGCTCAGTGGAAGACTTCATAGCAGAGTTCAACCTGCAAATTCATAACACTCCTAATGCACCACCTACATTTAGCAGCCCCTCTGGTGAATCTTCCATCGATGTCACGCTTTCCAGCGCGTACGTCCATAATAACAATATAATAAATTGGCGCATCATTCCTGATGCGTCATGCAGCGACCATCGTTTAATTGTCTTTGAGTTTATTCGCGCACCCTCGAGTTGTCCCGTGATTGAGTCGAAAGATTATAAATATAATGTTAAAAATGGTAATTGGAATTTATTCCGGTCCCTTATGTTCGCTCATTCCAGAGATTTCACTCGTCCAGACTTGAACTCAAATGATAGTGCGGATATAATGACCAACACCTTTGTCTACTGTGCCGACATCGCCCTGGGCCGAAGGCCGCTTAAAACAGAAAATAAGTGTAAATGGTGGCACGATAGTTTATATAACTTGCGACGGGATTTTAGAAGAGCCAGACGGAAAATTAATTATGCACGTAGACAGGGACTCGGTCTATTGGACGATAATTACGTATCGTACCTAGCTGACCTTAGGGCTTCAAGATCGCGTTATCGCGCCGCCGTCACCTTAGCAAAAACTAATATGTTGAGAAATGCTGCCGTAAGACTGGATGAGGAGGGACCATGGTCTTCTTTATACCATGAACTCAAACCAAATAATACCAATGCTCCACAGTATTTTTCAAATATCAAGATTAATAATTCGTATACTCATAGTTTAAGAGACACGGCGAAGGCGTACCTCGACGTACTAATTCCAGATGACAAGCCGGACTTGGACAATGATTTTCACCGCGAGATAAGATTCAGAATGTTAGACCCCATCAATACGCCAGTATCTGACTTACCTACACTTGATGAGTTCACTTCAACAGTTAATTTGTTACCTACGAAAAAGTCAGCAGGCGAGGATATAATATCTAATATTATGATTAAGCAGGCGTGTCTAGCGGTAGGCTCATCTATATTACAGGTTTTTAATAAATGTATTGCAGAAGGCACTTTTCCAAAAATCTGGCGAATCGGCACAATAAAATTAATTCCAAAAGCCGGTGATAAACCACCAGACGATCTGAAATCCTACCGTCCTATATCGCTATTATCATGCATAGGTAAATTATTAGAACGTCTTATTGTTCCCCGATTGCTACCCGGTGGCCCGAAATTTAATAATCAGCAATTTAGATTTACCGCCGGGAAGTAAACAGTTGATGCAGCAATCGAGGTCAGAAAAAAGTAAATCTATCGGAGTGTAAATATGTAGTAGGTATATCTCTGTATATCGCGGGTGCCTTCGATAATGCCTGGTGGCCAATGCTACTACTGAAGTTAAGAAACAGAGGCTGCTATCGTAATATTTATTATTTAATTTACTTGTATTTTTGCAACGGCGTAACAAAACTCCAACTAGGCCATTACACACATTTCAAAAACATAACGCGCGGCTGGCCTCAAGGGTCAGTACTATCGCCGCACTTGTGAAATATAAATTTTGATGATTTATTATGTGTTCCCTTGCCTCCTCTGTGCTCTCTAATAGGTTATGCTGACGATGGTTTTCTTATTATTCAAGCCAATTCGCGATCTGAAATTGAAAACAAGGCCAACAAGTGCCTCAACGTAATATCAAGTTGGAGCCACAGAAATCGATTAGAATTTGCAGCACAAAAACCTTTCAAGTACTTTTAAAAGGTTCATTAATATCAACTCCTTGCATTAAACTGAACAACATCAATGTGAAACGTAAACAGTCACTTTGTTACCTAGGACTTAATTTAGAAAATAAATTTACATTCCTGGAACATATAATACAGACCGGTGAGAAAGCTAAAAGGAATTTCTATTATTTCACAAAAATATCAACGTCGACATGGGGCCTTTCATTTAAAACATTAAAAATAATTTATAATGCGACGAACCTCGGCAGCATATGCTATGGCGCACCGGCTTGGGCAGATAGGGCTACAATAGGAGCGGCCCGTCGCAAATTTTTGCAAAGCCAACGTCTCGCCTTAATATTTTTATGTAAGGCATACCGTACCGTAAGTACTGAAACACTTCCAGTCTTAGCCGGAGTCCTACCAGTAGATTTAGAGATACAGCGTCGTGCAGCACTATATTATAAAAATAAAAAAATGACTAACTCTGAGTTTTTAAGCGCGAAAGAGAGTAATAAGATAACTAGATTATTCGAGCCATTAGATATTTCTATACAGAACCTAATTTCTGAGTGGCAGGAACGGTGGGACAACACTATCAAAGGGCGTCACCTATATAATTTCTTCCCTTCGGTACGCGATCGACTCTCGAAGCAATGGATAGAAATAGATCACTACGTCGCACAATTTTTGACAGGACACGGAAACTTTAAAGCGAAACTTTTTGGATTTACATTAGTCTCGTCTCCGCTATGAAAGTGTTCGACCGAAGGTAGCCCTTATGAACAAACTGCTCATCACATACTCTGGGAGTGTGATCTCTGGTATGACGAAAGAATCGAAATGTTGAACAGCGTCCTTTGTATTTCTAGGGTTGTGTACTATGAAGATCTCGTGGGCTGCGCGAAGAACTTCCGAGCTTTCAAACGTTTTTGTCATAAGTACTATTGGAAACAATGCAACACTTTTTTGTCATTATAAATGCATTGTAATTAATTGTCATATTATAAATTAAAACATTTAATTACATTCTGTCTTGTAGTCATAAAAAAAACATGTTATTCCCGTGGTGCTTTCCCTTTAATTCTGATTTTTGTCATCACAATTTTTGCTGTCTCCCGCTTTGCTTGGGGAGGGAAAAGAATACTTCCTACTCCTCCTACAATCTTCTGATTAATTTCGTTGCGGGTTCTAAGACAGATTTAGCATGTCCCCCGGGCACCCCTGAGATCATATCAAAGGGTTTTTGAGGATGGTTACCACTGTCGATCCTGGCTACACAGGAGTTGCAGTGGTGGGGAAGTGTGGTGGGCCAATTGCCCGTAAAAAAAAATGTACAGAGTACACGTGGCAAAAGTGAAACATCATTCATTATTTAAAATCCAAAATAGTCTCATCGTGCCTGAAGAACAATCATTTCTATAAATAAAAAATATTTCCAAAATAAAAATTATAAAAGAATAAAAATATTTCGTCAGACCTAGATTCGAACCCGAGACCAATTGGTCCTACGTAACTGCGCTACGCGTATCTGACATTGAAATTCGAAATTACTCATATCTTATTATTCTTATATATTACACAACGAAAGGAAAAACATAAAAATCAATATTGCCCGTAACCGAAAATCGTGTCAATTTTTCTATATAATATATCTCATACGTCGATAAAGTAGTGTTGCACTACATTATACACAATATTACCTACAGCTTGCCAAAAACGAGTATGCCCCGGTGACAGCAGGAACTAAAACATTTTAGATTTTATCCCTATTAGATTGGAATGAAAATATATGTTATTTATTTATTATATACTCAATATTTTATGTATGTAGTTCATAATTAATTATTTTACACAAAACTAAACTCAACTGTCATAATATTATCATCTTTTTTTTCATGTTGAACTTTAAGTAAGAATTTTATTTTATTTATTATGGTACTGTCCAAGGTACTTTTATCCATTTTTTGACGTGATAACGTCTTATAATTTGATGGAGCCGGCTGCACGCACGAAAAACATGACTCATGCGTTACCTGTTACCAGCGTTACCTTGCTAAATATGACGCATTGCCGGTACCTCAGCTAGCCGCGCCTTAGGTATGTGAGCGGTGGGACGGAGAGGCGGGGGCGCTTGATGTTATTACTCAGTTCGGCGCCGGACTTCGCAGCGGCAACACGCCTACCTAAGGCGCGGCCAACTAGATCCGCGCGTACTATAAACATGAAGTTGTCACGTTCAACTATCGTCAGTAAACCGACTTTACAGACAACCGATTTTTTTCTACAGCTCCACTGTAATACGGGGATCGGTGATCACGGAAGACCGGGACAGCGGCGATAGTCGCTGTCACAACCTTTTCTGGGGATTGCACTGCCATATATATATATATATATATATATATATATATATATATATATATATATATATATATATATATATATATATATATATATATAATATTATATATATATAATATTATATTATATATATATATATATATATATATATATATATATATATATATATATATATATATATTATGGAGAATGTTTTTTTTTGTTTAATTAACCCTATTTTGTTTTATTGTATTTTTTTAATTGTATATATTTTATTCATGGTTGTGTAATTGTTTTAGAGGAGATGAACAAATGATTCTTATTCTTATTAATATATTTTACTAAATTTAAATTAAATAGGTAATTTCAATGTTATGCGACATAAATGTTATTGTAAATAATGTTGAACAATTTTTTTACATGTATTTGCAAACCTATTGTGCAAATGTGCAACTGTGTACGAACGTGAATATACCCAATTTTTATAAATCTATTTTTTGCATTCAGAACCCCGAAGCTCGTATTTAACTTACGACTTTGAATGAATTATAAATTATCTTGATTAGTCTTGATATTATAAACAGGTTTTTGTAATTTGGAGCAATCAAAACGCGTTTGACGTTTCTCAAAAGAGAACCATTTTGCTGTTTTAACATATCGTCGAGACTGCATCGAAACTGCATTAAATACTGAAATATAGTTTCGTGCTCGTCATTTTAAGCAATTCAGGATAGAATCATATCCTACTCCTTTTGAATGTAGGTTTCGATATGTGCAGATGGTTAAAGAAGCGAAGATGAGTTAAAAACAAAACTTACCTCAGTCCTCTCTCGACCTCCGATCTCTTTCTCGTCCTGTTAATAAAATTAATCGGTTAATAAGAAAACCAATCACCAAATAAGTTAACGAGATCCACAAAATAGCTATAAAAGAGAACACTACACAAGTTAAGAAAAAGAAAATATGGGAAGAAACAGTGTTGGGTTTATTTTTAAAAGTAAGATAGATTAGCGTTTATCTCAAGTAATGTAAGCAAAGGTTTTGCTTTAATGGATACCCGAGAAACGAATGTTAGTATATGAGTTATAACAGTGTTTAGAATTAAACCATCCACGTTAGAATACAAAGTGACAGAAGTTTTTGAAGAAAATAAATAAAAAAGTAGTAAATAATAAATAAAAGAAGGTTATATAAGTATTATTTTTATTATTATTATAAATTATAAAGATATAAGCAACAATGATAACAAAATATTCTCAATTATTATAAAGATAATATAAATCTAAAGATTCCAAAATTGATGAAGTTTCCTAGGAAATCTTATATTTAAAATCTCACGATTCTAAAAATAAGATAACAAAGAAAACAAAGCCAAAAAAGGAAACTGCTATGAAGTAGAACCGGGACACAAATTTTGGAACGGCGAAAAAATCACGTTTGTTGTATGGAAGCCCCACTGAAATATTTGTTTTATTCTGTTTTTAGTATTTGTTTCAGCGGCAACAGAAATACGTCACCTGTGAAAATTTCAAATGTCTAATCACATATCATAAAATCTATCACGGTTCATGAGATAAAGTCTGGTGACAGACCGACAGATAAACAGACGGACAGACGGACGGACAGCGTAGTCTTATCCCGTTTTTACCCTCTGGATACGGATTATGGAATCCTAAAAAATATATATACTTACACATTTTTTACAGGCGATTTTATCGTGCTACGGAACCCTACGTATGACTGGTTTTATTTATGTCAAATGTAAATACCGTATAGAATAAATTGAAAGTTGACGCCATCCGAGAATATTTTTAGCTGCCTTTAATTGGTCAGCACGCACAAAAACCGACAAATAAATATAAATATTTAAACTGCGAGCGCAACTGTCACTTCGACAGGTGTCAGTTGACATTGACAGCTGTCATATTACGCGCTGCCAGGGGACTTTCGCACCACTGGAGGACTGTAGATTTACCTTACGTAACTTACCGAACCGAACATAAATCAATTTTGAAAAATTTCTTTTCCTCGCTTTCCAGACGGATACAAATAATAATTTATTTCATTCACCATAAGTGATAATCCTACTACTATTATAAATGCGAAAGTTTGTATGAATGGATGTATGGATAGATGGATGTTTGTTACTGTTTGACGCAAAAACAACTGAACTGATTCTGATGAAATTTGGTATGGTAGAAGTTTTAGCTCTGCATTAACACATACGTTACTTTTTAAAACGAAAAAAAATACAATATTACTGTGGGATTATGCGTGGGGCATTCACGCGGGCAGATCCGCGGGCGATAGCTAGTTTTCAATATAGGTATGACACAATATTAAGGGTATTGAAATTCAGAAAATTATGTTTCACAATCCTATTTGATCCCATTAAAGTAGCGTTAGAAAAATTCCCATTTCACGACCTCTGTGGCTCAGCGGTTAGCGCGTCGGCGCTCAAGCCGGAGGTCGCGGGTTCCAAGTTTCCAACCCCACCGATCAAACAAAAAGTTGTCTGTGTTCCTGAATCATGGATGTATATATGTGTTCATTTTGTATTATATATTGTAAAATTCTTCTATCTGATATCCGTAACACAAGTCCTTCGAGAACTTACCACGGAAACAGATTGACGCGGTGCGAAATCGTCCATAGATATTATTGTTATCTGCGATCCCGAGGGACAGAATAGACAAGTACAGGTAGGCAATCATCTCGGCGGGCTTAAGAGATATAAATCTTCCTCACAGCCAAGGATGATCATGGCGAAATGTCCAGTCGTAACCACTGAGTTAAAAACGTGGACCGGTCGACCCAGATGCGTAATTGTGGACCTTGGCGCCGTAATGCACAGGTCGTCACTGCGAGATGTAAAGGCTACAATCCTATAAGTGCGAAAGTTTATGAGGATTCTTGTCACTGTTTAAAGCCTTGAAGAATTTGGGCAACAGATTTGCATTTCGGACAACACGAAGGCTTTTGTAGGTTTGATAGTTGCACTTTTTCGATTTCTTTATCTGACATAGGTAGGTACAATATCGACAAAGTTGCTTTACGAGCAGTATCTTAATATTTTCCTTATAATAATAATAATAATAATCGTTTGTTTGCATAGAATGTAGGTTACAAATGTTCGTATATTTAAATATAGTGTCACAACATTCTACTTTAAGAAGCGTGCAAATGTCCTTTTAACAATAATTTAAAAGAAATACAAACTGAAATAAGTAATCCATTATTCTACTGATAACATACAATTTTAAACCATTTCATATATACACGCATAGGTATTTAAATCCATCATAATCAATTTTGTCAGTCACTTATCCATTATTTAATATGTCAAACTTAATTTCACAATTTTCACTACATTGCACTGGGATACCTCAAAATATTAAAACACAAACGAAGTGACCGCAACGACTGCTGCCATGGTTGAACTACGTTTTACACGTGAGTCTGTGTGTGCGCTCGATTCACCGGGCGATTTTTTAAATTAATTTAGTATTGAATTCGAATTTGTCCCCCTCTAACGTAATTACGTAACCTGATTATACCTATCTGGCACTTTTTTGTTTACGCTACATAACTCTCTCTTTTGCAATCGAGTAATAATTGCGCTTAATTCGAGAAGTGGTCGTTTAACAATTTTCTCGTTTTTATCGCATCTTCTTACCATTGAATCATTAAAAATTTCACGCTTCGAATGAATTCTGATATCACAAAAACTATGTATTTATTAGGTAGAATTATGTTTTGATTGTTTTAGTGATTATGTTTTTTTAATTGCCTAGAATATTATCTACTGGCCATAAGAATACTGCATTCATGCACTAGAAGACTTCTATTAAACACCGGCTAGGTCCGAGTCGGACTTGCGCACGAAGGGTTCCATACCAAACGCCAAAAAATCATGTTAGTGGCGGGCCGCCCCACAACATTATTTATTTTATTCTGTTTATTTTTGTTGTTATATCGGGAACAGAAAAACAGCATCTGTGAAAACGTCAACTGTCTATAAGCTATCACGGTTCATGTGATACCTACAGCCTGGCGACAGACAGACGGACAATGGAGTCCTAGTAATGTCCGCGTTTTTACGGTTTTGAAAGCTTAAATGAATCTCTGATTTTTAAATGTATTTTATAAACAAAACTACGGCCGAATACTGAAACGTTATTCAAAATTAAGAGCCCTCCTATTCACAGGCCGTCGCTGTCGCCGCTAGCCGAAACGACAAGGACAGCATGCGACTTGAGCGTCACTTACTTGAACTATCGTTCCAGTATTATCACCGCATAGCGTAGAAATAATGTAGCGAACAAATAAAGTAATAAAATAAATTATGACAGATGGAAAGCTCGTGGTCGAAGTAAAACGAAAGCATATTATATTTCAATAGATAACATATAGCAGAGGCGTGAACTGTCTGTATGTGTGTCAGGTGACCTCAGCGTTGCATCACAAGCGGTCCATCGCGCCCACTGGTTTTTAAAGTTGCGAGGGAAAATGCAATAATAAGCAGGCAATTTAAGGAGACACCGAAAGTGTGATATGGAAGTAAAGGTTTAAGATTGAATTGATAAGATTACAATAACTTACCTAAATAGGGATGATGACTACATCTAAACTATTTAATGTCATTAATATACTCAGATATATTAAGGCATTAATTACTACTTGGTAAATATAAAAAGACTTTTTTTAAGTGTAGTTTAGTAATAAGATAACTAAAAAGTACAAAAAGTTTTTTTTTTGCTAAATTAGTAAACAAAACCTACATCATCAGTTTAATTACATCATAAACATAAACATTGATTATGGTAAGTATGAACTTAAATATCCGAGATATTTACAAATATGTATGTTCCTGCGGCCGTACAATTTATACTCTTTTGACTACACGTGACGTCACAGGTAGGTACCACTTTAGTATGGAGCGTTTTCACGAGACTTGCGGAAAAAACATAATAGCTTAAAAATGCTCAGATTCCACGGATTAGACCTAGCTAGATCGATTTTTCGCCCCCAAAACTCCCTACATACTAAATTTTATGGTAATACTTGCAGCCGAAGTCTAGAAACCGATTATATATATACAAGATTGTCTCGTTTAAAGTATAAGATTTAGACCCAAGGACAAAGGAGTTAAAATATCAGAGTATTTACCCCCACGGCCCCCACCCTCCTGCAGATATGCGACCTACTCCACTGTAATCCAGATGCAACTACGCTTCATCCATCACCAACATCTAAGTTCTAACCTAATTTTATCTGTGGTCGCCGTGGCTAATTGTTCCACAGTAAAATTCCCAATGTTCTTTACAAGCCGAAGTTACAAAATGAACTTGGAGAACCAGCAACTGCAATTATCTTGTAACTGAGCCAGCTGTTCAAAAGTTTATGCACCACGTGCATCTGGACTCTTGGTCCTTCGAGCCCGTATGTTATATCAGTTTATGTTCACAATTAGTTCGTTATTTAGATCTGCAGCTTAATAAAAGTGATCGTAACCAGTACAAGTCTGTTGACTGTTGAGTATGTTGAACTATCGTAGTAAAGATCAAAGATTAAAAATTATGGTTTTTATTTCGCCACCATAATTCGTCGACCTAACCTCTTCATTATTGGGCATGCATGTGACACTTTTATGTCCATGAAGCTGCTTTAAGGCTTAAGCTAGCCATACACGTAAGGGTGTACCTGAGAGGTTTGCTTGCACAGATGAGCCTGTCAGGTGAGCTTGAGCTGTGTAGTGTGGAAAACAGCATAGTTATGCAACATACACGCTCCGGTTTACCTGTACAGCTCAACTGTACAGGTATACCGTTACGTGTATGGCTAGCAGTGGCGTGGGGTTCCTATAACTCCATTCCTATCGGCTTCACTTACCGCTTACCTTTTGAAAACCCTCATCCAACTCCTACCTATTATACAGACTAGGGCTTAGGCGAACCAGCCTTCGCCATTGATGGCTAGCATTACTTTGGAGTGGTATGTTTTATTGTAGATGCATAAATGTTACAATTTTGAAATTATTTTCTCATTAACATTCGATACACAACTGACTTTTCAAATTTTCATAATTAATTCCCACCTTTAAGCTGCGGCGAAAATAAAGGTTTGCATTGGAATGTGCGTTAAAACGACAAAACTAATACTGTAAAAACTGTTTGCCTAATGAATAAGGCATGAAGCAAAAAATATTCATTGGTTACGCATAACGAGACGGTACGCCTATTTTTAAATATTAATGCAGTTTTTGTTTCGCAGTATTTTTCACCTGCCACTATTTAATTGAGAATATGTTAAGATCATCAATATACATGGTTATCGCAGGAATTTGTCAAACAAAGATTAATTGTGTATACAGTTATTAATGTGTTTTGCATGTGGCAGAATATATTCTAGCTACACACATTACAATCTGCCTAAGTGCGATTTTCTTTTTAGTTTCTGCAGAATTCATGAGTGTAATGAGTAATTGTCACTTATCCAGAGACTTTATAGGATGTCAGTAAACATAAACTAGGTTACCTCTACGGATCGTTCCATTTTAAGTGATAAAGGATTAAGAAGCCACACATATGGTACCTACGCGCTCGTGGACTCGAAACATTATTCAGAAAAACAACAAAAAACATTTATTTATGAAGACATCATTGCTACCATCTCATCACCGTAATAGAGTGTCTGTCATTAAAACCCCTGATTAATATTTATGTTTAACGCCATTTAAACACATTCGGAGTTTTCAACCCGGTTCTTAAAAAAGTCGCGACCACAAACCAAAATACATTACTTATACAATTTTTATTCACATTTCATTTTACGTAATTATTTTAATTAATTCAGATAACAATGGATAAGTGGAGATAATCATGATGTTTTATCATCTTAATGATATCACAGTATTTTTGAAATTAGTTAAAATATCACAGTATTACACTATATTAACTTATTATAAAAAAAACTGGACATTTTGATTACAACACGTGTCGAAACTTCCAAGGACTGACGCGTGGGGTGTAATGTATGGCCGTATTCTTCATATTACACTAACCCCACGCTTTTTAATTTATAACGGCGAATTTTTAGTAATTTTAATAATATTCTAAATTATAAACCACCTATACAAAAGTTATGTTTTAAAATAACACAATGTAAACTTTCTTTTTCTACCGACTACGGCGAAGCCAAAAAGAGGGGTAATGATCTTTGCATTCGATGTGTTTATGTGTGTTTGTTCCACCGTAGCGCCTAAACTACTGATCTGATTCTAATGAATGAGGTATCAAAAGATTCGTAATAATAGCCCAGATAACACGGGCTATATAATTTACGTAATCGGCTTATAGTTTCTTATAAAATATTAATATTAATATATAATCACGCTATAACCAAACCTCTAATCTCCTGCGCTCGTAGGTTTGACTAGTCAATGCTCAGGTCTGACTTGACGTCCTAGTCAAAGCCCAAATTTAAGTTTTTCGGCCGTTGACTAGAGTCCGCCAGCAGATCGACAAGCCTGAAAAATGTATATATGTGTTTCGACGTTTGGCTGAGAAGGTAGGAAAAGGTTTGACTAAAGTTCAAAGGCAGAAATTGGAATTTATTTCGGGGTTCGCCCGAAGGCTTTGGTCAAACCTAGGATAAAGTAGTAATTCCAGGAAGAGTCTCATTGCACCTTTGACTGTAACATCTCCAATACTGCCACTACTGGTAATAGATATTCTTATTGTCATAGGGAGCAAGTTGATGATGATTGAGAGAGATTATTAAGTAACTAATAACAATATCTATGTACGCTGCACACCACGTCAATCCTGGAGAATCCTTGGCACGGGGCCAAGTATCCGAAGAGCTTGTGTTACTTTTTTACTATACTATACAATATACATATGTGAAAATTTTAATATATTATATTATAACACATCGGCGGGAATCGAACTCCCGGCTTGAGCTACGCTAAACACTGATACGTTAGTAATATAATATATTTTTGGCCACTGAGCTACAGAGGTCGTCATAAAGGAGTATATTTTGATGATGAACTGTCAAACTTAGAATGTGATCACTGAACCTTTGGAGTAGGATAAATAGAAGTTATTACAGAGGATGTGTCACAAATTGTACAAACACATTGTATGGGACGCAACGTAATGGTCCAGTTCGGACAGCGTATTGTCTGCTCACACGTGGGTACGGACAGCAAAGTAGGATGTTTGTCAATAGTTAGCGTACATCCATCTGAGCCCCAATTCTCGTAATTACCTTAGACTTACATTTTACTTTTATTGAATTATAAATGAATCGTCTCGATATCGTTAACCGATTTTTGTAGGTTGATTTGACCGATCAAAACGAGATTACCGTTGGTTTGACATTTATGAGAATACCATTCTGCAGTTTCAACAGATCGGGACTGGACTGGACTGTATCTGTATTATTGCAGGATTTATGAGAATACCATTCTGCAGTTTCAACAGATCGGGACTGGACTGGACTGTATCTGTATTATTGCAGGATTTATGAGAATACCATTCTGCAGTTTCAACAGATCGGGACTGGACTGGACTGTATCTGTATTATTGCAGGATTTATGAGAATACCATTCTGCAGCTTCAACAGATCGGGACTGGACTGGACTGTATCTGTATTATTGCAGGATTTATGAGAATACCATTCTGCAGTTTCAACAGATCGGGACTGGACTGGACTGTATCTGTATTATTGCAGGATTTATGAGAATACCATTCTGCAGTTTCAACAGATCGGGACTGGACTGGACTGTATCTGTATTATTGCAGGATTTATGAGAATACCATTCTGCAGTTTCAACAGATCGGGACTGGACTGGACTGTATCTGTATTATTGCAGGATTTATGAGAATACCATTCTGCAGTTTCAACAGATCGGGACTGGACTGGACTGTATCTGTATTATTGCAGGATTTAAGTAGCGGAATCGGCCTTCTGTGATTGTTCATCACATTTTACGGTATAATTGGATGATTGAAATAGCACATACCACAGTTTTATCCTCGAAGCAAGAAGACGAAGCAAGCATGCGGGACTGGGTACTGTATCCTATTCGTAGGACACTACACACGTATTCACAGCAGCCATAAATAAATCCTACTAGTACCCAGCTCAGACGCTTAATTAAATGTTGACATTAGGCGATTTGTTAAATCGAAACTGTAACAACTTTTAAAGGAAAATTTGTTTTTTTTTTTCAAATGTTATAGAATATAGAGCAATGCTATATCCTGCTGCTATTAAAAATGTGAAAGTTCGTGAGGATGGATGGATGAAATCCCAATTACCAAAGCGTGTTGGACGAAACTATTTGTAATTTTGTCTTCAGCAATATTATTAAACCTAAGAAGAAGTGAATTAACATACAAAACAAGAAAATATATATTTTTGGAAGATTCGACTGTGTTGCTGTCGGTGCGGGGAGACGCGGGGCGACGCGGGATAAATTTATCATCAGCCGCGGACTCGCGGGGACACACTACAATGACCCGCCATTGTATTGTCCCGCGGCGTTTCTCGCCCTAATGATATTTTATAGAGGACAAAACTGCGCCGAACGTGTACTAATGGGATCGGCCCAATAGCATCAGGCGGATGGCGTCCACAGAAGAAAAAATAAGAGAAAGGCTAAACTGTAGCTACATTCAGCAATAAATCCTTCCACCCTTACTAATAAAAATATTCACAGCACATATAAGCTAATCCATGTTGACGTCTTTGTCTGATACGTTGGAGAAGCCACTTGACACCAGACAAAGACAGCAACATGGATTTGCGTCTCCGTGTAAAGATTTTTATTAATAAGGGAGTGTAAGGGCATAAACCTTATTTTACCCCATTAGGTATCCAATAAGACTGGGCCACACTAAGTTAAACTAAGTTAAAACAAAGATGAAATCACAAAATATAGACACAATAATCAAAAGTTAAAAACTTTAACCCGACTACGCAAGTAATATAGCCTATATCACCCGGGCCATTATTCAGAATCTATTGACACCTCACTCAAATATCGGATCAGTAATTTAGGCGCTACGGTGGAACATACATACATAGACTGCCAAAATCATTCCCCTTCATTACCCTTGCTTTTAGCTTCGCCGTAGTCGTGTACGAAAACGAAATCAATCTCGCATGATCTCGATGTTGGAGGTTGAACGTGGGACGTTCACAAGTAACGGTGATAATTTTACAAGAAGTTTACATTAAAACCCCGTTGCTAATGTCTTTTGGAAATCGTAGTTTTTTTTTATACACCGTCTGCCACATCCATAGAAAATGAATATTGCCGAGTGACATTACAAATGGTCGTACATTACTTGCTAGACATTGTCGTAGGTATGGCCCACTTTTAATTTCCAGCATCTGATATATGGTAGTGCGGGTCCAGTTTCGGGCATAGGACAAGTGACGAGTGACGATTAGCTCGCCTTATCGCCCCAACCCGCGAACGCTTGTGAACGGTTGCAAGGAATGTAAGGCAAGAGAGGTAGCGTTTTGTTATCAACAGCTGCATGTATCAGTGGCGTGGGGTTCCTATAACTCCATTCCTTACGGCTTCCATTACCACACCTTTCGAAGAACCTCGTCCAAATCCGAACCTATTATACAGGCTTTGTCTTCCCAACAATGGTGAACCGTAACGCATTTTTAATCGTAATTACAACGAGAGTAGACATTTCAAACCGCACAGGAGTTTGGACCGCAGACCGATCCGCGGTCCGATCTTTAATTCGTCTTACCACTGACCACAACACATTTCGCGTGTCGCGTGGCGTCTGGTCGGGTCGGGTGACCACGATAATACGCTTCCACGAACGAAAGTTCCCAACACGTGTTATTACGGGTGACTTTTGCCAATTATTGATTGAATTTAATGAGCTGGAAAGTTTGGGATTGTCGTGATGTGTCGTGTCCACACGTGTTAATTATATTTATTCAAGCTGTGAAATAATAAGCCTCCTCCGCCCACTTAAACGATTCTATAATCGCAAAAGATTTTAAAGTTTTAATTTAAAATAGCTGGTGCAACTTCCTTTGCATGGAACTATTAACGCAAACGGAACCCTATTTTTTACGTTAGCCTAAGTTACTCCTTGTATCATCAGCTGTCTACCAGCGAAAGTCCGGTTAAAATCGGTCCAGCCGTTTTAGAGATTAGCCGGTACAAACAGACAGACAGACAAAATTTTTTAAAAATATTTTTTTTGGTAAACACTATCATCATATGCATTTAGTGCAAAGCTGTTAATTTGAAATTGCAAACAGACACTTCAATTTTATTTATATGCATGCATACATTATATATATATTATTACCTGCAAGCAAAAATTTTCAGTGCAGTTTTACGGGAATTGTGCAAACGGAGGAGTATCATATTTGGTTAAATTAAAGTTAGGAGGTAGAGGTAGGTTAAGAAGGTATTCAGAAAGCTAATATGTTTTAAATAATTCTTAGAAATGCATAAAATTAATGAAAATAACAACAACACACACTACCTGCCACAGATTACAGGTAACAGTTAGGCTCAGAACTCACGGAGCGATTTTGAGTCGCGCCCGCCGCGATTGCGGGCCCGCAGCTTCTGTAGAATGCAAATATATACTAATAGCTCCCCACACCGATTTCGGTGACGGTGGCCGGTTTCGTTGAAACCAGGCCAGCTACGCAGGAGTTATTTTTATAGTGCCCAAGAGAGATTTTATACAGCACTCTCTGTTCCTTTGCTCTCGTAACCGGATAACCGACAGCAGGTCCGACTTTTTTTATGCCCATCCGACGCATGGATTCTTGTCAGACAATCAGGTGATTAGCCTGCATTTTTGTTGTTCATCAAGTTTTGTTGTTCCAATGCGGGAATCGAACCCACGACCTCCGAGTCGAGAGCCAAGCTCTACCACTCTACTACTCTACTCTACCACTGGACCACGGAGGCTGTTGCAAATATGTCAAAAATTAAAGCACAACTCACGACGCGATTTACGCCCGCGGCGTGCGCGATTGTTCGCGGGTGTCGCTGCACCGGCGGGCGACTAGAAGGCTCGCGCGGGCCGCGATCACCCGCAGCCTCGGCGATTTGCGCCCGCGCGTTCTCCGATCGATTGGCGGACGGAATTCTTATGTTCGCAAACGTGGCGGGCGAAAATCGCAACCGCGACGAATTGTAATCGCGCAAATAACCGGTCTCGTGGGTTTTGACATAAAATCGCAGTTCCGCGATCGCGGCGGCGCGACTGAAAATCGTTCCGTGAGTTCTTAGCTTTAACACACTCTACCGTTCGTTTTATAGATACAATTTTGATACAACATTTACATTGTGGGAACAGTGGAATGTGGGAATAGTGAAAGCCCCAAAGGGAGATCTCCGACCGAGCGGGTGGTATGCTCGGTCAGGCCGAAGCCCACTTGTATGCATTTCAGATGTTGTATATATAGCGCCGATCTGTGAAAACTTAGCTAGCGTGATTCAGAGCCTTTAGTCAAGATGCATTCGAAAATTTCGACGGCGATGCATCTTGACTAAAGGTCCAGGATCATGGCGCTACACCATTTTTTTTTCTACCTAAGTGGCAAAATAACCCTTACAAAGTTGAAACTTAAAATTATATGCCCGACCGCGCGGGCGAATTTCGACCACGTGGCGACCTCTAGGAAGGCTGGGAAATCGAACACACGAATGTTGAGTCAAATGTCAATGTCAAATGTAACAGTTGTCAAATCGTGTGTCCGATTTTCAGCTCTGTTGTATTGGTCGAGAGTTCTATTTTCGATGCACTGATTTTTTTCCGGTCGGAGAAATTCCGGTAATATAGTCCCAGCCTTACTAGAGGATGAACATGTCATGGATTTCAAAAACCCACTAAAACATATATTTACATAACTAGCTTTTCCCCGCGGCCGGCGGCACCCACTCACAACTTTCGCACCTGCGCCGCCTACAGATATTAGTAATATAAAATTAAGTTGTTTTTGTTGTTTGTAGCTCCGTCATTGCTCGTGATACAAACCTACACCTTGTTCGGGCAAAAATCTGGATACCTACTAATATTATAAATATGAAAGTTTGTGTGGATTACTGAACGGAATTCGATGAAATTTGGTATGGTAGTAGTTTAGGCTCCGGCTTAATAAAACATTGTCTACTTTTTATCCCGAAAAGCACAGTGTTCCCGTGGGATACTGATTTACGCGGGCGGAGCCGCGGGCAACAGCTAGTAAACCTTAAAAACCGGACGAGTGCGAATAGGACTAGCGCACGAAGGGTTCCGTACAGAAAAACACGTTTGTTGTATGGAAGCCCCACTTTTATTCTATTCTGGTCTTATTATTTGTTGTAATATGCACCAGAAATACAATATCTATGAAAATTTCAACTGTCTAACTATCGCGGTTCATGAGACACGGCGGACGGAAAGCGGAGTCTTAATAATAGGGTCCCGTTTTACCCTTTGGGTGCGGAACCCTAATAAAAGTAAACATTAATTAATAACTGATCTATAAACATAGAGCTCAAACCAATGAACACTTCGCGCTGAACAGAAACATAGATCCTAGCGTAGGCATCTGCTACTATAGATTTTTTTAATTTGGCGCTAGATGCCTGATTTGCTGCCTGATTAGATATATCGTCTAAATATTGTCAATATAGAAAAGTTGCATATTTTATTTGAAATTGTTATGAAGAACAGAAAACCGTCTTAAAGATTAAGGGTCATTTACATTAGCCCGATATCGCGAACAAAGCAAATAGCGCATATCTCTTCCGGTAGGTGCGGTGCGGTTCCTTTGATGTATTTTAGCAAAACCCCACAGGTTTTATAACAAAACTATAGTGTTCCTTTTCCTCTAGAAGTAACTAATGTTGTTTTTCCATATAATAAGGAAAAAAATCAATAACTCAATGTTATTGTAGTAGCTAAGAGCTCTGACGCAGTCCGTCCGTCAGTCTTCAAAGCAATATAAAACATGGGTGTGTCTTTAATACAACTCGACCCTAGTACTATTATAAATGTGAAAGTTTGTGAGGATGGATGGATGGTTGGATGTTTGTTACTCTGTCACGGAAAAACTACTGAACGGATTTTGATGAAATTTGGTATGGTACCTAGTAGTAATGAATATACTAACCAGATCAGGGGGCAATTCTCGTAAATCGGTTAAATCGTTTGTATTTTCAGGCTGTCGCGAATGAGTTTGCAGACAGCACATTGACCGAACCGAGATTATATAATAAAAGAGAATAGGGCTTCAGGAATATAGAAAACCACGCCATATCACAAATTCAAGAAAGACGAAAAGAAAAACCTTACCAGATTGACTACCTTACCAGATTGCATCAAAATCCGTTTGGTAGATTTTGCGTAAAGATTGACAAACATCCATCTCTCCTCACAAACTTTCACATTTGTAATAGTAGTAGTATTTAAATTTTAAGTATATTTTATTCGCCAAGTGTTGATTAAACCGAAAAATATGCAAAAATATCTCAACAATATTTCAAACAATCTGCGACGCATTCAATTTGCGGCACAATGCACGACCGCGCACTACCGAGCATTACGCATTCCCCGCACGACTGTACCCGTACAGCCCTATGGCACAACAAACACACACTGCACCGTCCATTGCTGGTCTACTATGCGGGTAGCTCCCCGAGTCGCGCGCAATACCAGCAACGGATGGTGCACCGAGCGGCACGTTCGTAGCACTTAATCCCTCCGGTACTGATAATTGTCGCTCGCGGCGCAACCGTATCGCCCTAGATAACGCATTTCTTATTGTACATTTGCAGATAGCCACTACAATGCCCGGTATATTTCTAATTAGGCTTATGAGCACGCCATTGTAAGAATGAGATAGTTATCGTCAGATTTGCGAGCGCTTTGTCGGCACTATCGCCAGCTTAATTCATGTATCAGATGTACGCAAAACAAATATAATTATTGTATTTGTTTTGCGTAGGAGCGCTACGGATTATGACTTCTTAGAACTTTGCAGAGATGCAGTAAAAATCTCCTTCAGAGTATAAGGCTTTGTACAGGGCCAAAAGGAAGACGTGACGGGAGTTCTGAAAAATATAGTCATAAATTGTATTTTCCGCGACTGACTTTCATAGACACCAAGCACAAAGCCAACCGCTTCAGATCAGTTCTCTTGACAAGTCAAGTAAAAAACTACCGAACAGGTTTTAATGAAATTTGGTAGTTGTTTAGGCTCTTTATTAAAACATAGACTACTTTTTATCCCGAAAAAGTACAGTGTTCCCCGCGGGAAACTCTATCTACACGAGCGGAGCCGCGGGTAAAAGCTAATACCTATATATAGACTTTAAAAAGGTTGCTTAAGCTCCAAAATTCCACACGAAATTAGATCAAGCATAATGTTGGTTAGGTTCTAAAGTAATGAGGATGATGTAGCTTAATATAAATTAACTAGGTGTGCCAAGCTGCATATGTGATACCGGCAACGGTGAGCTCCGAAAATAATCTATTGTTTAGTAGCCAAAATTTGTAAAACAGATATAAAGGCCTCCAAGATTTATATCAGCCTCCAAACGAGTCACTTTGCGTGGCAGATAAAATCTCATTTGTGTTAGAGCACTGGTAACGTTTATGTTAATACGTGCGTAGGCGGAATGTCGAAACTGACTAATCTTAGTGGGCCGCAAAAAATGACAATTTTATACGAGTTCTGCCCACAGAACCCTAAGCTCGTACGCACTTAGCGACCCAATCTTCTTTGCATGTTTGTAGCTATGGAATTTTAAACCTTGATTTCCACGCTACGCAAACAGCAAGCAAGCAAGAAGGAAGGCTTTTATTCTTCGGTGAACCGAGCCACCATACCCCCAGGGTCTATTCATCAAGACTAGCGCGAATGGGCGCCATAAGAGATGCTAAATATTGCCGTCTCTTCGTACGCGTCTAGAACAGCAAATTTTTTCTATCCCGCGTAATCCTTAAATACATTTTGCTGATATATATCTACCCTAGATATATGTGTCTACGTGTCTGTTCATCGCTATTTACATAAAAGAGTTACATCCACCCAGCTATCCCGGTAAACTCTTTGTACTACGCGACAGCAGAAATACCCTCCTCGCGCTAAATAAATCAAAATTTGTCATTAAATATGTCACATCCTCCTCCTTCTCCTCCTATGAAGTCGCCTAGTGCGCACGCGCTGCATATTTCGTATTCCGCGTTAATTATATATTTAATTATTTTTATCGATGTTCAGTTTTCTATTAGTTTTCGCCTACACTACGGTAATATGATTTTCAAGGTCTGGTCTTTGGTTACAAAATACAGAAACCTCTTATTCAACAAGTTTTGTGGTCAAAATTAGATTGAATTGGCTCATAGATCTTTCATTTAATTTCTTTGATCCTTAATTTACAATCTAAGATCTCACTTTAACTAATAATGTAAATGCTATGAAGCTACTTTTCAGAGGTTTTTTTTTCCTTTAATCTTTTTATATTACATAGAAAATATGGATTGCAATTCCAATGTCTCGCAAAAACTCGAGAACGGCCGCACCGATTTGGCTAATTTTGATCATGAAGTAATTGTTGAAGCTCAGGGAATGATTAAACGGTGAGAAATATTGAAAAAATTGAGGGAGAAAATACTAAAACGCTGATTGAATTTTCCCATACTATGTTCAATTTGTCACTTGGCTCATTACTGTCAAATATTTGTGGGATGGATGTTTATTTAAAAAAAATCGGCCGGCCCCAGTAGGTACGTTGGTAGGTAGGTATAGGTGTAGATGTAGTTGTAGTATAAGA
Source organism: Phengaris arion (assembly GCA_963565745.1). Classification (NCBI taxonomy): domain Eukaryota; kingdom Metazoa; phylum Arthropoda; class Insecta; order Lepidoptera; family Lycaenidae; genus Phengaris; species Phengaris arion. The sequence continues at coordinate 2,689,029 of OY751445.1, forward strand.
GGAGATGTTGGTATAGCAGAACAACGTATGTCGGGCCAACTAGACATTAGATCAAACCGAGATTGTATTCTACCATTAGTAGACCAGCGTACCTATGTGGACTGGTGACGTATAAGTGGACAATAATGACAATGAAATTACCGTTCTATCGTGATAGGTAGAAAGATATAAGATTCTTCTATCACATATATATCACATATTAGGTGGGTATAATGAATATAAAATTACCTCAGTCGGTACTTACGACCGCCGACCGCGCGACGAAATAGGGTTGCCAGCGAGCGAAAAAAATATTTGAATATACAAAATTTAATTAGAAGTTTACATTACACTGGCACGTACGTTTTTCCCGTGCCCCGCTGTTTTGAGACGGCTTCTGTATATTTCATGAAATATCGAGATCTCTATCTTAAAAATATTCGAAAATGGCTGCCTCTGTTTAACATTAGATGTACTTTCGTTTTTATTCAATCCAGTTTTTCTCGTGCTGGAATTTCACCGCTTTGGTGAGTGATGTTCTGCCCAATATATATACATACCTAGCGCATTGTAGATAATAGGCACACGAAGACAAAACGGCATTCGTTACTCGCAACAATATATACAGATTATATGTATATATATATATATATATATATATATATATATATATATATATATATATATATATATATATATATATATAGCACGCCTAATTATATGAGAAATCGTATACTTACTTTAAAAAAAAAATCCACGGCCTTGATAGTTTTTAAGTAGATAAGGATCACAGAATGGACAGCTAATAACCAGAGTTTTTGGCGGATTGTATGTGGGTGGACAGGTTTTATGTTGGTGTCCACTAAGGACATGGGACATTTTACTATAAAACAATTATCCACGGCAACCGAAGATAAGATCAGGTTAGATGTAAGTGTGATTGCATCTGGATTACGACGGCATAGGTCGCTTAACAGCTTAGGGTAAATACTATGATATTTTAACTCAATTAAACGAATATTAGAATATTCATACATAACAATTTATACTTAACAATTTGTTGATTATCTCCATTTGTCCTTGGTTCTGAATTAAAATAATTACGGGAAATGAAATGTAAATGAAAATTGTACAATCTAATAGTATTTTGTTTTCTGGACACTTTTTTAAACAGCTGGTTAAAAACGACCGATGTCTACTATTATTATTATTAAAACACGAATTAATTATCGTAATTTTTGTTGTCTTAACAGATTAATTAGTAAGGCCTCCACGATCGTTCCAGTTAGAACTGACGTCAGTTCAGCCTGAACGGATTCGAGCACATACACGGAAAAAATCGCATCCGACCGACCTGACGTCAGTTCGGCCCTTAGATTAATAACGCCTAGATAGTCTTCAAACAAACGCATCGTACAAAGTGAAGCAAGCAACAGATAGATGTAGGCGTAAGCATTACATGCCGACACGCACACAAACAAAACTTTAAAGTTGTGTAGTGTGTACTTTTAAAATTGGAATTATTGTATTTGTTTTTCTTAATATCGTGAGATGTAAAAATATATTCTCTCATTCTCTATATCTCATTTTAAGCTATCTTAACACAATATGTGAACTTTATTTATATTAAACTGGTATTATGGAATATATTAAGGATTATTTTAATACGGGCAATACTTTAAATTGATAATTAAAATTATCAGAACCTGTTATAAGACTTTGTCTTAGTTGCAACTATTAGTTAGCCATAAAAATATTGAAATAAATTTATTATTACTAATAACACTTTCACAATTCACAATAGGGCAGCAAGATAGCGACATAATATGATTTTATTTTAAAATGTTTTAAATAATTGACTTACTACAAGTAACTAAATACAAGTCAAATTGTTAGGACATAACATTAATACTTACATATTAAATGTTATGTCCGAAGCTTTTTTAATTCTTTTCCAATACATTGTGACACCCAATAACGACACAAACCGTCATAATGTTTTTAATAGTCGGAGATGTATGCACTAACGCTTGACCTTGACAACTGACGGGTCGTTCGAACAAACTTAGCCGATATGGCTATTTACTTCACTTTTCATGCGCGTACCCGGTTTCTAGGCGTTTTAATCTCAGGTTCGGCCTTAACGGATTCGAGCACATACACGGAAAATTGACGCGAGCTTCGGTCGTGTTTTTAGGGTTCCGTAATACTTAAGAAACCCTTATAATTTCACTCTGCCCGTCCAGACGGACGGGCAGAGTGAAGAGTCGCTCTCCTAAGACAGAGCTTCTGTAATAACTTTATGACATTAACTTTGGTAGTAATTCAAAGAAAACCTATTGCGCGTTGATAGTTACGGAACCCTCCTTAGACATGTCGTGACATGCTCTTGGTCAGTTTAGGATATTATTTTATTTATTAATTGTATTTTGCTGCAATTGTAATCACGCTATCGACGAAACCGAATTATTGTGACAAACATTTTTCCAGTAATATGTTATAGAAATTATTTGTCTTTGTTTTGTAGTAATAATCTTTAGATTTTATCAACCATAGTGGCTCTAAAGTTTTAAATATTTCAATGAACTTTAATAAATTACTTGAGACCTTTAGATTTTAGGGTTCCGTACCCAAAGGGTAAAAAAACGGGACCCTATTACTGGGACTTTGCTGTTCGTCCGTCTGTCGCCAAGCTGTATTTTAACCGTCTTATACCGTGATCGCACGACAGTTAAAATTTTCACACATGTATGGTGTAGGTATTTCTATTGCCGTTATAACAACAAATACTAAAAACAGAATAAAATAAAAATTAGAGGCTCACATACAACAAACGTGATTTTTTCCGTTTCGTACGGGACCCCTCTTGCCGACTCGCACTTGACCGGTTTTATTTCACACTCGAATTTTATTACCGTTCAGTCCAATTTTATTGCCGTTCAGTCCATCCGTACAGGTTAGAATTAATGTTGCCAATTTAGTTGTTTTACAAAGTTTTACTACTTTTAGTATTTTATTACTTCCTTAGTAGGAATTTAGTTGTTAGTAGTGGTTTTGTAGAAAATAGCTAGACAGTAATCATAATATGCAAAATGGCCTGCTTCTATGTGCTATTATGACGTAAGTCGCTTAGAACTACCGATTTATTTTCTATATCGTAATATTTCCTACTATATTTTTTTTAATTTAACGGTTAAATATTAAAACTGAAAATGTATGTGTTTGTCAACACAAAATCCCTTAAAAAAACTTTTAGGGATTCCTAAGTTTAGTAGCTTTTTTATAGTTATCGGTACTCTTTTAGTAGTTATTAGTAGAAATCGACGCGAGTTTAGTAGTTTCGCTAACAGAGTTGGCAACACTGGAACAAATCGCTTCAGTCCATGCGGCCGACTGATGCGATCTTGAAATTGCACACAGATGATACGATTTTGCATCCCCTCAGGCCGAACTGAAGGAAAACCGGACCGTGTATGGGGCCACTAAGACACATAGATCTGTATTGAGGTCTAGGAACATTCATAATTGACATGCTACTAAAGCATTTCATACAAAACATACCATTCATTGAATAATGACTATCCTAATTCCTAGCATCAAGTTTAGAATAATACGAACAATCCTTTTTCCGAGGTAAAAACAGGCAAAAAATAACCTACATTATCATTTATCATATAATAATATAAAAGCTAAGATTTCAGGTACAGTTTTACGAGACTTGTGCGTACGGATGAGTGTGAAATTTTCACAATTAAGGTTTATGCTGAGGAAGGCGTGCGGAAAGCTTAAATTTCTTAGAATAATGCTTAGAAATATAGAAAATTGATAAAGTAACAATTAACACCAACACACACTACCACATATTATTAACACACACTACCGTGCGTTTGATAGAAAAAAAATATTACGCGTTGACGTTTGGCAATCTTCACAACATTACATATCTTTTATATCTAATAGACAAAAGAACCCTTATAAAGTATAAAATTCAAAATTATATGAATTATTATTATGGGTGTCCTGTGAACTCTAGTATAAATAAAAATATGTATCGTGTGACAGCCCTACGGAGTTAACACTAGGCAGCATAGCTCTTTGTTTCACATCAGCTCTTCCTGATGCCGGACAGCCTCATGTATATGCAGCGTGCATGCAGAATATACAGATAGACGAAAATAACATATTTTTAGGCGAAAATAACTCTTTTTAGATTTTTTCTGCTTGATAATTTAAAAATTTCCAAACAAATTATTAATTTTTAAATGGCCAACAAAAAGAAAGGTGTTATAAGTTTGCGGCTGGTATCAGTGCAGTGGGGCTAGCAATTTAAGGGCCAGCGCAGACAGAGAGGAATAATCCTCGCGCGGTCTCGGGCATTTTCTATTTTATATCGGGCGAATCTTCGAAGACGCGCGAGCATTTTTTTTAGGTTCAAGCATGCATGCACTTTATTTTAATAATTTGGGTGACTTGTAAGTTATATTTTAAAATTCACTGAAATTAAAATCCTCCTACAACACAACATCCATTTATTAGTTTATATTTATATCCTATTTTATGGTATAAATATGAACTAAAAATATGTATGTTAAATATTTATTTATCTCTTAGTATGTATAATTTTTGGGCACTATGGGTCTTTCATTGCAACTTTTTTCTGTTAAAATGTAATGTAAAATTACACGACAGTTTGTTGCCAAAATAAATGAAAAAAATACATTATTATATTGAATGTGTTCACGACGCTATTTATTTCTTAAGATATTTAGTAATAGGTAACAAACACTGAAAAATATTCGTGTTTTCAAGTGTCGCAGGTGAGGTCCCCAAATCTGAAGACACGTATTAAAAATAGGTATATCTATTGTTGCGGCCAAGCTGAGCACTTGCCGAACGCGGGATATTTTATGTATCTGCAGCCCCGGATTCCTAGATCCCTAGGGCAAGCCGGGGCCTATGCCCCGGGCGGCAAGTTCAGAGGGCAGCCAAATTCACACTTTACAGACGAATATTTCTTGTGATAATTAAAAAATAAATCATTCATTCAAATTTCTTATATTCTATGTACAAAAGGATTTACTGTTTTACAATAATCCATTAAAAAACAACACCTTTTCACACTGTTTTTTTTTTAACCAAAAACAAGCTTTTTAGAAATCTACATTTACTCGCTCGCCAATGTTTAAAATTGATACTCAAAAATGTTTTTGGAACGAAGTTCCTTATGGCGCGTTGCGAATTGTATTGGGGATGGACGGATTATTAGGCACGACACTTTTTGCCACTCGAAATCACAATGTAGTAACGACTATTAAGAATGATACAAAAAACGATCTTATCACCTTGACAATAATGTAGAATTTTGCAATTACACATTGTGACTATTATGACTGTTACATATTGTGACTAGCTAGCCGGGCCTTAGGTAAGCGAGCGGTGGGACGGAAGAGCGCTTGATGTTATTACTCAGTACGGAGCTGGACTTCGCGGCGGCAACACTGCGAGCAGCAAGCAACCCGCCCCTTCACCCCTGTCTCTACCTAAGGCGCGGCCAACTAGTTCCACGCGCACTATATATATTTAGTTCAACTATTTGTTTTGTATAATATAATATATTATATCTATACAGATAAACAAATTTGAAGTGTCTGTTTGTAATTTCAAATTAACAGCTTTTATTTTCACTTAATGCATTTAAAAGTATGATCGGTACTTACAATAAAATATAAATTGTTAACATTTTTCTGTCCGTCTGTCAGTCTGTGTGTTTGTTCCGGCTAATCTCTGTATATATATATCTTCCAAAATAGGCTTCAATTCTTCATTATCAACTATATATTTATATTATAATATATATCTTATAACTTCGTTCCATCCGGGTGTCCCTTAACAGCTCTCAAGTTTTTTTAAATGACTTTCATTAAAATAAATGCGAACATTTTCTCCTATTTGTGAATATTTTGGGAGGAGCCCAAAAATTTTTTGATATGGGGCCTAAGGCTCGCTAAACCACTGATGTACAGTTACTTTGGCTCTTATTGTAGTATATTTTTGATATGGGGCCTAAGGCTCGCTAAACCACTGATGTATAGTTACTTTGGCTCTTATTGTAGTATATTTTTGATATGGGGCCTAAGGCTCGCTAAACCACTGATGTATAGTTACTTTGGCTCTTATTGTAGTATATTTTTGATGTGGGGCCTAAGGCTCGCTAAACCACTGATGTATAGTTACTTTGTCTCTTATTGTAGTATATTTTTGATATGGGGCCTAAGGCTCGCTAAACCACTGATGTATAGTTACTTTGGCTCTTATTGTAGTATATTTTTGATATGGGGCCTAAGGCTCGCTACACCACTGATTTATAGTTATTTTGGCTCTTATTGTAGTATATTTTTGATATGGGGCCTTAGGCTCGCTAAACCACTGATGTATAGTTACTTTGGCTTTTATTGTAGTATATTTTTGATATGGGGCCTAAGGCTCGGTACGCCACTGATGTATAGTTACTTTGGCTCTTATTGTAGTATATTTTTGATATGGGGCCTAAGGCTCGCTACGCCACTGATGTATAGTTACTTTGGCTCTTATTGTAGTATATTTTTGATATGGGGCCTAAGGTTCGCTACGCCACTGATGTATAGTTACTTTGGCTCTTATTGTAGTATATTTTTGATATGGGGCCTAAGGCTCGCTACGCCACTGATGTATAGTTACTTTGGGTCTTATTGTAGTATATTTTTGATATAGGGCCTAAGGCTCGCTAAACCACTGATGTATAGTTACTTTGGCTTTTATTGTAGTTTTGAGAATTAGTAACGAGATAAAGACATAAAAAAACAAGAAATTACAAACACAACTACAAATTACACAACTATCTTTATTAATTATTTAAAAATAACACAACCAATCTTATATATCATTAAATCAAACAACTTACATGAGTTTTGCGCACCCTAAACTTAAGAACTTATGAACTTACAAGAAAATTATAATGTAAAAACGAAACCTAATTACTAAATCACAACACCGTAACGCCTATGACTAATTCCGCACCGAGTGACAGCTGACGAGCAAATGAACGAGCCAAGGGCGTGTCCATCATTTTATAGTCCTCTTTCAAGGACTCTTCTTTATTTCTTACACGGCCTCTCCTGACAGGGAGTCGTCCTCGACGACAGCTGGTTGGCATCCATGGGAATCCGGGTCAAAAGCTTCAGTAACATTGGTGTCGGCGGAGTCAAGCAACGGCATTGGGAGCGCTTGACTGGGACCGGCCGTAGGGGTTGATCGATCTACAGCCAAGTTATCGTCCTCATTGTCTGAAAAATAACACAACATCCATTGAGTTATATGAGCTTAAAAACTGTAACTGATAGGTATACAGTTTCTCAAAAATTTAATAAAAATTTACTGGTGACACACGCCTTTTTAGTGACATAACAGGCGCAGCATATGTACTAAAGAAACATTAAAACTAATCCATACTACTTGCGACTAACGCTGGTGGCGCGACACACGCTGTTTCGTGTTTAAGCGACAAACGCCATCCGAACTACTATCGACACACGTTAGTAGTGCGACACACGCTATTACGGGTTTTAGCGACAAACGCCATCCGAACCAACTATCGTCATACGTTAGTGGTGCGACACACGCTATTACGGGTTTTAGCGACAAACGCCATCCGAACCAACTATCGTCATACGTTAGTGGTGCGACACACGCTATTACGGGTTTTAGCGACAAACGCTATGAAGCTGAACACTATCCAGCAATTTACTTACCATCAAAGTACGACAAACACGTCTCTGGACACCACTCGCCTTTCCACGGCACCATGTACTGTGCAGCCGCTTGTGTCGTCTTTCCGTAGCCACCAGCCAACAGTTTTAGCTCATAACGACCTCCAGGTAACACCTTGGTGACTTTATATGGGCCTCTCATTCCAGGGTCTAGTTTACCTGCGGACTGAGAATATTTAATCACGAAGGCAAGATCGTTCAACTTGTATTTCTTAGGGCACTGTCTACTACAATTGACAAGCCCATCCTGTTTTTTACGATTTTCTTCCAATAAATCAGAAGCTCTTGTCCTACATAACTCCCGCCAGGCTTCCCTGTTCGGTCTGGTGTTATCGATTGCTAGATCTCGGATAACAGAACGAATTAGAGGTGTTGTACCTTCCACTCCTACCAATAGGTTCAGTGGCGATGTTTGTGTACTCTTCTGGCGCGTCACGTTCAGTATCAACTGCAGTCTCCAAAGAGTCTTTGACCATTCTGAGTGCAGGCTTGCTTCAATTCTTAGCATATTAAGAAGTGTTCGTACATACCTCTCAACCTGCCCATTCGCATGGTGCATCTCGGGCGTGACATAGTGTATTTCTGATCCCAGTTCACGAACCCATCCTACAAAATCTCTGGACTCAAACATACGACCTCTATCCGTGACCAACATATTGGGAGAACCAAAAAGTGAAACGGCATTGGCTAAACAATTTTTAAGTTCCGTTGAATCTTGTCGTCGCATAGGATAGAGTAGACAAAATTTTGTGAAAGCGTCTACAAGGACAAGTACAAATTTGTATCCCTCTGAAGGTGGTAAAGGGCCAAGCGCATCGATGTGGATGGTGTCGAAAGGGAGCGACGGCTTCTGCCATGAAGTGATGCTTTGTAGGGGCTGCCGTGGTACCCGTTTTTTCGAGACACACACCAGACAGTGAGCTATATATTTAATCACAAACTGTCTCATACCTGGGAACCAGAAGTGTTTGTGTATAAGATCGAGGGTTTTTTCAGCACTTATGTGCTGGTGCTCGTCATGAAAAAGTCTTAGTAGACTCAGCCGATGACCTTTGGGGATATAACATAAGAATCTTGATTCCTCACCCGTGGGACAATATTTGTAGCAAAGTAGACCATTACGTATCACGTACCGATCTGCATCTAGCTTACCTTCCTGCAGTTGAATCATGAGATCCTGAGTCTCATTATCAGCGGACTGAGCAATTTGTGCCCAGTTTCGTGGTCGGGAAATCTGGTTGACGTGTACTGGGTTGCGGCTTAAATAGTCTACATGTGGCATCCTGCTTCCTTGCCTGTACTCAATGGAAAACTGAAAGTCCTGCAAGTATAGCCACCAACGAGCCACGCGCGGCAATAAATCTTTTTTTCGTTCTGTTGACTTCAAAGCGTTGCAGTCGGTCACTACTTTAAATTGGAGACCGATCAGATAATGCCGAAAATGCTGTAACGTTTTGACGACTGCTAAGGTTTCCAGTTCGTAAGAATGGTATCTAACTTCGGCGTTTTGTGTGACCTTGCTAAAATATTCGACTACATGTCTACTGCCATCTGGATGAATTTGTAATAAGATACCACCGTACCCAGCACTACTTGCATCTGTATGTACTTCTGTTTGGTAATTACGGTCAAAAATAGTCAGAACTGGTTTGCTAGTTAACGTCTTAATAATTTCCTTGCGCATATTTTCTTGTTCTAAACCCCAATTAAAAGTTATACCTTTTTTTGTTAGTCGTGACAAACATGCCGTTTTGGTTGCGTAATCTTTAATATATTTGCGGAAATACCCGGCAAGACCTAAGAATTGTCTGACTTGTTTAACGTTCTGCGGAACAGGGGATACTTTAAGTGCTTCAACTTTACGGGGGCTCGGTCTTACCTGACTCTTGCTTATTACTCGTCCTAAGTACTCAATTTCGGTTTTAAGGAACGAACATTTTTTTAAATTAATTGAGAAACCAGCTGTGGTTAAAATGTGCAAAACTTCGTGAAGCAGGGTTATCCCTTCGAGTATAGTGGAGCTCATAAGGAGCACGTCATCTATGTAGACAAGCACCCGCCCCGCATCAAGGAGACTCCTCAGAGTTTTATTGATTATTCGCTGGTAAACTATTGGCGAATTAGTTAGGCCGAAGGGCATTTTAAGGAATTCGTAATGACCCTCCGGCGTGACGAATCCAGTGTAATGCGAACAGTTTCTATCAATTTTAATTTGATAGAAACCTGTAGCCATGTCTAGACTAGTGAAATATTTGTAGCCACCCAGTCTGTCTATTTGGTCATCTATTAGGGGAAGAGGGTACCTATCTTTAATAGTTATCCTATTAAGGGCGCGAAAGTCCACACACATTCGATCGGAACCATCTTTCTTTTTTACTAGGATTATGGGACTTGCATATTCTGACTGAGATTCCCTAATAATGCCCTTATCTAATAGATCTTTAATTATTTCCCTGACTTTTAATTTCTCTTGATGAGAGAGTTTGTAGGGGCGATAAACAACCGGTTCAGAGCTAGTCAATTTAATATTCATCTCACCAGTATTAACAGTGGTAGATGCTGTACCCGAAATGAAAAAATCTGAATATTTGTTTATCACCTCTATCAAACAGTTATAATCGTTACCAGAGAGTGGCGTATCTAAGGACAATGGCTGAGCACAGCACACCTGATTAATACTGTTTGGCTGCGAGCGTGAAAGATATTGCCTATCTCTAGTACGTATGTAAACCACCCCATCACGATTTAGAATATCTGTTCCAATAATTATGGATGTATTCATACAATACGATGGTACTACTACAAAATCCGCTTCTAGTGAAATCTCATCAAGCTCAAGCGTAACTGTCACGAATGAAGTTGCTACGATTTCTTGGCTACCAATTCCCTTCAAAACACAATAAGTTCTTTTTGGTTGACAAGAAAGATATCGTAAAACATCGGATGATATTAAAGAAATATTAAGAGCACCACTATCTATGAGTACATCCATTGGTACACCCTCAATAACCGCAGTAATTATGTCTTTCGAAAAAGAATCACGATAGTCCTTGCATAAATTTATATTTCTTTCATTACGTACGTTATTGTCTGTTCTGTTTTTAACGAAACAATTACTTTCTAGATGGCCTGGTTTCTTACAGAATGAACAGAGAGGGCGAGGCTGATTTGTAAGTTGATCCTGTCTAGCACCTAATTTTGACCGTTTACAATCACGTCCAAGATGTCCCCTTATCCCACACGAAAAACATTTTAAATCTAACCTTTTTGGTAAGCTTTGAAAGGGACGCCTAATAGGTTGGTTACTAATCCGTGATTCCTGTTTACCTTTAACTGCCTTAACATAAATTGATAAAAATGAAACTAAACTATCCGCAGTAAGTTTCGCGTTGGCGGCAGCAGCACGGATCTGCGGATTATCTATTCCACGTATAACTATTAAAGTACGTAGCTCATCGCTTAGTCCTTCAATTACCCGCAAACGTAATAAAGATCGCCTAGCATAATCGGCATACGTAGCATATTTATCACTAGTAGCGTTCATAATGTCATAAAGCATATTAGCAAAATCTAACCGTTGAGGACAAAGGGGTTTAAACTCCTGTTTAAAATTTGACCATGTCCGGTCGTTCGTAACCCATTCCGATAGCCAAACGCGCGCGTCGCCCTTTAGGCAAGGTGCCACTCGTGACAGGCATTCACAGTCAGACCACCCATTAGTAGTGCGAGCCCTATCTACCTCCTCAAACCAGGCATCAAGGTTATTTATCGCGGGATCAAAACTTGAAATAAAATATTTGCCGGATCTATACGGCTGCAATGTTTTAAGAACTTCTAATAATTCCGTTGCACACGACTTGCGTTGCTCCGTACCTACGTTCACTCGATGCGAAGTACTACTATGAGCTCTCGCGGGTGATAAATTATTATCAACACAATTATTATCACTAGAAACGTTATGTTGATTAAAATCGCAATTTGAAACTAAAAAATCACTAGTATGTTCGACCGCCACACCCTTATTAATATTATCCAGTGCCGGCGTGACTGATGTGTGCGATTCGTTACTTTCTATAGCATCTAATCTTTGTAAAATCGTATTTAACGTGATTTGCAAACTTCCCTCACTAGTCGACGCCGACGCCGTATTGTTTTGTGTTCGCACGGGCGAGTGCACGCGCACTTGATAACTACGAGACCGGTGTCGATGCGAGCGCGAGCGACGACGGCGTTGTGATTCATACCGTGACCTACTTAAGTAATCGTCACGCTGACGGGAACGCGACCGTGTACTACGAGATTTAGAACGACTTCTACTTCGAGAACCGCTACGAGACCGACGGCAAGATTTATAGTAACTGCGCGGCATATTGCTTACAATATTTCAGACTACCCGCAAATTCACAATACAAAAACCAAAGTGCAAATACGTTAAAATAGTTGATAAATAAGATTGGTAATTAATTGAGAAACAATGTGAGCTTAGTTCTTTGTCCCACTTCTGATTTTGAGAATTAGTAACGAGATAAAGACATAAAAAAACAAGAAATTACAAACACAACTACAAATTACACAACTATCTTTATTAATTATTTAAAAATAACACAACCAATCTTATATATCATTAAATCAAACAACTTACATGAGTTTTGCGCACCCTAAACTTAAGAACTTATGAACTTACAAGAAAATTATAATGTAAAAACGAAACCTAATTACTAAATCACAACACCGTAACGCCTATGACTAATTCCGCACCGAGTGACAGCTGACGAGCAAATGAACGAGCCAAGGGCGTGTCCATCATTTTATAGTCCTCTTTCAAGGACTCTTCTTTATTTCTTACAGTAGTATATATTTGATATGGGGCCTAAGGCTCGCTACGCCACTGATGTATAGTTACTTTGGCTCTTATTGTAGTATATTTTTGATATGGGGCCTAAGGCTCGCTACGCCACTGATGTATAGTTACTTTGGCTCTTATTGTAGTATATTTTTGATATGGGGCCTAAGGTTCGCTACGCCACTGATGTATAGCTACTTTGGCTCTTATTGTAGTATATTTTTGATATGGGGCCTAAGGCTCGCTACGCCACTGATGTATAGTTACTTTGGGTCTTATTGTAGTATATTTTTGATATGGGGCCTAAGGCTCGCTAAACCACTGATGTATTGTTACTTTGGCTCTTATTGTAGTATATTTTTGATATGGGGCCTAAGGCTCGCTACGCCACTGATGTATAGTTACTTTGGCTCTTATTGTAGTATATTTTTGATATGGGGCCTAAGGCTCGCTAAACCACTGATGTATAGTTACTTTGGCTCTTATTGTAGTATATTTTTGATGTATTACAATTTAATATGCAGGGGAAAGGCGCGCATTATTTCCGGAAGGCCTATGTCCAAATGTCAATCAATTACATCTGATAACTGAAATTATAAAGATGATAATAATGATGATAATAAATTATAGGATAAAGGTAAAAATAAATGTAAGTGGGCGGGGGCGACATTTTTACCCGCTTAAAAAAATTGAAGATCCGGGGCTGTGTACCTCCAGACACCGGTGTTCCGGATTTCGGAACATAGTCCCAGCCTATAACCGTAATAATCGCCTGTGTTAAGTTACAAGTACCTACTTTATTATTATTCCAAATGTCTACAGTTGAAATTTGAATCAATTTGATACAAAACTCCGTAGGAACACCTGATCTTGTAAAAATCAAATTGAAATTTAAAAAAATTAAATAAAAGGTTCAATTATAATTCATCAGGCATTATTATTGCTCTCTCTCTCTCTCTGGTAAGAAAACTTTCGTTTTGAATATAGGTTTAATTAAACTCCAGGCGAGACTGATTTTAAATGTGAAAAAGAATGGGGGTGCTACGAAATAACTGATTTTCAAAGTGCGCGTTAGACGGAACGTAAGTTTGGGAACCTCTGCTCTAAGGGCTAGCACAAACAATTTACAAGTACGTATTCGTAACGTTATCGAATATACTTGTCAAATGATCGTGTTTACCGGTTACCCCTCAGGTAACAGGTAGGCACGTCGCCTACCTACCAGTGGCGTAGGGTTTCTACAACTCTATTCCTGCCGGCTTCACTTACCACCTACCTTTTGAAGACCCTCATCCGAATCCCTACCAATTATGCAGGCTAGGGCTTCCCTATGAAGGATAAGCAGCTTTCGCCACTGCTACTGCAAAATGTATAGGTTTAATTTATTTTTTTTACAACATGCAAATGTTGACAAGGTCGAAATTAGGTTAGCCATACACGTAAGGGTTTGCCTGCACAGTTATGTCGGTCAGGTAAGATTGAGCTGATACTGTATGGAAACCCGCATAGTAATGCAACAAATACGCTCCGGTTCGCCTGTACAACTCAACTGTACAGGCAAGCCTGTCAGGTATACCGTATACCGTTACATACAGGTGTTTTTTTTTGTCAGTGTCCAAACTTTCAGGAGTGAATATACTTTTCAATATAATAACTTTTACTATGGGGTCAACTTTCTTACTTGAAAATAAAAATCAGCTGTTTCCTACAGAACGCTATCTATTCCGTAGTCCTTTTGTGGAAACAGCTGGAAACAGATGATTTATTTTTGAAGTAGTAGAGCAGTAAAAGTTGTTTATATTCAAGAGTATATTCACTCCTGAAAGTTTGGACACTGACTGAAAAAACAGCCTGTATATGTATATGGCCTGCATTAGATTTATGTATGAATAGTATTTTTTTTATAATTTATGTACACAATAAATAACATCCTACTTCTATTATAAATGTGAAAGTTTGTGAGGATGGATAGATGGATGGATGTTTCTTACACTTTCACGCAAATACTACTGGACGAATTTTGATGAAATTTGGTATGGTAGTAGCTTATACTCTGGATTAAAACATAGGCTACATTTTATCTCCAAAAAGTTCGCCCACGTAAATACAGTATGTATTTACGCGGGCGAAGCCGTGGTCAAAAGCTAGTTGAAAATATAAAACTATTATAAAACTATATAATATTCCAAATTGGAATGTCTTCCAAGGATTCCAGTAGACCAGGAATGTTTAAAGTAATAAAAGTAACACTATTATGTATCTTGAACTTTATGAGTTTGATTTTGAACTTTAAATCTATGTATCTATAATAGTTACCCACTAGTCTATGCATGCTGTCTCGCACAGGCCAAACTCTTAAGGCTAAAAATTTGAAATTTTGCACACGTATTTCTCATATGACGTAGGCATCCACCAAGGAAGGAATTTTCCTACCACCTCAAACCACCTAGGGTGTAAAATAGGGGATAAACGTTTGTATCAAACTTTTTATTAGTAGTACGGGAAAATAATGAGTTAAGTATTTCAGCGTTTTGTAATATTCAATCCCTAAGAGAGTAAAATACGGAATTAAAGTTGTAAATTATTATAAAGATATCGTTCAGAACCCAATTTCAAATATTTTAAGAAGCTAAACCAAAACAATATTAGAAGTATATCCTATAGAAGTTACTACAACGTTACAATTGGAACATTAATAATGCAAACGTTCTGATTGTAGCATAGTGTTATGACAGAGTAAAAACTGATCGATATATTGCATTGGCTCATACTGATACTGTAGTGAGTATACGTGGATGACATATTGCTAGTACGTTTTATGACATGGTAGTAAGTAGTGAGTACTAGTAGTGGCATGACTATACATAAGTTCTATCTCACAAGTTTTTACTGTCAATACTCGTGGTCGTAAGCGGAGGTCAATCCCTTTTCAACTATAAGATACAAGTGTATACATACGGGAACCAAACTGACATTAATAGAGTCGAAATTGTTGATAGTGTTGCACGACGAAAGAAAAAACATATAATAACCTAAAATGCGCGGTTTCTAAGAGATAACAATATTACTTTAATGAAAATGCTTGAACTATTTTCCGAAATTATTTTAAACTGTAAGATGGTAACACAATAAAAGCATTATTACATGTTATAGGCTCTTATTCAGGATACACGTTTTGGACAAATCCTTTGAACAGAAGTTCGATCTGCTAATTAAATACTGCAATAATACAGTTACGATCCAGTCCCGATATGTTAAAACTGCAAAATGGTATTCTCATAAATGTCAAACCAATATCTAATCCGTATTGATTGGTCCAAACTCCAAAAATCAGTGTAATTCAATCAAAGTTAAATTAAACTGTAAGTCAATTATTCACTATTATATATAATATTAAGACTGAATTAAATAAATGTAAATAACTATTTTATAGATTAAAGCTGGGACTACATGTTCCAGAATCCGGCGGGCCCCGGGAACATTCATATCACTGAAAATAAAACTCTGCGCTAATACAATAGACTTGAAAATCGAAGTATCGAGTGTCGAGCTGTCATATTTGACATTGACATTTGACTCGACACTTGTGTGTTCGATTTTCAGCTCTATTGTATTAGCGCAGAGTTCTATTCATTTCAGTGCTCTGAATATTCCCCGGCATAACGGATTCCGGACAATACTGTCCTAGTCCTAGTCCCTAACATGCACTGCACCCTGCACGGTCACGGTGGGATCAATGGTGTGGGATAGATAGACTTTCTTTCTGCTTTGTTTTGCCACGTGTTTTGACATAAGCTCTATGACTCTTCTAATATTTCCAAGGTATGTTTGAAAATAGTTCAAAGGCCAGAAGAAATCAAAAGGAAACTCGTCTCTAACTTGAGCTCTTTTAACCCGACTGTAAAAATCTAAATAAGTAATCGTAAACAGTTTTGTCGCCGTACGTCGGACAGCATTCCTCACAATTTGCTTGAGTAAATCGTAACTATCGATCGGTTCGATTATGTGTAATTTCGGCGAGGCAAAAAAACTCGCTTTAAAATGCCTGGCGATGCCTCGGCGAATACTTCTATAATGAAATGACAATTACTACGAGGCCAGCGGATTCCGGGAGACGTTACACAATCGGGACTCGAATTCTGAAACACCCCTACCGAGAGTTCTCGAAAGTGATTTCGTTCCGAATTGCGATTTCGGTACTTTAATTTTTGCCTGAGCTTTATTTAGTTTACAGCTTGTATATATTATGTACATAGTCATTAGTACATAGATATAACATGGTATGAAATTCTGAAAATGTAAGCTACTAATTACATAAAAACATATAAAAAATAAATTCCCTTAAGACGTGTGCATTCAACGAACATTCTGCTTTTGCAATTTCAATACTCAACGTAGAAGCTTTTAAACTTTTGCAACATAGTAAAACTAGTAGTACTCCCCGTCGAGTGTGGATTAAAGTAAGGAGAAACGCATTAATGTAAGTTACAAAAAGTACTACTACTAGCGTGAGAGTATTTAATGCTTCAGTGAGGAAACAATAATTATGCTTAATATTAAAATGTCTCGATGGTGTTTTAATAAGAAGCGCATTGCAGTGACATTAAGTGTTTTGTAATACAGCCAACTAGTAGCACTGTTTGTATAATTAACATATTTGTGTTTAAAATAACTGTAGCTTACTACGGTTGTTATTGCACACGATCACTAAAATGGTCAACGTTGGCAGCGACCAGATAAAGACATTCCGCGAACGCACAGGACTGGCAGTTCATCGATTTATCTGCAATTATGAATAGCTGATTGCAATGATGTTGGAAATAAATATAAAACAGTTTCAAGAAGTAAAATTAATTACGATTGCGTTGCAATGCAATGGTTTTTGCCCTACCTTTTTGCCTTCGAACGTTTTTTGCGAGGACAACGTCGCGGCCAATGGTAGGGGCGATCGCGTTTATCGCATCGAAGACGTTCAATTGTTTTATAAATAAAGCCCTCGCAAAAAATACTATCGATCAATCGTGCGAACGCGGAGTGATGGGAGTCGATAGTGCGCCGGCCACTGCATTTTCGACCTAGCACCCATCTGTTTAAAATTCATTGTTCCTCGTCCATCGATAATCAACTCGGATACGTAGCGTACGCTGACCGTTAGCCCGCCATTCTCGACCTTAAGGCGTCTTTAAGAGTCACGGTTTTCAGACGACAAGTGAATCGCGTC
Organism: Phengaris arion; assembly: GCA_963565745.1. Classification (NCBI taxonomy): domain Eukaryota; kingdom Metazoa; phylum Arthropoda; class Insecta; order Lepidoptera; family Lycaenidae; genus Phengaris; species Phengaris arion. The sequence goes on from OY751445.1 coordinate 2,706,877, forward strand.
ATAATCGTGCGCTCTCGACGTGAAAGATTCCATACAAGAGCTGTCCAAACATTTTATACTTTCAAATAGTCGGTGCCTTATCTATAGTGACGATCTGAAATCTGTTATCGCGCGAAAGACCTTAGATCTTTATTACATGCGTTTCAAAAGTGAAGAGTATGAGGGCTATTGTTTCCCTGCGATTTCCCAGACATCGTCACACCAGTGACATATTTATTGGCCCGCTGACGGCCCCGGGATAAGATCTAATTTTTTCCGACTGATAAGAACATATAAACGGTCTCATGCGATATTCATTCTAAGATAAGATCTGTTTCAGTAGTTACGTTTTTTCTCGTCCACTACTTTTTGCTACGCTGTCTACCTACAGAGTTCTTGTTACCATCACTTTATGACCCATAAGAAAGGCCAATAAATAAGCTGTATTGGCAATTATAATTATCAAATAAAACAAGCTAAACAAACAGACCACCTCCTTATCCACCTGGACCACACTGCCATCTAGCGCGTCTTATATGAACTAATATATAAATACTAATATAAAAATGACAGACTCGTGACTTAGGGATTTCTTATTTATTGTAATTTACATAAGAGATTATAATCTCCATAGTGGATACCTCATATTATGAAAACATGAACAGAATAACTTAAATTTTATCTATCACTAATATTATCTCTTCAATTCATTGTTTTGCTAATAAAATGTTTAGTAAATGTAGGCTATAAATATAGACTTTAAAAGAAGGCAGAAGCTTTGCCAGAGACAAAGTTTGCTCCTAATGCTAATACATATTTTATCAGTATATCATTCTCTGATAATTTAAGTTTCAGTTAAGAGTTTCCATTTTTCATATAACTAGGACCGATAAAAAAAATTATAGCATTAGCTGACATAAAATTAACAAACTCAAGAAAATACTTATGATGCAAATTGTCTCTTAGCAGAAATGTTATCAAAATTAATTTTGGAGTTTTTATTCGTATACGATTTACCTCGCCCATCTTCAATATATCCTACTTTTTAGCTAATAACTCGATAATTATTTATGCAGTCACCGATTACATCAGATCTCGTGTCATATGGGACACTAAAAATGCGAGGCGCAGCACGCCACGTACCGGCATGTGGACATGTTTAATTTATGTGAATAGATTTAAATGAGACGACTGACCGGAATAATGTTGATGTTTTCCATTCAATATAAAGTATAAACAAATAATATTTTAATCAGGCTAATGATGGTTGGAAACGACATTAAATACAAAAGAACAAAACCATACGGCGAAGTCTCAATGAGAGGATCCCTGTTCTACCGTTTGGATACAAAACCTTAAAATTGACGTTATTTTTCTGAAATTTTATTACACATAGAAAACATTTGAAAGAAGAGAACGGTAATTGTAAAGGCAAATATCACTCAAATTATTTATTTATTTTATTTATTACACAAAAACGTATCACTATATTATTAAATAAACTAGTCCTACAAAATGGCTGTGGCCATTTGACTGTAGGATCTACATTAAAATGAATAGATAATTAAAATTAAAACGCAGAAAACGGTTAATCCTATTCGAAAGGAAAAATGCGTGTCTATACAATAAAAAAATATTCTACTAAGTTATATAAAAACCTATGTTACTAGCGACTAGACTAATTCTAAATCCTCATTTGAGTGTGGCCCAGTAGTGATAGCTCGCTAGTGTGATGGCTTAGAGTAGATGATGATGATTATTTTTAGATTATCCATAAATTACTTTCCCGTAATAAATGTATCAACGCACCAATTAATCAGCATTGATATCATTATATTACGGTCATAAAAGAAACTAGTAAAATAAAACTATAACAAAAAGCCAGTTTTCGATATTAATGACGATATAATCTGTGGCGTAGGCGGTTATAGCCGAAGGTGTTAGAAGTTGATACTCGGTCTGATAGTGTTCTAATAAAACTGTTCTTGTTATGGCGCATGTCAAATGTCAAATGAAATTCAAACTTTGTCGAACTTTCGAGTATTGTTCTAGTCCCAATAGTAGCAGGCTAATTTTCCGCGATTAGTAATGTTTCTAAATTAGGCCTTTATAATCAAGAACCTGCCTTCGTAATATTTTTATATTATTAGCTTATTTTAGTGTTATTAAAACAATTTTCAATAAATGCATTTTTAGGTAAATCGAAAGCAAGGCAGATAGTCTGTTGAAGTAGTGATGAATCATTATGGCCAAGACAATATACAATAACAAAAGTGCGTTCGCGGAGCACGTAGAATTTCGTACTTTTACTCATCGCTACTCGTCTTGTTCACTCGCGCTGGCGCTACCTCTGGTATTAGCCTTAAACACATTTAAACCGACATCTGTTGAAAACGAGTATTCTCCTTGTTCGGTGGCATCATTACAAATTGTCAGACAAAGCTGTTGACACTCAGAATTATTTATAAAATATTTTCTTAAAAATCTCGAAGTCCCGGGAACTCCCGGGACTTTTATTGTAGGCTGTCTCGTGTCCCGGGACTTTGAAATTGTCGGGAATTCCTAAATATTTAAAGTCTGTTACTCACGCAATAACTACTACCTATCAGTATTTAGTCCTTATTCTTTATATTTAGTCGAAATTAGGTATGGTATCAGTTTAGACTCCGGTTTAACACATGGGCTACTTTTCATCGCAGCAAGATGTCGATTCCCGCGGGATTTCTATTTGCGCGTACGAAGACGCGGGTAACACTGAGCGTCAACATAATCTCCGCCTCGATAACTGTTAGTGGATGAAGCGTGAAATAAATAAAGTATCAAAAAAAGATGTAACAGTACTTTAACAAACAAATTGGTATCGTTTAAGGGACAAGCGTAGGTATTTATATTGTAGGTTATTAGGTGTTATATGGGCACCGTGAAATCGTATACAGGTAAACGCATCGGGTAGCGTGTTATTGTAAACGCGTGTTATCTGATCGAGCGGTGAGGCAACACGCCTCCACAATATATGCTCATCTATCTCGCCGAGAAGCCCCGTGAAACGAGAACAGTTTCTAGACTTCTCGCTTTCACGCCGACTTCTCACGAAAGAGTAGACCCCCCCCCTCCGGGTGTGCGTCACCCCCCCGCGCCCTCGAATATGTCCCGAAACGTGGTATTTTCCACTTAAATAAGAAACCGTACTCGATATATAAAAAGTATGTAGGAACGAAATAAACCTTGATACATTTACTATAAGCCTCTTTCTTATACATACAAAAGCGATATCACTTATAGTTTCAGCGCAATCAGCCACCAAATACGAGTGTTTTTAATAATTTATTCATTTTTTTTTTGCTAATCGTTTAGTTTTTTCAATAATTTCACAATTTACCGCCAAGATGTGTATGACAAAAGTAAAGAATAAAATATGCTCTTTGTAAAAAGGTACAATTCATTTCTACACTCATTAATTTGACACTGCTATGTTATTTTGAAAATTCACTATCATCAGCTACTTCACATCAAATTCACTATAATCACTTGCATTCCATTAATTCCATTCAATTAGTGGGACAGGCGAAGAATGCTGTTATTTTGGCGAAATTGCCGCCTACATCGTCTGCCGCTCGCCATCATTTTCGGCGAGTCTTTCACCAAGTGCAAAGTTGGAGGAGTAACGTATTAACGTATTACAGCCGGAAGAATGGGGCTGGAAAAAAACTGTCAATTGCCTACTGCCCATTTTAAATACGGAGCCACCAGCACCAGCCTCTATATTAAAAATAATATCGTGTGCATGCAAAGAAGGCTGTGGTAGACGATGTGGATGCGTGAAAGCCGATTTGCGATGTACCACTATGTGCAAAAATTGTAGAGGCCTGAGTTGTGTGAACGTAGTCGAATTAGATATTGAAGATGAATAATGCTGATTTTTGATGTAATAATTAACACATAAATAATAATAGTATTAGTAAATACTTAAAAAAAAAATAAACTTAGAGAAAGATAAGTTACCTGGTTTTATTTGCAATTTGCAATCACTCTCCAGCAGAAAATAGGCCCTGTAGCTGCAGGTACCGATTTTCAATAAATAAGAAAAAACCTGGACAAAAAATAGATCAAAAGAACTCTCCAGGCCACACTTGGACACACCGTCACCACGTATCATACTTAGTTCCGTTTTGGGGTACATTTTTAGAGCTTTTTTTAAGGTTTCGTACCTCAAAAGGAAAATCGCAACCATTATAGGATCACTCGTGTATCTCTGTCTGTCCGACCGTCTGTCCGTCCGTCTGTCATAGCCAATTTCATCCAAAACTGCTTGACCGAATAAGTTGAGATTTGGTACACATATGTAAATTGATGATGATTGAAGATGATGATGTGTAACGTAAATAAATTAATTTTAAACATGAGGGGAAGTTTTGGGGGGTAAATAAAAAAAAAAGAAGAAAATATTGCAAACTATATCGTGTGACCTATCAAATGAATGGGTAAGTACTTTATAAAAATCTCTAATATATTTTTTTCATAATTCTAAATTAATCAGTTTTAAAGTTATTTAAGAAAATAGGCAAAAATTAACCATGTCGCCACACCCTCCTTATTTCTAAAATACTGGGCCTAAAAATTAAAAAAAAAACACAGAGAATAGTTCTATACCTATAGATTACTGGAAAATATATAAAAAGTCAATGGTGTTTAAAGTAACACCGTTTAACGAGTACGAATGCTCATATTTCGCTGAATGGCCGATGAAATACATTTAAAAAATAGCATAGCAACAGTAAATAAAAGAGTTTAAAAATAAATTATACCTTTTTATAAAGAAAATATACTATTATTCACTTTTGTCATACATATCTTGGCGGCAGGTGTGAAATTATTGAAAAAAACTGACGATTTAAAACGATTAGCAAATAAATTTTTCTACTAGCTGTAGCTGGTGTCCGCAACTTCATCTGCATGGAACTAACAGAAACGGAACCCTATTTTTTATTTTGTTTATTTTTACACTGACTTTTCCCGCTCCCACCGGATTCCGGATCATAATATAGCCCCAGCCTAAGTTCAGTATTTTTTAACCCCCTACTAATAAAAATATTTACATTGTCTGTCAATTAAGTGACTTTTCCAACGTATCAGAAAAATACAGCAACATTGAATAGCAAGGATAATCAGAGTGCTAAGTGTGAGTTTTAGCTGTTGTTGTACAGCGCCACCTAGTTGTAAACGCGACAACTAGGTCAAATCACATACAAATTCGAATGCGAAAAGAAAAACTCACACTTAGGACTCAGCTGTGTGAATATTTTTATTAGTAGGGGGTAAAAATGTACTGAACTTACATGACGTACACGGAATGATGCGATCACCTTAAGCAATTACCGGATAGAATTTGTTTACTGTATTTATATAAATAAATAAAATTGAAGTGTATGTTAGTAACATAACTAGCTTTTCACTTAATGCATATGAAATACGTTACTTGCAATTCAATTTAAATAAAATCATTTTAAAAAAATATGGTTCGGTTTCCGTTAGATCTACGCGAACGAAGTTAGTAGGTATATATTGACGCCCCCTGTGCCTCAGGGGTTCGAATCCCGCCGAAGGAACAAAAAAGTCTTCTGTGTTCCTGTATCATGGATGTGTAATAAATATGTGTATAATATAATAAAAATCTTAAATGCATGTATAGTATAAAAGTATTAAATATACTTCCAGTTGTCTGGTACCTGTAACACAAGTTCTTCGGATACTTAGCACAGGGCTAGATTGACGTGGTGTGCTGTGTGTGATGCGTCCATAGATATTATTGAATGAGTATTTATTGAAATATAAAGGGAAACCGAATATTGTATTATTTCACCCGATTAGTCAGCCGCCGAGGTGTTACCAAGTGATACTAATGCCTATCACCATTGTTGGTCGTATACGTCAGAGTGAACCTTCCTTCCCCCTAGCCGCAACTAGAGTCAATTAGACCTTAATTACTACAGAATAAAAACGATATTCCAATAAAAACTAGGTATGATAAGTTTTACCGATGTCAGTACATAATACCAATGTGAGTTTGTGATAATGAAGTTTTCAATTCTTCACGCCTAGCCGTTTGAGGCTCTGTATAACGCCAGTGACCTTGAGCGGCAAGTCCCATACAAATTTTGTAGGCGACAGGGGCGTATCGCGCCGATACTCCCCAGTATTGTATTTTTACTTTTAAATTTACATATTTGCACTAAGGCTGACCCCACATTAGGCGTCGCTGACACTAGTCTAGTGGTTAGAGCTTGGCTCTCGACTCGTCTCGGAGGTCGTGGGTTCGATTCCCGCATTGGAACAACAAAAAAAGTGTTGTTTCTAAATTTGGTTAGGACAAGGCAGGCCGATCACCTGATTGACAAGAAAGATGATTCATGCGTCGGATGGGCATGTAAAAAGTCGGACCTGCGCCAGATCTCTCGCCAGTTGTGTCGGTTAGCCGTCCCACTAGGTTATGGGAGTAAAAGAAACAGAGAGTGCTCTTGTGTACTGCGCACACACTTGGGCTCTATAAAATTACTCCTGCGTAACCGGTCTGGTTTCAATTAAACCAGCCACCGTCACCGAAATCGGTGTGGGGAGTTATTATCATTATTATTATCAATAACAATTTACATATGACAATGTTCCTTATATGTTTTTGTTGTTCTATGACAATATTTGTATTCGACAGCCGATGCAGATATCAATTTCATAGCCAGCATCTCTGCAACACGTTCTGCTGAGTAATATTTAATCGGCAATTCCTTGCAGAGCTACTTAGAGTGTTCGGTGATTAGGATCGATGACATTTAGTACTTCAAACGCTGCTGCATAGATTCATCTGGAGTTAAATCCCGATGGAATTATATTAGACCAGTTTTATAAATCTGCTGACTGTTGTATCTACTATCTATGTCGAATTTGGATTAAAGATATTTGGATAGCGTTGGAAATACTTAAATATGTGATCTTACTCATTAGGGCATACTATTATTACGTGACCACTTTTTACCCCTTGTTTACCTATGTGTTAATCCAAAGCCTAAACTACCATACCAAATAACATCAAAATCTGTTGAGCAGTTTTTGCGTGAAAGAGTCACAAATACATCCCATCTGTCCATCCATCATCACAAACTTTCACATTCGTAATAGTAATAGGATAGGATGTTTTTCATCAAGAAATAATTAGAAATTTGCGTTATTAACTTAAACCGACGTACGTTTTTATGGTATACGGACCTATGCGCAGGCGCATCGCCTGATAGCGATTGCCGCTTATAGAGATCAATAAAACCAAGGGTATTTTAAAGTCTAGTATTTAAAGCATAGTACCGTGTTATTATTGTTTTGTAATGAATTAATAGCACATAAATCATTTTATTTCATTACAGTTTCACTTATGTTTTTCAAAATTCGATTTTCATTAAAATCAGGACAGATTTAAAATATTTTTCATAAAAAGTTTTTACCTTTATTTTTCATTTTCTTTATTTTATATCCTCAGAGGGCGAATTCTAACAAATACTGAAATGTTTAATGAAATGTATTCAAGAGCGTAATTTTAATTCTCATCGAAATCGAGGTAGATTTAAAGATTTACTATACATACTTTCAACCCCCATTTCACCCCTTTAAGAGTGGAATTTTTCAAAATCCCTTCTTAGTGCGCGTCTATATTGTAAATTAAAACTACTGTCCAAATTTTACGTTTCTACCATAAGCGGTTACGGCTGTGCGAGCGTCTATACGTCAGTCAGTCAGTCATTGGGGACATCTCCTTTTATATATATATACTAGCTTTTGCCCGCAGCTTCGCCCGCGTGGTAGTGTTCGTGGCAAAAAACTGCTTTAGCAAATACCTGCAATATAGTAATAGCACAGAGTAAAAATATATACTTTATAATAAATACATTTTCACACGTACTTTTTAATTATAAAATAAATTCCAAGACAAGGATAATTAAATTGTATCCGTCTAAATAGCTTATGAAAATACAACATTATTACTGATAATTTTTTTCAACGTAAAATGGGTATAGTTACTTATCCTTAAAAGGATAAGTAACTATACCCATTTAATCCATATCCATGCCATCGCGGACTTTTTTGTAGACCTATAAAAGAGAAACAATCCCACCATACATTGTTTTGTTATTTATCTCCAACGGGATAGGTTAGGCGACGTTTTCGATAAAAGTTCCCAGACGGCTTGATTTTTCCGACATCTTCAACAATTATCGTCGTAAATCAAACAATTTCCACAAAACCTTAACACTCGGTCGGTAAACGTAAACAGCATGAAAATTTTTTCAGTAGTTTTTGAGATTATCACGAACACACAGAAAGACTCGGTTTGGGACTTAAGTATCCTATCTCCGTCTCCTGGTTCTAAGCTACGTCCCCACCAATTTTCAGCCAAATCGGTTCAGCCGTTCTAGAGTTATAGAGTTTATATATATGTATAGATGGCTGTAACGAAATTTGTGAATAAGCTATCCGACAATTATCCGAAGATTGTGAAACAGGCCACTTAAGAAGAATCATTTTCATCTACAACAATAGAACTTTACCACGTTTACATCTACCTTCAAAATATCTGGATATAATATTATCTTAGTCAAATAGAATATTATAATCCGTTATCCAATAGTGAACAATTAAAGGCTTCCCTACAATTTGCCTCCAATCAAACTGTCAGAGTCCATGAGGCAGCCGGCAGGTGCGTGATAATTGTTGTGTATTTACAATTTTCGTCGGTCCTAGTCCTAATGGATAAATACCACTACCTATTATCGATTTTTCGGGACCCCAAACCATTATACGACACCCACCGATAAGGACCAGGTTAAAAAATCTATTGAACGCGTAAATATTATTAATTCATTAGACATAGGCACTATCAAGAAACGAAAATTGAAAATCATATTTTACTGGGTTGTAAACTGCATGTTTTATAATTTTACTAGCTGTATTCAACAGCCGTTGTTGTCTTAAGCATGAACTGGAATAACGCCACATATATTCTTGTAAATACCAAACACACCTGCAAAATATGATAAAAATCGGTCGAGTCGTTTTGGAGGAGATCTTTTACGCCCGCTACACACCACAACGATAAAACTGCACAGTTGGATCACAGTAGACATATACAGTAATACATCTTCATACTAGACCGCGCGAATCGGCGCACACCACAATACTAAATATGTCCACTGTGACCGAACTGCAGTTTTATAGTTGTGGTCTGCAGCTCGACACTCGACACTTCGGTTTTCAACTCTATTGTATTGATGCAGAGTTCTATTTTCAGTGCTCTGAAATTTTCTGGGCCCTTCGGATTCCGGATCATATAATACCGACTCCCGACCTTATACATGCGTCGCAGCTCCGGCGCGCGGCCCCCGGAATTTGTATGCATTTCACCGCCGGCGCTGCCGCAAAAACTGATATACAAATCCTAGTGCAGCGGCGCCGCGTGTGCGCGTGTGTAAGCGTACTCACAAGTGCCATGCCATATTTTAAGGGGGATTATTTCAAACAAAAAAATAGATTAAGAAAGAGTTTCACAATCTTCGAATAAGTGTCGCATAGCTTATTCGGAAGTTGTGTCGCTGCTTACTTTATATCGAGCGACAGAGACAAATCTTGCAAACAAGCTATCTGACACTTATCAGTAGATTATAAAACAGGCCTCGAAAAAAATAAATATTTTTGACGTGATAACGTCTTATAAATCGATGGAGCCGGCTGCTCGCACGAAAAAAACATGACTCATGCGTTACCTGTTACTAGTTATCGTTACCAAGTACCAGCGTTAGCTCGCATTGCCTTTACCTCATTATTATTATTGTTGTTGTTGTTGTTGTTGTTGACGTTGTCACGTTAAATTATCGTCAGTAAATCGACTTTACAGACAACCGGTATGTTTTTTTAACTGTTAACATCGATCAAAATGATATTGAAATCTGTGCTTTGAAGATCTGACAGGGAGACTAAGAAAATGTATCTCTTTATAATATTAGTGTCGGTTCTGTAATAGCGATAGTAGGATAATTGAGCCTCTTAAATTCCCTGTGAGATATGGCCGCAATTTGTCGGTCCACAGGGCGCCGGTCCGTCATCCAACGGTACCGCTAGCAGCTGATTGGAGGTCATGGGGTAATCGAGACAATAACGACGGAGACTTATTAATAGCAGTGCAGTCCTTAACTTTATAAGTTAAAATGGCAAGAAAAAGGCTTCAGTGGAGTCCTTTTTATTATGTCCTATTTATATATATATTATGAGAAAAAGGCTTTAGAATAATTGAAGTATTCAAATAACTGTCTGTGTGAAAATGTTAATGGTATAGACTAGGCACAGATTAAAGAAAGAGGAACAGATAAACAGCTACACAGTTAGCTTTCGATTTGATTGCACTAGTACAAGCATACAATGCATTCAGGATGGTGTAGGAAAAATCATGGATAGTTGAAGGGAACGTCAAAATTTTCAAATTTGAATCGTTGTATGAAAGCATTTTAAGCTCTGTAAGTATACATAAATTCTACTCGGCGGTATAGGTAAGTTATATAATATTTCGTTGTTTAAATACGTTCTGTCACTTTATTAAGTAGCTATTTACATTTCTATTTACTTCCTGTGCAAAATCTTCTTGAATGTTCAATTAAAATTTGCACCAGGCACGTCAAGTTTGGCACACAATATCTCGAATTCCTTTAAGCAGAGAGATGAAGATAACTTAAACGATATTCTTCTGAGAATTCAGATAATGAAGCGCTTAAAAAGCTTTTGAAGTGAGCACTTTCAACAAATTGCCAATCGCTACAAAATTCTGAACAGTTCTGCGAGGTGAGCAGAAAAACTAGGGATCTAACACTTTTAATTCTTAGAAATTTTCTCGTTTTATACCGATGGCATTCAGTTAGCTGGACATCGTTGGGAATTGTGATTATCAGTCTAAGGCTGACGCGGACGTTGTATAGGATAAGCATTTAGAAGTATATATTTTCTGTGCATTTTAAGATTTACTTTAATATTTCATATTAACTAAATGAACAACCCCCTACTTCCTACATACCTACACTTACAGTTTTTACGCCAACAACTCCACCTCCTACCTAGTACCTTACTCCTACAAACTACATATACTACTGCATCTACAACTACCCACACTTACCTACACCTACTGCCTACACCTACTACCAACACCTTTAACCTACTGGTGACGGGTCAAAAAACTATCGACCACCAAAGGATGAAGATTATTACAGTACTAATTTTGCTATTAAACAATGGGGGTTGGTGTTAGAAGGGTGATATTGAGAGTTATATGTATTTTTAATGCCGAATGTTACTTAACGCTATTTTAATTGTACTTACCTTCACCTTCACCATCATCAGCCTTCATATCTGCTGGACACAAGCCTCTGTCGATAGTAATTTGGTAGAAGTCTCCAATGTAATAAATATGGTCATTTTCTGTTTTTTACAATAGGCATCATAGGTATAATTATTTTTAATCGCATATCGAAACTTTAGAAATCAAAGCGAATGACTACAATAAACATGTAATTCAAGACGTTAATTTTTATTCCGACATCGAAAATGTATCTCATTAAATCCGTGTTAATATCCAAAATGACTTCTCATTAATTCCGTCACTTAAAAGATGTTCCTGATTTACAATATAACAATATAACTGTTCTGATAATAAAAGTTACACATTTAATCACAGCACGAGACCATTGCCGTGACACATTTCACTCATTAATTAAGCGGACTCGAACCCCCTACGGTTCGGAAAAAACTCCTCAAGTGAAAACCGTGCAAGCAAAAACTCAACTCAGAAGTAACGACCGTAGGTGACGTCTGCAAAAGGCCAATAAATATAAATTGCTTAGCGCTAAGCAAAAAAGCTCCCGTTTTTCCTGCTTTAGACAGGATTTTGACAGGATTTCTTAACACTGATAAATTATTTGCTGAACTAAAACGTAACGAACGTACTTAAGGTGAAGTTGATGAAATGAAATATGAAAAATAATCTTTAAATGGTATATATATTTGTTATCAATTACCAGTAACGGTTGCAAAATGCTTTATTTTTAAGGCTTACTTGGAAAAATGACGAAATGATGAAAATTAAAATAAAGAAAAATCGTTAAAGGTGATATAAAAATACTAGGAGATCATAAAACCTAACAGTGAGTAGAAAAAGACGCAGGGGTCTGTAACGACTTGGAATTCTTTGTCGCTGAACACAATGTAACACATGATCGCGTCGTAGCTCCACGCATTATCATACTGTTACCGTTATCTTTGACATTTCCAGTATTCTCTATAAAAGGACCTTCATGGTTTTTCTTTTCAATGCGTGACGACTACACTTTTTAGTAATTTATTCGATTTACTTTACAAAAATAAGCTCCTTCATTATTTTTTTATTATTTAGACTACATAAAGAATAGAATAGAATAAACCTTTATTGCCAGTTTCACATTATTTTAAAAATTCATGATTATTTGTTAGATTTCATTTTACATGAATTAATATTATTTTGTTTTATTATAAAACTACATTAAACTATCATCTAAATTGTTAAAGACAAATACTCAAGAAATAACTGGGAAATCAATAATTATATAAATAATTCCTAAATAATATACATGAAAGCAATAGATGAAATGTCCGATAAACTAGAAATCATTTCAGACAGTAAAGAGATAAACGATCGAATCGAATCAATAAGTCGGAGCAAAGTCAACGGTCATTACTTATATCATCGCCGACATTATTATTATTCACTTAGGCAATTGACATGTCAAAATCATCCGCAAACGAAATTAATACTCGCATAGACGCCATTGTGTGGCGAACATTGGTAAATAAAGACCGCGGAGGGATTGCCCCCACCCTCCATAAATCGGGACCATTGAAACGACTATCACCGAGAGAAATTACTGGAACATTTGCACTTGCCGTCAGGTATTGTATGGTAAAACTGTCGCAATAATTATATCCTCGACCTGTATTCCAGATTGTTTAACTTTGGCCGATTCATGACAGTTTCCTGAAGATACCAGGAAAGTGCATTCAAAAACAAACAGTGACTAGAGTATTAAAATAGGAGAAAGTAATAAAATTTAACTTCTTAATTACTAGAGTTAGATATTGTTTTTGACAACAAATTATCTTAGAAAGATACAAGAGTAAATAAATCAAAATTTAAAAAAAAATATGTATCGACTTATATCATATAGGTACCTACTATATTTTTTGCATATCAAATTTTGATCTCAATTTATTCATTCATATTTTCTTACAATACTTTAACAATTGATACCTGTACACACAGTGCATCTGAAAATACACACACACACAAACGTTATAGAAGTTAAAATGTTAGTTAAATTACCATTGAATATACAAATGCCACTTACCTTATGCTGTTTTCTTTCTTGTCTTCGAAACACAAATTTTTCGTCACGATTAGATTGGCCAATCTTATAACTAGCGGGAAAACATTGTCATTGCCAAAAGTTCCTTGTGCTTTTAATCATATTTCTAAATATGATTACTCCAACCATACCTAATAGACTTGGAAAATCTTAGCAGGTTAGAGAAAAGGAAAGTGAACTTTCGACAATGACTACATTAAAAACTTATCTAATAATAAAACAGGGACAAGCCCTTTAAAATGGTTAAAATAATTCGTTTTAACACTTCTGGACTTTCAAAACTTCGAACGCTTAAAAAATACATGAATATATTTTGACTAACAGATTTTGTTTAGAATTTTTTATCTTATAAGTTATTTAAAAGAAATATGACCCATATGTTCCATAAGCAGTGTCCAAAAATGAAATACAACAAAATTATATCGAATAAGACCACACGGTTTTAGGCCTTTAAACCGAGTGGCATAATGCGACACAACAATGAAGTATTTCAAATGGGCCCATCGGACACTACTTCTAATTACATTTTACCATACGGCACAATAATCGAAGTTTCTGATGATTCCAATGCAGAATATTGTTAATTGAATATTTAAAATGAAATTTTTATATCTGAAACTTCTACTATTGATGCAGGAGACAAGAAAGATCATATTTCCAAATAGTCCAAAAGTGATGAGAAGGGAGGAACTTACTCTAAGCATATAAAACCTGTTAAATTTTATAACATTTTATTATTTTTTATATATTTTAATATCTTCTCCTCTTTGTCTACGACATTGTACAAACACATAATATAAATTATTGGAAACGATAAAATAAGTCATTATTAATAATAGGGTCGATTAAATCTTTAAAAAATTAAATAGAAAAAACTTGTACAACATTGCATCTAGTATTAAAATTACTCTTGCTTATTTTGTTATTTTATTGTACATATTTACAAAAAAGTATTTTACAGTAACAATGATCTAGCATCTTTAGGTATTATTTCTATCACATTGCATTTACGAGTCATTTTGGGATGATCAGTTTGACGTCATCGCCGTTTAAATAACGTCTCTACATTTTGTAAACGAAAAAAAATTATTAAGTACAGCCTGCCAAGACCACTTTCCCTGAAATGATTTAGCAAATGGAAAACATGGTTCGTAATATTATGCAGAATGACAATGATTCTAGTTAACACATTTTTCAGATGGATATGTCAGGCAGATCTGTATGTGCATCACAACCACTAAAGTCTTCAAGATAAACAATCTAACGTCTTCATAAGCCTATATAAACACGTAATAGTTCTCCTAGATATCTATTATTGCTTTAAAAAACTTTAACAATAAATAGTTCCAAAATGTATAATTTCACAAAATATTATCCTAGTTATGCGTTATATATGCGTGTGCAAACCTTTCCGGCATCAAATTTGAATTATGTAATGGGCTTTTAAAATAATGCTATTACTTAAGGCGTGAGGTGTCGGCAAGGTCTGAACACGAAAACTTTTAAGCGAGTCTTGAATTATTATGCTTTCATTTATCAGCATGAATAATTACCTCGACAGCTCCGGAAAGACTGAAATCGAATTCGTGTTGAGCTGCAAATTTCTGAACCCCATTGAAACTTTAAATCTTATACTATAAGCTCCAAGTATTGTACAATTATCTATTACCCTCTAAATAAGTCAGGAAACTTTAGTGAACCAAATTGTAGACTAGCTAGCTATGAAGTACACTTTTACATTGATCTGGCCAATAATACTTGATGTAGGAATATTCTAAATATAAAATTTTAATATAAACAGTTTCTCAAAATAATACTGGCTCAGACATTTAAGTACTAATCCAATTCTTGTAAGGCACTAGAACACACTTCTGCAGTCTTTGTTCACGCCAGGTTGTCACAATATCATAACAAAAATACAATATTATTATTCATTATTATTCTTTAATCGCACTAGCATTTAATCTAGGAGTGTCATAACAAAACTTGCACGATGAGATTTCCATATCGATTAACGCTCTATTAAACTACATGTAATTCTAAAATCGATATTTTGATCATAGCACCAAATTCAAGTCACTCGTTAACGAATACAGCGTCACACGATAACAGTTAAATAGTCAATCTAAAAACACACATCATGCCTTATTTCTAAACCAACCTCTTAACTGAGATCCCTCTCATTACTCTCAAAAAGCTATTTAGCTTTTTTCGAACATAAGGGAACAGAGTAAAATTCTCCAAACTTAGATAGACTTTGTAAATTTTGTTCATACAAAAATATTTTGACCACAAATCTGAGGAGTCTCGGTTGAGAGGTGGACTATAAAGTTTTAAGTTGGATGGATCACAAACACTGTTATAACACTAAAGCGCATACTGGGAATGTTACGTTACTTCGATACAGGTATCAATATCAGGACGAAGTCCGAGCGGACTTCACTTATACCAACTATATTACAACAATATATTAGCTTTAAATATATAACTGAGAATAGTTTTAAGAGATCACCGGACACCACTGCAGCAGCAATCGAAACAGCACCTATACTTTAGAAGTATGTAATCCCTAATGTTGTATGAGTATGTTCCTAAACCTATTTGATGTATTCCGCGCACTTAACTACACAGACGATGGCACTTCGTTAATGGCCTGAGAATTAACCGAGTAAAATGCATTAGAGTAAACCTTAAAGTTAACGCGACAATTTCGTAAACAATTTACATAGCGAATGTTTTTCTACGCTAAGCCTCGCGTTTCGTTTTGGTAAGCCGAGTCACGTTCCGTTCTCCTACTGTCTCCGGCGTAGCTTGTGTATTGTTTTCTTCGTGTATTTATGAAGATATTATGATAACGACCTATGTGCTTTCTAGATTTACGAGGGTTTAAGCCGCATCTCGAATGTAATGTATTCAAACTTTTTTCATTACACAAAACTCGCATTTCCCAACTGACTACCTCATTTCTTAACATGAATACAATAACAGAATATTGTATATAATATTGTATATATGGGGCATAAAACTTTGTAATGTGAATTCGCGGTCTCGGCATATACATCACTTTTCACTTTATCACTATCAAATTTAACAAATGATCTTTACATCTAAACCATTTGTACGATGGATCAAAAATTCGTGCATAATTCGCGAAAATTCACGCACAACGAAATTGCGATGCTCGTTAATAGTAATTTATAAGTGACCCCGACGTACTTGATGCGAGCCCATCAGCTGTCATTAACCGAAATGTTATCGACGATGACCGTGACTTTTCGAAAGTGGGTAATGTACCGTTGCGAAATGCAGATCGGATCACAACGGAAAACAAATCGAATTAAGTCATATATTCAAGATGGTCCCATGCTTTAAAACTACACCTACGTAAGGACATTATACCCGAGGACTGTTGCTTGACTTGTCCAACACGATAAAGATACTCAATATAGACGTTCTTCGAAAAATCTATTTTGCTAAGTGTATTGCCGCGATGGGTTTTATATTGCGAATAGGAATAAAATTATATATATATATATATATATATATATATATATATATATATATATATATATATATATATATATATATATATATATATATATATATATATATATATATATATATATATATATATATATATATGAAAGGTATAAAAGATATAAACATAAATACAGATATTATAAAATACGGCAAAAAAATTCGCTCCTATTCTATAAAATATGAAATCGTCAAAATAGACAGAAAGGTGTAAAGATCCGTTGGACCATAATTTTGAACAATGTTTATAGCTCCATAAATAAAAATGAAATGTCGAATAAAAACACAAAGGCTTTAAAGACATATCTGACAGAATTATCACATCAACTTGCAATTTTTAAGGTATTTGTTTTGCGTGGGCAGCGTTTGTGCTGCCGTAGGCGGACGGAAGTGACAGCACGAGATTAAAGATCGGCCGTCCTTGTCTAGTACAATCGAGAACTAGCCGGTGGAAGTGAAATAGAATAATGTCACAGATCAACAAAACTTGATACAACATTGGCAAAGCTCTAAACTTTATGACCACTTTCGATTCACGATGACGTAATTTAAATTCTTTTCCAAGTGGGTTTCATTACGATTTTTGTAAAATCCTTACATCTGTTACCCATAACAGGTATGTTTTGAAATATGTTATTGATATGAGCGAGCTTGTTAAGATATCACAAAGTACAAGTATATTGCACGACGCAAAATATTGCTCGAATAAGAAATAAACTGTAAATTAAACTTGTTACAAAATTAAGTGTAAATAAAACCGTAGCTCTTATTGCATGCTTTGAGCATTCCATATTTAAAATCCTTTTAGATTTGATACACCACTCGTTTGTTATTAAGGTTTAACTGTCTTCATTTTTATACTATTACTGTCTTAAAAGTTATTATATAAGTGTATTTAGTATCATTATTGCCAAAATCTTAACAAATGTAAAGAATAATTACAGTTTTATGTTTGAATCAGATAAACATAAACTGCCACATGTTTATCGTTTCCCTGTTTCAATAAATTTCCTTTTTATTTATTGTAAAGATTTGTAACAGTACACAAACATCTTAACGTCTCACTTTACGATTCAATCGAATGATACGGAGCTACGTACGGAATTCGCGTTCTTCCGACGTCTGTGATATTCAAAGTCACGATTCAATTAGAGCTCCTTCTAATTTATAACGCATTGTTGTTAATGTCATTACAACAGCATAAACTACGTCAGAGATTACTTCAATGGTTGAATTTCAACTGCCGATTAAGAATTTAATGGTTATGCTAGTTTCGTAAAGAAAAATAACGATTTTTAATTAAATATCTCGGAGGATTCCAAAAACAAATTACAAGATAAAGAACAACGCAAACGAAAATCTAAATCATTTAGTAGAGAATTAACATGATATTATATCAACACGGTCTATTAACAAGATATTCACAACCACAACACAAATAATACAACGTCTAGTTAAATGAACAAAGTTTCAGTCATACATTAATCATCTGGATGCGGGTGCGCGTGCGCTGTAACAGCGCCGAGATTTATATAGACCGCGAGTAATGCTCGATTTGAACGTGAAATATTTGGCTTGTTAACTGGAAGTGCTTTATCTCCTGGCGTTTGTCCACCTTGTATGGACAAATACGCAATCTGATGAAAAATGAAAATATTATTGTTTTACAATAAGCTTAAACGAATATTTACGATATACATTTTTTTCTCTCCATTTGTAACTTTTAAAAGTATCAAGACCCATGGATCTAGATCGGTTAAAAGAACTCTGCGTTATTCAAAAATGGAAGCTATCAGGAATAACTGAAGATGTAACAGCTTCCGAGATTCTAGGAACAGTCCTTGGTTCGAAAACTCATTGACCTTCAATTTGGCTATCGACAGGTATTACTAGAATTGTCCTACGAAAGGTGTGTTGGCGCCAGTTCGGAAGGACGCCGCCCACACGCCGATGACGTGAATAAACGGATTATATCACCGCCCGTAGGTGGCCATATAAGGTCAATTGTTTAAAATAACAAACATTTATTGACCTATTTTCCAAGCTATTAAGTCTTTTGATTTCTTTACTACGTGCTTGTCATTCTATGTGTACCCTGTTTTGATACTTTAGGTATTATTGTTCTAAAATAATAATAGAAAAGTTTTAACTTTTGGTGGTATTTGGTAGCTCAAAAATAATATTAAACAATGTTGACACAAGTGCAAAGCTAGAACATTTAACATTTATTTCCCACGTCTGAAGCGGGACCAATTCGTGGCACGTTCCGAGGATTAGCATTTGAAAGGGTTGTGTTTGTTGAACTCGAATGACGATCTATAGAAAAATTATGATGGATAGACAGACGGCTCTGACGATTTGTTTTCAGAGATGAATTGCGTCGGACGCACGCACGCCGAATACATAACGATGTGCATGTACGCGAATGTGTTTGAATTGGTCACGCCAGATTTGGATAAGCATTATGTCGTTGCAAGTGTTAATTGTTCCGTTGTGTTTGAACTGAAACAATTGTTTGTTGAAATATTAACGCTTCGACATACCTAAAGAGCTTTAGAAAACGAGATCCAGATCCAGTACTGAACCAATTGAGTATACTCTATTGTAGTGCGTCAACAGCGTGAAACCTTGAACATCTGCGCTTTAGCTACTTTAATTTTTATATCACTTTATCTCGTAATAACCTCTTAATCTTGTAATGACTTCAATATTATCATTATCAGATTGTACGAAGCCATTAACTGAAGCAATTAAAGTACCGACATACGCGCTTACGCGATTTATCGCTGATGCTACTAAAATATCTAGTATAGAAGAAGCGTCGTTAGAATACACTGAGGTCGAAAATATTGAAATCCGGCTAGTACAAACAGAACCGCTCCGTTCCCATAGCTGTCACGAGCAAGTTCACAATACGTGGCTATCACCGCATCTACACCACCGCGCCGGACAATCATCCTAACAAAGCTTCACCGGTTAACTCCAATCATTTCCCACGAGATAACGGTCGAGCTCAACCCTGATACCGAACTGAACTCACCCTAATGATTCTCCGAGGTAAATGACGCGATAAAAATAAAGACTCCGTTGAAAATAGCGGCGATATAAACGAAACAAAAGGTGCCAACGTCTCAGAATACCGGTACACGCTCAGATAGCCTTTCAAAAGGTTGACCGATAACAAAAAAGTATGTTCTGGTCGTGACGAAAAAACTTCCATTATTTTTGTATTTCATCTACAGTGAAATATCAACGCTTGTATTGTGTTGGAACGGACTCATACGAAACCGATTTAGTAACATTTAAATTGTATCGAAAAAGCTCTGATAAAAGTTTTATAATCCCGATGATGTAGGTTAGCTGTTGTAACACAATATCCGCGTGAGGTCGAAACGTGGTGACGAGGCATGCACTCAGTTTATTCTATTCTCGGCGGGCCTAATTTTAACCATCTGCGTCTCTCTGGCTAGTTTTAGAGAATTAGGCCGAACACTGTTTCAGCGAATATAGCGAACCGAATCTAATGCCATCATATTACGACCTCGACTACCGTTGGGCGGACAAAAATCAAAACATGTGATACACTTAATTAAATCTTATACACTGCGTTCCGCAGAAATAATGAACAACGTGAAGTCATTCGTTAATAGCCCGACCGGGATAGAATTACGGGCAAAACTTTTAATTGGACGTGGATTAGATTCAAGAGCGAATGACGCAATCATCGGCTGCCAATCGAGGGATCTATTGCAGATGTGGTGAATTGCGCAACTGGAAACATAATCGTCGGTCCAATTACTGAAATGACACAGACGTCCACGGGCAGGGCTAAATCTATAATGGATGAGCCGTCTACGTCTGTCCGGTGAGCGAGATCGCATAAGCAAGCGCGCATACATAAGTAAACGAGCAACAATCGATGCACACTATTCATTAAGTAATGGGATTAAATTTTCGAGAAATGGGTACGACGCGGCGAATAAATTTCAATTAGAGCAAACGGGCCGGTCGGTCGCGGAAGTTGCGGGATCCGATGTGCGCGGGATAGCGGAGTCGCACCTTGCATACAAAAGTCGTCACGCCAGCGCATACAAAGGAGGACCTCCGCCACAAATCATTAGAATTGCGGTAACGGAGATGTGAGCGGAATTATGTTTGATATGAATGTTAGATAACAATGTTTTGGATTTCGGATTAATTCGTCCTCGTCTACTTTCCGTTGAGGTTGTTCAATTACTAAAACACAAACTAAAATAATTTGATCGTATTATATCACATAACATGATTTAAAAAGGGTTTAAATAAATGTAATTAAGCTAGCATGTAATTCATAAATGACTACGTCAACATAATACCGTATTAACGCTAATGATTTTGTAGAGAATAAATGACTTGGAAGAAAGTTTGTATGCAAAGATATTGCACTCGACGGATTTGAGTTAAGGCTTTTTACATCGAACCTCACACTTGCCAACTAAACTGTTAATCATATTTCATTATTCTAACAATACGTGTAAAAAAAATAATTTGTCTCACTTTACACAAAACAGCAATAATTCTTATACGCTCCAAACTTCCTAGTTCCCGCCACTATTTTCCGCGAATTAGGAAACGAATCCGTTCTTCCAATTTGTAAGCGGCGACATAAACCTCTGTGTAACGAAGTCCCTAAACAACGATACACGAGGTCCCATCAAGTCCCGCGAAATATCTCAGCGGTGACAAGCGCGACCAGGGGCCGGACTTTACAGTCGCCGACGTAACGAGGGGCTCACCATTGTATTTGTGCCTACACAATTTATTTATTCGACGAACATTACGGAGACACAAAATCTCGTACATAAATACATGTGAAAGCACATATCAAGTATCGGAATGCAAACGGCGGGGCTCGTGTCTGAATTATGCAACAGAAACGCGGGCGCAGGGCCGTAATAGTAAATGGACGAAAGTCCGAAAATACCCGACCGACTGAGCTTCACATTCACTCATCAATTTCCCCAGCAAATCGCATCTCGGAACAACCATAGTTTACAACGATTTCTCGGTAACAATGTTCTCGGCAACATTTAAATATATTTAAGTAGATCTTATCAATCTCGCGGATAGTTTTTTCCAGGTCGTCCGTGCAAATTTTTGTATAATTTCTTTTTTATGTATGTGTGGTCGGCGGCTCGCTAATTACAGGCCTGACCTGATCGTTTAATGCGAATTTCACAAACATTTCATAATTAAAAGAGAGCCGACGATGCGTTCACTCAAAGAATAATAATTAATTAACCAAGTCCTTGATCACAGTCAGTAACCACTAGCCGTGCAAACATCTAGGTTTAGTAATTAATACGACGTTAAGTTAGACAATAAGCATAAACTACTCGATAAGTATATTAACTTCATAAAATGTTATAACTGTTGTATACAAAGCCTACATAATTGAGATTAGAAAAAACAAAACAGTACAAAGAACAATAGCTAGAGTTGCATTGATTAAGCTAAGGAGCGGCATAGAACAGCCGATCTCAAATGTAAAACCCGAGCCACACGCGGTGACGATTACGACGCACCTATTAGTCAAATTAGCTTTATTGTTGATACGGCCTGCGAGGGCCTTACGAGGCTTACACGCAGACAATTACGCTATACAATACTATGAGTCAACAAAAATTGCTCAGGTGTTTATTAAAACAATAGTGATAAGTTAATAGAGAGGTGCGAGACATAACGAGCGGACTGTGACACGAGAGACGGGAATATCTTATGGAAATACATGACTCATGACAAGCCTATGATTGTAAAAAAAGACGATCCGATCCCAGTAGCGGTAAAGGCTGCATTGTTTTCGTCTGAAGTGGAAAATAAATATCCAGTTCATCGCAATGCTAAAGTGAAGCCTATATCGTTACGAAACTAAGAATATGGAGGCGAGGGCACTGACCGAGTTCCACATTTGTACAGTACAGAGGTATTCATAGTTTGGCTTCTGCCAAATAGACCAATATCTTGTTACCATGAATTTTGTTCAAATAAAGTATCTATACTAAACTAAACCTATCTATAAAATCTCAGGTTTGGATTATGTAAATTACACGATTTCTTTGACGAATTACTAAACATTATTTTCATTATCAAAACC